>JAECUM010000867.1:0-177124 GCA_016617855.1 Megalonaias nervosa | reverse complement strand
CGATATTATATTTGATGACTAAGGTATGAAATTTTATCTAAACTTTAGAAATAATGTTTGAAAATTTGACAGTCACAAACAGTTACAATAGCAAGATCAAATATCTAATGATGAACGGCAAACAGTTGACAGTTGAAATTAATAATGAAACATCAGGTATATGTTTTACCGCAGTTCGTGACAAGCTAAAACTTTCACTTACCAGATCTGATGACAGCGAGTATTTCAATTACCTTGAACAATTGAGCCAGAAGTTGTTAGAGGAATTTAAAAACCTTCATAATCCGATCAGCCAACAAAAATATACTAAACTTACAATCGATCTTGATCGATCAAAAGTATATTTTATCGACAAAAAATATCCTCTTAACAAACCACAAATAAAAGATTTATTTGAGTCTCGTTGCTGTGTGAGCGGTAAAGTAAAGTTTAGTCTCTACTATCGTGATGATGAAATATTTCTAATTTCAACAGTAGAAACATTGTTAATTGGTGATGAGGTATAAAATAATATCACTTACCTGATCTCGCTCGGTGAAGACGTCCCTTTGAACGCACAGCACGCAATGACTATGAGAGAATTTGACCGCCTTATATACTGCTGTTCAGGAAAATCACGTGATTGAGATTCTGGAAAATTACCTATCTTCTACCTGATTCTAGAAAATCACGTGATCGAGTATTATAGAATCCCCAATCTTCTACCTGATTCTAGAAAATCACGTGATTGAGTCTAACATATCACCGCATGACGTTGTATATAACTAAGGCAGTTACCTAGCTCGGTTTCTATGGAGATATTGATTTTTTTTTACTACTTGCATAAGGCTAGGTAACATCTGTTAGGTACACATGTAATATATTAGTGTAAAAAGTATAGGATTATATCTGAGCTAGAATCGGCCTCTTGGTTTTGAGAAAAATAAAAAAAATCGTTTGGGGTGGGAGTTTTAGGGTCTCTGAGAGAGTAATTTGTATTTGTTCTGAGAGTGGGGAGGGGGTAAAAAGAGGTCTTGCGCTAGAACCAGCCTTTTATCTTACTACTAATTAGATCACTCATAATAATTATAAATGTCACATCTAGTTAATGTCAGTCTGACTCCTGGTCAGATTAAAAAGCTACAATCATCATCAAAAAATAATTGTGCGGCAAAAATATCACTAAAGCGAGAACAAATCGCAAGTGGTCCGAATAAGCTATCATTATCAGAACGCCAGCATATGCATTTCAATGAAGCAAAAAAAAAACTGAATAAAGTTATAAAACTCAATCTTTCTGCGAGTGTCATTAAAGACATCGTTAAAACGGGTGGCATATTTCCACTTCTCGCAGCAATACCAGCATTAATAGCCGCTGCAGCCCCAGCTGTTGCAAAAGCAGCTGCATTAGGCGCTGTTGGAACCGCTGCTGGAATGGCGTTAAAGAAAGTAACGGGTAAAGGAATTATGCACGCAGAAAACTTAAAAAAAAGATCACGGGCAAAACAACGTGGAAGACGTATAAGAGCACCAAACGTTCCACAGCCGGGCCGTCTAAGATTATCAGGCCCAGCATACGGTCGCGGTCCAAGATTACCAGGGACCCCATATTCATGGTACGGAAAAGGTCTAAGACTACCCCGATAACTTCGTCATCGAATTCGATGATTCTTCCTATGTCTAATTTTGATTTACATAATGCCGCTAAACAACTGAATATAAAAAACTTTAGAGGAGTTTTTATGCGTGATCAATTACCTACCGTTGCAATGCGACAAGAAACTGATATTATTAATCTCGATAAAAACTCTGGTTCAGGCACTCATTGGGTGGCGTATGCAATTGATCCACGTGGAATTATTTATTTTGATTCGTATGGGTTGGCACCACCAAAAGAATTTTTAAAATATGTAAGTACTGCTATGCAAAGTAAGAATTCGATGCGTTCTAAAATCTGGTATTCAACATTACCAACACAAAAATTAACGGATCCGCCGATATGCGGTCGAGAAGTACTCGCTGTACTTGATGCTGTATCAAAATCAACAACACCACCTCATAAAGTCGTGCATGAATATACCACGTTGTCACACTTAAACAGATATCAGTAAATATAATGGTAGATATTTATGGAAGATCTTCTCGCACAGCTCAGCAGCAAGTCGATTTATCTAAATATACGACTCTTGATCAGCTCAGAAATGAAATCGATGATTTATTAAATATCACAAGTGTGGATCAAAATGAAGTCGTTGTTTTTCAGGATAAACAAGGGCGATTAAAAACGAGTAATATACAACTGTTAGATGTTCTTATACGAATTCCCACCGCAGTTATTAATAATATCGTTATTTTTTCTGATCAAGGTAAAATACAAGATTCTGGTAAGTCAGTTAACGATTTTATCAAGCGAGCTGGTGATTCATTCACGGATAGCATTATTATGAATCGAAATAAAATTATAGACCTTGGAAATCCAACCGTAGATACAGACGCCGCAACAAAAAAATATGTCGACGATCAAGAATCTAAGTACGTATTAGTCAACGGTGGTATAATGCGTGCATTTCTCAATATGAATAATAATGGTATTAATAATCTTAGAACACCAGAATCAGATTTCGACGCTGCAACGAAGAAATATGTAGACGATAAGGAAATTCCTATGACAACTTCGTTAGCTACAATCAATAATGAAATGATTACACTCAATGCTAATTTTACTAATCACATACAAACTTTCTTAAATTTTCGTAGAAACATACACAGATCTTTGAATGATTTTTTTGGAAGTCCACCAACTGTTGATATCAAACTCTCCGAAATTAACATGAAAGTCAACGACATTATTAACGTAATACCTAGTATTGTTCAAAAAACTAATCTGATTAAAATTCCACACGGACAAATTAAAAATATCGTGTACACGGTAGCATCAGGATCATCAACGTGGACACCGCGCGATAACACTCTCGAACACACCGCAGAAGTAACTGGGTTATACAGGCTATCTGTGTACGGTTTGGAAATTACTGCGGCCACTTCATTATCACCGAATGTATATCATAATCTTCTACTGGTGATGCTAACCAAGGACATCAAAGAAACGTTTACGTTAACATCAAAGGAAATACCCTCGAGACGTTACTGGTGGTGTCTAGAATTCGTAGCTGAAACTGTTTAATTACTTAATTAAATGACGTTGTTATTGTATAATGAATCAAGTGACTGAGTCACTTATCGACGTTCAACGTCACAGATACGCTCAAGTATGTGAGTGTCAAACCAAACTAAAAAATATCATCGACGATTATACAATAAAAGTAAAAAAATATCGCAGGCGTATGGTTGTTATTGATATAATTGTTTACTCAGTTTCCGCTGTTGTTGCTGGAACCGGATTATTATTATCAACAATAACAATGACAGCACCTGCAGTTGCAACAATTGTCGTTTCAACGGCAACAACATGCGCAGGCATTCTCAGTATTATCGCTAAGAAAATATCTACATGTGCAAATGATAAATTACACGAATATATAACAAAACTACACACAGTAACAACATCTTATTCTAAACTATCATCGTATCTTTCTGCCTATCTCAGCGATGGTAAAATATCTGATGAGGAGTTCGCAACGATAATGAAAACCTACGATGAAGCATTTAATGATAAAGTAACCTGTGATAAGAATGAAGGTTGAATTCCCGAGATTGCGTTCTATTAAATAACGGAGTATTTTAAATAATGTCGACGTTAGAATTATTACAGAATATCGTCACTAATACAACGCCGTCAAAAACTACTGTGATATCATTAAGTTCGACCAATCCTGAATTTAGCGTTAACTTTCCAACTGCAATTGCAGCAAGTGAAATAGCATTAGTGCAATTACGAGCTTATCATAGCTGGCCAAATATCAGGTCAAAATCGTTTGGTGGACTACCAGCAAACAATTCACTGGTATTTGCGAATAAGAATAAACCTGATGGAACTCCTGATTGGCAAGTTGTTGGAATTTCAACGGGCAGTTATCAAATAGAACAGATTAATGATGAGTTCCAACGCAGAATTAAATCTATTACAGGAAATGAATCCAAAATAGCAATCACTGTTTACGAACCAACATTATCAGCGGCGATTGAAATAAATTCTCCTGATTATGTTGTACATATTTATCAAAGTTCCATCAGATCTGTGTTAGGATGGCCTGATGTTCCACCTCCAGACCAGAGGTCAAATGGAATTCCAGAACCAACCAAAAATGAATTTCTCACAACGGTAAAAAGATTTATAAAACGTCCAGAATATCGAAATGTATATATATTTGAATTTCTTTATCAGGATCCACATAATGATATAGTAATTCCTGCGCATCAGACTGCATTATTTGATGTTATTAGAGAAGGACCAGATCGTCGTGAAAAGAATATAGTTTATGAGGAAGGTATTCAAAGATTTTTAAATCCAATTAATTCTGAATACACACGTGTGTTTGGTAATTTACAAACTCTTTTTTCAGCATTATCACAGAATTATATCGTTGATATAAAACAACAGGTAATTGAAACGATACAACACTTAAATACAGTCATTAATGATTTGGCTTATGCTAACCGAAGTATTGTTTTAGGAGCAACTAATCCTAAATTAGGAGATAATCTTAGTGAAGAAGAAAGATTAATTATTATAAAAGGATACTCAAGGTGGAAACAAATATTTCTTGATCATTATAAAATAACAGAAGAACAATTACAAACATTTATGATACCAGGATTTGATACTGTTAAACTAAAAAAATCAGTCATTGATCTTATTAACGAATATTTTCCAAATATACTTGAATCATGGAAAAAAATAGTCCCGCCAGCGGTTATGCTTAAACATAATAATGATCCATACGGTGGAGGCCGTCATATCTCGCCTGGTATTGTTAATATAACATCAACGATCGCAGTCAATCTAGTATGTGATGTAATTGATGGCAGCTATCAAGTAGATCTTTCAAAACCTAGCCTGGCCCAGCAAGGGCATATATTATATTCATTTAGCCCTCAAGCGCCACCCGGGTGGTTAATTGTATCTGAACCAATTAACCCCGTTTATCTACGTGTACATAATCCGTTATTATCAAGGATACATTTCAAACTTACAGACCAAATAGGACGTATTTTGGATTTGCAGAATGAAACCTTAAGTATAAATCTGTATGTGAGATCATAGAGCGTTTTATCACAATGCGTCATCGTAAAACAAAAAAAAAAAAATATCCGAATCGGATCAGAATAGTTTTCTTTTACTGGGGTAAATCGTAATTATCAGAATAAAATATAATTATAAGTAAATAAACTGTCAATTTTGCCAGGGATTTTGTTTAGCCATTACAACATTAACTCCACCTTCACTTTCATTATCACTTTCATTTTCACTTTCATTTTCACTTTCATTTTCACAATGCTCTTTTAACTGTCTTATACGAAAGTTTATAATCTTTTTCTGTTCGTATTCATGAGATAATTCTAACTTGATTTTGTCAATAGCTTGCGAGAGAGGTACAAGCAGTTTTACGTGATTATCTGTAACTGTTGCCAGCGACTGTAACATTGCCTGCTGGATAAATTTCATGAATTTATAATCAGATGGTAAAGTGCATCTGTTTTCTAATTTGCGTTGTTGTAATGATTCAAAATCACATAGAATTTTTTTAGGATTAAGATTATCAGATATATTTACACCGTTATGCTGTAATTTTTTAATCGCAGAAATAATAACATTAATGTTTTCGGAATTCATTATATTATAAATATTTGTTTAATATAAAAATAAAATAAAAATAATAGTCCCTAAGGACTGTTTCAAGATGATTATATACATATGAAGATGATTATATACACATGATTATGATTATATACATATTATTATATACATATTATTATGATTATATACATATTATTATATACATATTATCATGATTATATACACATGATTATTTACATATGATTATGATTATATACATATGATTATGATTATATACATATGATTATGATTATATCTTAGTTAAGGACAGCACAAAACACAGAATCTTAGTTACAGTAGCGTATTTACAGCAAGCATATTTACAGCACAGTTACATATAAACTTAATTCTAAGAACTTTAACTCTAGGACAACACAGTTACATATAAACTTATCTTAGGACAATACTACGTGCCTTCTCTACGTTCAATAGAAATTTTTGCACACTCCCCCCATCATAATCACCCAGGGAGTGCAAAATTGCACCCACCAAGTGACATGGTGGGAGGAGTGTACAAATTTTCTATTGAAGCGATAGACGGGCTGGCTGCGCCCCCACTAAAGAAGAGGTTTTTGGCATAATATCGCCCTCGCAGACATTTGCCGTTCACGAGATTCGAACCACGGACCTTCAGCATGAGAGTCCGCGCGATAGCAATCGGCCACCGGACTTCAATATGTATATATGTTAAAAAAGTTATTATATAGTTAGCGCATAATGTACTTAAAGTATACAGAATAAAATCAGAATTTATTATAAATGTATTGTGAATTTCTTAATAAAATCAGAATTTATTTTCAGTTTCCAAATGCTTGAGACTACATTACACAAAACCCACAGCTAAAAGTCTGTATTAATCAGACGTTGCCAAGGATACTAAAATAATCGATAAGCTATACAAACACGCAATGCCATTCATTTCTAAAAATAACCTCATGTGCAATTCACTGATGGGTCGCAAAGCGTTTCATAAGAACGTGGAAAATATAAATATTATTGAGATTTTATATGATTCGTAGAATAATGTGCAACATGTAGCATCATTATTTATACAACGATGAAATTATTGAAAATTCTCAATTGTTGTAGGGTCAAAACCCCAGCGATTCTCTAATTGATTTTGATGATTTCTTGATAAGTTTGACAATAACTTAATAAAAACTGATAGAAAATAAGAAATTTTGATCAAAAGTCACTTCATATTAGCAAAAAATAGTGATATTTTAGCCAAAGATTTCTATAAAATCGAAAAATCATCAAAATCAATTAGAGAATCCCTGGGGTTTTGACCCTCTCAGCGCTACAAAATGTAGCCGAATTTCATTGATTTTTGGTCATTTTTCATGCAAAAAAACGAGATTTTCGAACAAAAAAGCAACAAAAAACGAGATTTTCGAACAAAATCAACAAAATAAAAAAAAACACTAAATATTTATAAAGGCGATCTTTATTTGCAATACTGTTGAGATTTACATGCATAACTAAATTCATTGGAATATTTTCACAGTCGAAGTTTGGACAATCAGAGAATGTGATGTATGTTTTGTGTACTGTTTAAAGATATATCACTTATAGGGTTGGACTCTTCAGCTTTTGATAAGGTGCAAAAATCAATGTGATTTCTTGACCAAAACTCGCAATATCATTAGTACAAAAAGTACGACAACTGCAAGATTTACTAGTTATCCTTGACGGAGTTGTCTCGCTTAATCATCTGATACCATAAGAACATTATATCGTGAAAAAAAAACCTGCATGAAACTATGTAAGCAAAAAGATACCGGTTCATGAAGAAGGTTCTGGTAGACTAACATACTGGAATATGATTTTCGTCCAAACCTCATTCAAAAAGCAGATTTTGTGACATTATCTGCCACGCGTTTTACTGAAGGTGATGCTATGTTAAAGTATTTACCAGCAGAAGTAATCGATTTAAATATAATTTCTTCACCATCTGTATTTATAGATGTAACAGCCCTTGCGTATCGTACGCCGTAGCCAGTATTTCCGGACTTACAATTTTGGCTTTGTGTAACAATTTGTAAGTTATCAAGCGAGTTATCGAGTTTATCACCACTGATGTGATCAATTACATGTCCATCTTTAATGACCCCAAAATAACACTCGAACACGAACCTATGTGATAAATATCTTTTTTTCTGGTCAGCAGCAGTAAATCTAAGATAACCAGTATTATATCAATATTACCGACTGGTTTCTTTAATCTACAGTGCCTAATTACGCCATCACGAGATGCTTCATAATTGGTGATGATTGGATGCTTCACAAACTCATTTTGCTCCATTTATATACTAATATTATTTGTTTAAATCATTATTTTGAAAATCTAGCGAGATAATCTTCCTCGGTCTTTATAGGAGATTCAGAAGATGTATTTTTTTTTATCGAAATATCGTTTCAGCTCTCTGTATTTTTTACCACCACATTGCACACATAGCTGAGTTTTTCCTCTGACTCCAACACCACACCGCACACACGGTTTTGGTCCTAAACTACCTTGTCTAACGCATTGCATATGAAAGCCGCAGAATTCGTTTACGCATGCTTTGTTACAAGGAGAAGTATATCCGATCATAAGCCAATGACATCGATTCTTTGTTTGAATTATATACAAAAGATTAAAATTCAATTTAAATATATATTTGTCCTAATTATAATAATGCAGGAATTATCCGCGATTGAACATTCTGGGGCTAGATTTTATCTTGACAGACTGCCGAAACACAAATTTAGTTTTACTATGCAAGATCTAGCTTTAACGAATAAAGATATAACAAAACGTATCCGTGAAGCCAAAAAGGAATTTCGCGACGATGGTGCGGCTCATATGTGGTCGACATTCAGAATTGGAAATACTGTTAATGTGATGAATGACAAACGAGGAAGAGAGATTATTGGCTACCATGTTCAGAAATATTTTATTTTAATAAAATTTATTGTAAAGACAGAAGATGACACTTGGATTATTCGTGACAAACGTGATTCTGTCCATATGCAATCAGGAAATAATATTGTTCTTAGTAAAAATTCCAGACCAGGAATACTGACTGGTATTGACAAACCATATTACGAACGTACATACCCTGTGACTGCGGTTGTGTACGCGGTATCCGTTAAATAATAAAACTGACGTTAAGGATCCCAAACCCATGAAATTGTCAAGGATAGATTGCGTAGCTGAACGGGTTACAGAACACTTCACAAACGCAATACGCGGAAACCGTTTAACGGATTTACGACGTAAAAAAATAAACACTTGGGCAGAAACAGTTAAAGATACCGGAGCGTCTATCAGCGACGTTGCTGAGCTGGGAAAGAAATTAAAATTCCCAATAACAGTGAAGACGTTAACCGGAGAGATTTTGTACAAACCAAAATATAAATCAAGAGGAGCTTCGATAGATATTATTGATCATAACGCTCATGCATGGATTGTGGCAGTAACGGTATTTCCACGAGACAGAACGGTTAAATTTTATAATGGTGATGTATTTGATGCTATCAGAAATATCAATAAAATTGACCCTGTATCTGTGTGGCTATTTCAGAGTTCGGAATATGATTATCATGATCAGTTTGTACGGTCTAATGGTGATATTTATCGTACAGAATCTCTCCAGGAAGAAATGAAAAATCTTGCACAACGCCTTTGGCGTGAATACACATCTGATGATATTAAGGTTGAACAATTACTTAATAACTGTTTTACCGTTCCATCAATTGCTGCTCACTACGCTCAGGAGAAAAATTCATGGAAACCGACACGATTGGAATTTCTTGAAGATGTCCAGAAAAGTTGTATCGAATACGGACACGGTGGATTGTGGAATACTAAATACGATTATAATGACGTTATCTCAGTTGCTATGGTAGCGTGTTATCCTGGAAGTTTTCTTGGATATGGAGAATGTTCTGAATACTTTAAGAGATTTGGACATCCCACACACGAGATGACCAGAGTAGCGATAAACGGACCTTTACCTTTTGACTTAACCGGATTCGCCTGTATAGAGTCGTTCGAGTTTTACGAGGATCTCCATCCGATTGTTTATGCGTGGTTTGGAAGACATTTTTCAGAGCGACGTTGGGCTCCAATAGTACTAATAAAGTATATGCTTGATGCTGAAATTTTAATGTCGTTCAACGTAAGTGAAGCGATTATATCATACCGCGTGCAGAAACAAGTTTGGTTGCCAGAACCGGATGTATTTAATGATGCTAGAAGAGATTTTCCCAATCCTGAAGATGATATTGTTAAAATTACTAATAGTATGCATGAATGCAGGAGAGAAAGTGATGAGAAATTTGCAAAAGATCTCGGCAGAGAAATAATCGGTAAATTTACGCAAGGAGGATCATATGATCATAAACGAGCGTGTACAAGATTAATCATGGACGATGCTGAACTCGATTTTATAATCGCTGATACAACGGAGAAAAACACGTTTATAAGTCGAAGTAATGCTTATTTATCAGACGGAAGTAAATTCGGTACAATTGTGAGCTATACTGATGGCGAGTCACCGCAGTTTACTCATTTAAGATCTTCGATGCTAGCGTATGTTTCGATAAATCTATTATCTATGATAAACAGATTTCCTCTATGCAGTCAGAGTCGCGATAGATTCATTTTATATAAATAAAAAATATGCGGATTCGTTAAAACAATTGCATCTTAACGATCATGCATCATGGGGCGAATGGAGAATAAAACATGAGGATATAATTAGTTATTCTGAATCTGCCGATGTTGAAATTGCGAAAACATATTACAAGAATAATCAAATACCAAGGATGTCATCGGCACCATCTGTATATGATCCTGTAGCTAGACATAAAACCGTTTATCTTAATGGGTGTGGTGGTTCAGATAAAACAACACGCGCGATTGAATTATTTAGTAATTGTTCTGATATGATTGTTTTGACACCGACACATAAACTCGCCAGGGAAATAAAAGAACCAGGAGTAAAATCGTGTACATACCATAGTTTCTTTAGATGGTGCGGAGACGCATGGACTCCATCGCGGATGGGTGAAAAATACATTCCTAAAATTATTATCTGGGACGAGATATGCACGGTGTCGCTAGAGGTATTAAAAATATTTCTTGATTGGCTGTTATTAAAGAATACTGCTGTGATAATGTGCGGCGATCATGGTCAACCACCCCTTTTCATTGGATCGTCTCCACATGAGTGGCTGAAAACATTTGTAGATTATTACGAAGAAATAACTGATGACCATAGAGCTATCGATAAATCACTAAAAGAGTTTAAAAAGTTAATAAGATTACAGCCAGATAAAATACAGTGTGAATAATGCGTAAAGTAATTCCAGAAACTTCTATGAATGATTTTTGGACTTTATGGAGACCTGCTGATTTGATAGTTGCAAGTAGAAAAATAGTTCGCGATACACTTCAACAACAATTATTTACGTTACACAAAGAAAAATTTTCAAATCTACCTGTACCTTTGTGTTATCGCCCAGCAGATACTCGACGACAGAATATTGATGTTGAGATTCCTGGTGGTGGAATACAAAATCTTGTGTTAAATGATATTGTTTTAGTCGTTGTTAATGTTGCTGAGAGCGCGTTAAGCATGGATAAATCGCCGTGGACGTTAGGATACGCTATAACGATTCACTCGTCACAGGGATTAACTATTACCGACACAAGTATTTGGATTGTCGATGATCGTATTGAGTGGTCAAATTTAATTTATCTAGCAGTGTCTCGAGTGAGAAGAATATCTCAACTGGGCCGGGTTATCATGGATTGCGTAATAACCGAAGAAATTCCTGACAACTTTGTCGATATCAATAAAAAATTAGCGAGTTATAAACAATGTGACAAAAAAAATAATTGCGATTTTAATATTGATGCTGAATTTATTATAACACTAAAAGCACAACAGAATAATCATTGTGCAAGTTGTAACTGTAATATGCTATGGCAGTATTCGATTAATAATCCAAGACAATTTACCGTAGACAGAATTAATAGTAGTCTTGGTCACACACGCGAAAATGTGATGCTGACCTGTCTTGAATGTAATCGACGTCGAGGCGCTGGACGCTGTGTAAGTTTATGAAAGTGAACGCGGTGGTAATTGTGCATCTGTAGGAATTATTTGTAATTGTTCGCGTACAAATCCACGCTGAGGAGCAGTTGAATCTAATCTGTAGATTGCGGGTCTACCTGTAGACCTTACCACGCTAGAAATTTTGTGTGTGGTCACACTCCAGATAGGATCAGTTGCTCTTTTTCTACCTCCTTCAAGTTCACCAGGTTCATATAAATATCTTACGGTAACATTACCTAGTACTGGTTGAGAGGAAGATTTACGTTGTATTGGTATATATATTTTTTTGATCGCATTAGAAGGTTTCATGGAAGTTGCACGAGTCACTTCATTGTTCAACGCAGCTATCACACTTGGTAACCTTGCAACCCATTAACGAGATCTCTCCATGGATTTAAAGTCAGCAGATATTTCCCTCGCGTATTGGTATCCAAATAACCGCTCAGCAAGTGTTCGATTAAATCGTTCAACAATTGCCTGATCACGATGAATTTCTGTGTCTTCGTCTGATTTTAACGTTATGTCGCTTCATCAACGATGATACTGCACCAAGAAATTCTTTGCCAGGATCAACCTGTAGCAATTGTGGCCATCGTAGACCACCACGTTGATAAATGCGTTCAAACGCAGATGCAACTTCAGTCGCTGTTTTAGTTGATGATGGTTCTGCTTCTTTATATCTACTCGCAACGTCAACGACGGTTAACGCGTATCTGTATATGTATTGACGTCTGCCAGTTTTAATGGTATCGTGTGGTAAAAACAAAATATTTGCTTGATGAACTTCATTAGGGGTACTGACATCAAAATGTGCATACTGAATTTTTTTAGGTGATAGTAGATAGATTTGCCATATTGCCTGTCGTGCTAACCACGCTGCAGCGACATCACGTGAGACTTTTGCTGCTTCAGCAAGTTTACTAATCGCTGCTTTACCTCTCCAGTATCCTCTTGGGCTATAATAAACAGATTCCATTATTATGATAATAATCAGTTGATTAATTACCAGCCCCTAACATTATTTTACCTTTCATACGAGCTTTTATAAGAAAAGCAGCTAATCTTTCTCGAAGTGATTTATCTTTTATATCATTTATGGCATGAATTAATTTTATATCGGCGAGATGTCGTTGTTGTAAATCCTTACATTTATACGCGACATCGTGAACGTGACACGCTTGACCAGTTGCGTTTATTGGATACTCTCCAGGTTTTGGTTGGTCTCGGTTATCGAGTCGGATATCGAGGCGAGTTCCAGGACCACAATAATTATATCCGGGTAAATGTTTTTCACCAGGATACTTTGCCCATGGAGCTCCTGGTAATTTACTTAAAGAAGCAGCTATATCTCCACCTGTTTTTGATGAAATAAATTTGTATTTTTTTGTACCACATTTCACACACCTGCCTGTAAGTGTGCGCCTGTTATTTTTTGTTATTATTCTCGTTAATCCAGTGGTGGACGTATGCGCTCTACATCGAACGCGATATAAATTCATATCATTATTATATGGATATAATTGATTTCTCAGCGACACGGAAACAAGAGCCAGTCAGGCATCATCCAGCGCTACCAAATTCTATCAGAGCAATTATACTTGGCCCATCTGGGTCTGGTAAAACGCAATTATTACTTAATCTGATAATGCGATGGCTGAAGTGGGATAAATTATATTTAGTGGCACCATCTGTAGATGATCAACGATGTTACGAAGTACTTAAAGATTTTAATGAAAATGCAAAGTCGCTGACGTGTCCTGATAATGATGTTATTGATTTTATTGCCGATATCGATGAAGCTCCATCCATAGATGATCTTGATGGATGTATCAATAATCTCGTAGTATACGATGATGTAATGCTGGACAAACAATCCAATCCAGCTCGGATATTTTCGCGAGGCCGTCACAAAAATACAGACGTAATTCATTTAATTCAGAAATACACGCAAATTTCTAAAGTGATCAGAGATAATTGCAATATCTTAATTGTGTTTAATGGAGTAGATAATTATACTTTACAAAACATTTATTATACTTGGTGTTCAGGGGACATGAATATGATTAAGTTTAGAAACTTCTTTTCAAAAGCACAAGCTGTTCCGTTTGGATTTATAACGATAAATTTACATGACCCAAGATCGAGATATCGTATAGGTCTGGATAAAATCTTTGGTCCATTTACAGCAGCAGAGAGGGTGAAAGACCAATACTGAGTGACCAACGCGTAAACGAAAAATTCCTAAAAATAAAAACGCGCGTCAGAGATAAAGTAACGAGATAATCTAACTAGTTAGAGGTTGTGGTTTAACGTTGCTGACCTTAAGATTTCCTTTTCGTAGGAAGGTTTATTTTTTCATAAATAATGTCTCAAGCAAAATGGTCTGTTCACCCTCTCTGCTGCTTGTTGTCTGGTGATCATAGCCAGACTAACAAAGGATTTAAGTCGCCGATGCATACTCTGTGACTGGTTAATGCCTGAAGGTCAGGCTTCTCAATTGGTCGGGGCTGTGAGATTGGTGCCATCACAGCTCCGTGTTTATGTGCAATGTCGCACTTTTTATTTATGTCTGGCAGCGGCAAAGAAGGAAAGGAGCCCGGGAGAGGGGCGCCAAACGACACAGGAAAAGCCCCGCGGTGCACGCGCCCAAACGCCAGGCCGTACGTATTTGATCAAATTTAGTCCAGTTGTACTAGTGGACATCCCTATCTCTAATGTCGTGTGGATCACCTGTGTAATTAACCTAATGCAGTTAGTTTCAATTTTGTTATGAGTATTTAGGAAAGTTGTAATTTTGCGTACGTAGTGTACCTTTGTCTTGCCGAAAGAGTATCAATCAGATGGGTGTCAGCCATCCCACAGATGTTAGGGTCACGCAATGGTTATGTTGGTTGTTAATTTTGATGGAGGAACCAAAGGATCGAGTTTCATTTTGTGGAGAGAGCTATTATCAGAAGAGGTCTTCGATTGCCAAAGGAAGACTCTCACCGAGATGAATAGAGAGAGAGAGAAAAAAAAAAAAAAAAAAAAAAAAATACGGAAAGAAAGAAAGGGCTTCTTGGTGGAAAATCTTTTAACAACACTGGCTTGTCGTATTTAGGATTAAACCCAGGTGTTTGCTAGTATGATTTCCCTAGCACCTGTTTTGTGCCCTTGGCGTGTGTTTCGCTTGTTTGTCCGGCACGAGTTGGGCAGACAATAGCACCTTCTTAAGAGGTGAAATTGTCCTTCGAGCGGGTTACTTTATACTTGTCCGGAGAGAGAGAAGAGAGAGAGAGAGAGAGAGAGAGAGAGAGAGAGAGAGAGAGAGAGAGGAAAAAAGGGGGGGGGGAGCTTCTTGGTGAGGAATCTTTTAACAATACTGGCTTGTCGTCTCAAGGATTCCACCCAGGTGTTTGCTAGTATATTTTCTCTAGCACATGTTTTGTGCCCTTAGCGTACGTTTCGCTTGATTAACCCGCACGATTTGGATAGACAATAACACCTTACGAGGTGAAATTGTCCCTCAGGCGGGTTGCATTATGTTTGTCAGAGAAAAAAAAAGGGGGGTGGTGGTGGAGGGAGAGGATTTTTCAACAATACCCACTCCACGATCAATAACATGGAACGCGCGGACCTAAAAGAAACACGTTCACTTTATCCTACAAACACACTTTATTACCACTCCTACATATAAAAAACACTATCTTACAAGTTAGAGAAATGAAGTGTTTATAGGCACACTTCTATTTTTTTTCTTCCAAACACAGAGACAGAGTGTCTTACATGCAAGAGAAACGAATTGTTTATAGGCACACTTCTATTTTTTAACCTACACATAAACACACAAAGACAAACAAATATATTGGCAATTTCGCTACTATCTCTTTTCTAGATTGTTGGGGTAGCCCTGAAAAGGGCTGTTTTGTTGGAAGTTATGGCAAGCTCTTATCGTCTAAGATTGCGTCCCCGTCTGCCTGCAGGCTTTCCGACAGGATAGGTTCTGCATCTGCGGAAGGAGAAGGAGAACTATTTCGTGTCCACACGGCAGTCCACAAAACCTCTGTCTGTTGTTTCTGATGTTCTCTCTGCTGTTTCCGAAGTCTGTACCTCTCCGTCCATTCTTCTGGCTCCTTCTTGATTTCGTCTTTAAATACCTCTTCTATCAGGTCTTGGGCCACTTTGAACATTCTGATATTTTCAGTCTCATCAGGCTTGGGTATCAGGTTTTGCCTGACACGATGTAAATTCACGTGGGCTTCGTTCAGTTTAGCTCGTCTTGAACACATCTTCATAGGTTGACGATTAAACAATGGATGGTCAAACTGGAGACTTTCTATAGGTCTCAAGCGCTGACGCGATAGAAAAACATCATTACGATTTTCTTGGGGTAGGAACGCTATATAGCTTATCTCATGGTGAGGGATAGAGAGAAGTCGAAGAGTATGTATACTGATTTTAGAAAATTTGAAAAACCACCAACACTTTTTTCAAAAGATAACATTTTTTATTCAACCAACAATTAACCAACCAATAACATAACAATTCATACCATATCAAAGAACCAAGTTTTGACAAGGTTGACGACGTTGTGAAGTCAAGTTAGACTTCCACTGATGGAAGTCATTTGGCCATTGATGTACACTACGTGTCCTAGCTAAAAACAAGAGATATCCATAATGGCCACAAAACCATCGATCTCTTTTTTCATCGTTTCTAGAAGAGTCACGATCAAAATAAGTCACTAAATGTTCTAAGGGATATCCAAGACTGCGTTGATGAAGAAAAAACACACAATATTGTCCACACAGCATGGAATCTGTGCCTTGTAATTTCACATTATTGAAGTGAGTCGTCTACCTATTTCTTCTCATAAAATCGCTGATGTCGTCTTCCAAAGGTGGTAATCCATACGAATCAAAATACTCCACACAGGTTTCGAAGGGAAAGTAGACGGCTACCCAGTGGGATCCTGGGAGATGACGGTCGTTCAAGAATGATGGTATTTAGAATGTTTACGCAAGTCTTAATACCACTGATGAAACACTGCTTCTTCCGAGATGAGATTCCAAGCGACCGCCTGATACTCGTCCAATTTTTATTCTTGTCTCATCATCAGACATTTGTAGTGTTGAATTTGACTGGGATGATCGTTTTGACATCCATAGCAATCTTTCTTAATCAACGCTGTAATTTTACCCGCCAGATGTTTAGCAAAACAGGAAACTAAATGTTCATCTTGTTCTGGCCATCTGGACATGACCATGTCCTCTTTGCCTTTGTCTCTTTTGGTGGATGGTTCTGCTTCCACGATATCCTCCCGTTCCATTTCCAAAGATTCCCTACCATTCAAAGAGGGATAAGTGCCTTCCATAGTTTCCAATGATTAAACGTTTGGGTAACTGTCCTTCGAACAGATGATCTTGGATCGGAGTCCAGCGGCAATGTTGAAAGTTTTCACTTCCACGCGTCGTATCGGATACTTGGTGGTCGTTCTGCTCAAAGTGTGACTAATGTCGTTTCCCTCTTTAGGCAATACTTTCATGCGTCGTACGTAGAGTCTGGCTTCTTGGATGATGGTTTTGTACTCCTTGGCTTTAGCCATCAAATGGAAAGCGGTACCGCTGAGATTCAATCTCAAGCGGACATCCATTCCGTTCAGCAAATACTTCGCTTGTAACCACATGTCCAAGTGCCAACGATCCATCAGTTCTAAATTACGTTCTTGCAGAAATTTTTTCGACGGTCGTTAAAGCCCACATTGTGAGGATTGTCTTCTGCTGTCAGGACTGTGTCGTTAAACGTGGCCCCGCCTGCTGTGTCAGGTTTCCATACGACGCAAGCATCCAGATGAGTGTTCTTGGTCTCTTTTCAAAACTTCAAGAGATTTTCCGGGTACGCTCGGTAAGGGTAAGTATCCATGTTACTTCTGACTAGTTTGTTGTTCAAGTTCAAATCCACTTCGCTGAACAAGGAATGCATGAAATTGTTGACGGGAGCTACTCTAGGATCAGCTCCCGGATTGGTGTCGTCCGTTTTGATCACTTTGACTTCCAAATACAAGTAACTGCTATTCAGATCGATGTAATCTTCGGGCTGTCCTTTGATTGCAAATTCGATGGGAGCTGACTCCGTCAAAAAGGAGACGGGATGAAATTCGACCCATTGGGATTCTTGCATCGTCATTATGATGGGTGGCATGGCAAACAGATCCAGTTCCGACCTGGAACAGGCGCAAGACTCTCTCTCTCTTTCTCTCTCTCTCTCTCTCTCTCTCTCTCTCTCTCTCTCTCTCTCTCTCTCTCTCTCTCTCTCTCTCTCTCTCTCTCTCTCTCTCTGTTGTTTAATAATTAAAACCGTCTAATTCTCGGACGGTTCTCCTTTTCTTTGTCTTTCTGGCTCTGGGGGTGTGAAGTCCTCCTTGCTGTGGCCTCAGGGAAGAAGGAATGCCTTACTCGGCAGCGTCCAGGGCATTTATAGGAGTTTCTCGTCGGCCCAAAATGTCTTTGCCAGTTTGAGGCAAGACATTTTTGCCTGCTGTCAAGAAAACTTCTTTGGAGTTTTGTTTGTCGATGATGACATTTTGGAGAAATTCTTTGCCTTGTATCAACGCGACAACTTTCAAGGCGTGCAATCCTCGTGTCACCAACGGGAGCCACCGAACGACACGCCGATTTCAGCATATCTCCTAAACCATGTCCTCGCTGTCGAGCGACTCCTCGGGACACAGTATACATGACTTAGAGAATCGTTTTCGAAAATGGAGTTTCACCGTAACTTTCCCTTTGGAGAATGGAATATTTTGTCCCAGATCTCATTTTATAGCAATGTTGACAGTGTCGATATACGACTTACTGAGGGACAAATAGTGAGGTTGTACAAATTCTCTGTGAACGTGATAGGTGTTTCGACCTTGCTGGACATTGGTCGTGGCAGAATCCACTTTGAAAGGAATTACTCGCAGTAATGGTATGGAGGTGTGTCCCACCACGTTGTACTCCACCACATCAGAATACACAAAGATCAAATTTAGTCTTTGGTTCAGTGCTACAGGGAATGGAAAAAACTGCGCAAAATTCAAGATGTTGGCAATGGGTGGTAAGGGTCCACCCTTGATCATCTTGAGATCCCCTTTCAAAATATCAAACAATTCACGACAAAATGTAATGGCCAAAGTGTCATCCGAAAATTTCATCAGTAGGCGACGAACTACTTTATGGTACTGGAAGGTAACACTTTTCGTTTTGTCCAAGGCTTTGCCAAACAACGCATTGAGCCTGGGAGGAATCGTGCCCACTAGATCTTGACCACTAAAATAATAGCCTGCCGGAATTCTCAACAGACAGATATACCATGGAGTATTGGGGATACTGGTAATTTCCAAGAGGCATCTAGGGTTTTGTTTTTATAGAAGTATTGTTGCACTTGGTCGCACAGAACTTCGACCTCGAAAGTGTTTGATTTTCAGCGATGTTTCTAATTTGTGTAAGGTGAAGCATTTCGACCAAAGCCACTTTTCCCAATGGGCTTTGTGATCCAATTGGAAGGCCGGAGGTAATTTGGCCTTGAAACAGTAGAAAGTATTGTGGTGAAACACATCCATGGAAATGTCATTGGGTAACGTTAAGTAAAATTGGTTGTTCATAATTCCAGAGTTCTGCTGTCCGAGGGGTCACTGGACGTAAGAGGAGTGTCTAAAAGAGGATTGTTGTTGTTTGGGTTGTTGTTTGGGTGGTGACTGTTGGGAGGGTGACTCCAGTTGTTACCGTTAGTGTATTTTAGGGAAGGGCGAGAAGGTAACCGATGCAAACTGCTCAGTAAACTGATCCACAATTATTTGTCTCCTTGTTGCAAACTCAAATTGGCAATGGCAGCACCGATGACACAAAACATCTCAAAGATTTGGCAGAAAAAGACGATTTGCGTTTTTGGCACACGTTCTCCACACTACACCCACAAGGGTTGCTTTTGTAGATCTTGCAGAGAAGAACCAGGAGAAGGAGTGGTCACTGCTGTCGTGGTTGAGGCTGTGTTGAAGGGCATGAGGGTCACTTCTCTTTACAGTCGATGACTTGCGAAGCGTGATCCAAGAATCAAAACTGGGAGGATATCCTTTCCAACGTACTTTGACTTCTTTGACACGTCGTTTTCCCACTTTACGGAATCTTCGATCGAGAACGCTCTCGATGTCGTACACTTCGTCTTCCTTTTTGGTCACGCGTTGTAACTCGGGCAAGTAAAAAGTTCCTTTTATCACTTCCCCGTTCATGTATTCCAACTTACCGACAGAAGGATGGGTAAGTAACCATTGTCAAAAGTTGGTTTGGTTTTGCCAATGAGCACCCAATCCCGCGTCGTCAACACTTCACCTTTCTTGGGGACAGACCAAACAGGCACTCAAAGACAGTCACTTGGTCGTCGGAAGTTACTTCTTGTGGGGCACATCCGATGCTTCAATGGTAAGATTGGTTGTACTCTTGGACCAGGTGCGATATGACGTCGATGTACTTAAGAGTGTGTTGATGCATAAAATATTTCCACATGCGGTACTTTGAAAACGTTCCACGATGCTGGCTTTTGTTTATGCATTCACGGTGATGAAAAAATGAATGTCTCGTTTCTTCAATTCTTTTTAGAAAGCTTGGTTCAGAAATTCGATGCCTTTGTCGGTTTGCCATCGATGAGGGCTAGCACTAACTCACTGCTCGATTTGGAAGTCAATGGCATGACCCAAGTAAATTTGGAAAAGACGTTGATGACACAAAACAAATATTTGAAGTCACGATTGTAGGTGGCCAAATGAGAGACATCGGCTAAATCGGCTTGCCATTGACGATCGATTGATGCCCTCCACTCGGGTGCGACTTCTGGAAAATATTCTTCGAATGGGTTTGTGTAAGGTGTACGTGGCTTGTTCTTGTAACCATCGTTGCACTTGAGGTAAACGGACACTTTTCAGTCGAGTTTTGGCAGCACGATAGAATTTCTGAACTACGCCGTAACCCACAGGATTGGATGGATCGTAGTAAATGCTGGCTAATACATTTTCCATCAGGACTTTTTTTCATATGTCACCCACTCTTCACTGATGCTACTCTGAATGGGGTGAGGTTGTGGTTTGGAACGGCTTTATGTGTCCGACTTGCCACGGGAGGAGAAGTCGAAGGTAGTGTCGGTGGTGGTGGTGATAATTGGATGGCTTTTGTATTCCTTCCTTTTTCACTTTTGGTTTCCCCTCTTTCTTTTTAAATTCTGACGAAGGAGGAGTGGACATCATCTTTTTAACCCAAGCTTTAAGTTCTCGTTGGAGTGTAGGGGATGCGGTCAACAAGGACGCTGCAATCTTAGTAGGGATGGGAGTTGTTGACGGTTTTTGAAAGACTTCTCGTGCCTCTTCATCTTCTTCTTCCTCAAGCATCCGTAGGGCTGCGTCTGTCTTGACCACAGGTTGTGGTGACGGTGGTGGTGATGGACTTTTCATCAGGGCCCTAAAATGATTCAGAGTCGGTCGAGCTGTTTCGTCTAAAGCTTTCTGGTGAAAGAGTTAAAGTCGTTGCTGTACTAGACCGTACCGTTTCGATTTTTCCGTTTCGGACAAATCGCTGCGATCCATAAAAATTGCCATTGGTGTTGTAACTGGGACATCTCAGTCAAATAAGAATTGGGAGGTAAATGCGGGGTAGTTTGTTCTTGCCAACGATGTAATTCCATCCATCATTTGTAAGGCACTAAAGACAGTTTTCGTGCTTCCATCAGATTCCAAAGGTCTCGTCTGAGATATTTTCACCCCGGAGACCCCTTTTATCTTCTTGATCCTTTTTATCTTTGAGCCATTTGTGAAGCAGTAGCTCCCACGAATCCTGTAATCAGTGGTACCTTTGTGGCTTTTAGAATAGGTGCTAACAACAGGTGGACAAACCCTCCGCGCTGTTCCAACATCTTTTTCTTTTGAAAATGGGTATTTTCTTTGGGACCATTTGGCGAAGAACGTGTCGATGTTTGGCTAAGTATTCTTTCTGATGTTGAGACAAAGGTATCGTTCCTTTCAAAACATTCAGACAACATTCGCACACGGTATCGATGACGTCTTTGGAGGCAGTTTGAATGAGTTGTTTTCGCATGGGGGGAGTTGCTTTGGACAGGACGGACAACACGACTCAGTGTTTGTCTAAACGAGGAGGCAGTCCTTTCCTTTTCTTTCCTTTCGGGGTAGAAGAGGAATGGCTTGGGGTGGGGGCGACATCTTTGTTTCGGTGCACACACAAAAATACACTGACGTCGATGACTTGTCACACGCCCTTTTATCTTTCTTTTGGATTAGGTTGAAGGGTGTGTAAGCAGTCTTTTTGATGAACTCTTGGACTATCGTTTCGTCAAAAAGGTGACGACTTTTTTTCCTATATCGCCAAACAATCCTCCCCTTTGGTTGCTCCTCTTTTTCTTTGGACGATGGGGTCTTTTGTGAGGTAGACGTCGATGCTTGACTAAGCGTTTCTTCTGATGCCGTGACTAACGACAAGTCTGTCCTTTTCTTTTTCCTTTTCCTTATTGGACACGAGAACGACGATGGTGGTGGTGGTGTGCACTTCTTTTAGGGGACATCTTTTGGCGTTCAAGAGCACAAAAACTCTGATACCCATCGTTTATGCAGGTCTTTTTGATAGTGGAATATTTCGCCACTGATTGTCTTTACTTCGTATGAAGTTGATGACAGGCATCACGCGTCGTGGAGGGATTCGCAACGGACTAAATCGGGACAGTTCTTGCTTGGATAAATCCAGTAAACTTTGTAACATTCCCGATTTCTCTTTGACTTTGATTTTTGGGGGCAGGTACTTTGTGAGCAGCTGTCGCAGCGGCTAAAGAGGTGGAGTGTGTCACCGCTGGAGGATAAGTTCCTGGAGCCAACTGGTTTCCCTTTTTCATCAAATGGGGAAGAACGGGTGTGAAATTGGGCTTGGCTGACATCACTAGCAATGGAGAAGTGGAAGAACCTGAGGCTACTGCAGACGCTGCAGGTCGTGGTTTGTAAATGTAAAGTTGCACCCTGGCCGAAGTGCGTCACTTGGGTTTGGCTGGCATCACCAGCAACGGAGAAGTGGAAGAACCTGAGGCTACTGGAGATACGGTCACCGTTGCTGCAGGTCGTGGTTTGGGAATGTAAGGTTGCGCTCGGACTGTAGTGTCTCTCTTGCGTGTGGAAGCTGCTTTCTGGGGTCTATTCTGGGGACTTTTCTTTATCTTTTTCTGGGGACTTTTCTTTTTCTTAGGCTGTGACCTAGTCTTGACACCACTGCTCTTTTTCTTCTTGGTACCTTTGGGTCGAGGAGTGGCTTTTTTCTTGGGGATGATTTTGGGGGCATTGGGATCTCATTTTAAGAGGGAGCGAATCATGGTACCTCCTAGAGAACCGCTAACTCCAGGTTTCAAAATGATTTGCTTTTTGGTTTGAGTGTCGATGCGGGGATCTGCCAGTTGAGTCAAGGCTACTTTGTTTCTGTCAAAAAGGCGTTTGGTTTGATGTGGAATGTGAATGATGCCTCTCAGTAGCTGACGTGCTGTCATCGTAAACCATCGTGTGACTTCTCTGAGACTGGTTAGCTTCTAAGACACGAACACGTATTTGTGGATTTTTTTGCGACTGATGTGGCAGAAGGCACGAATCAATTTGACGGGAGATGCGACTGAAGGGACATGATGTTCACGATGTGTGAGACAGACGAAGAGAGTCTGAGTTTTTTTATAGATATCTTTTTAAGTCGACGGGGGCGTGTAAACGACAGGTCCTCCGTCTTGGCACCAGTGGTTAAACAAATGGGTACGAAATCGCAAATAATCAGGGATGTGGGTTTTAAATCCACGATTAAATAGGCGTGTGAGATTTGAGTGGCATCGTCGTACGTATGTGTCAGCCAAGGAGTTCCTGTTTGGCTAACACTTGCAATTGCGATTTATCTCTAGGGTTTTTAAACAACACCACGTAATGAGCATTGAGACTGATGGTGCGATGGGCTTTACTTTGTTGAAACAAATTTTGGGTAATGTAAATGACACTGGCATTACGATGATGCCCTTTCCGAGTAAACCACAGTTTAATTTCTTCTTCGTCTTCTCCTAGCATGTTGTCGAAGATGACCAGATGATTTTTACTGTGGTCAGGCACGATCCCGTCGTCTTCGCCAGGAATCACTTCCACGAACACGATGGAATCGCCTTGACATTCTCGCAGGAGGCTGTACGCCGATTGCCACTCTTTGTAACACCAGACGATACATTGAGGTGAACAATCGATCAAATGATGTTTATGTTCGATCACACGTTTGACAAATTTGGTTGGCACAGTCACACAGGGATCCACCTGTGGAATGGTCTTTCGGGGATGTCCATGTCAATGATGGTCCTGTCCTGCATGGAGTGGTTTTCCTCGGTGTCGGGTTCTTCTTCTGGTACTGTAGCTAACACAGGTTTCAACGTCACTTTTTCACTGGACACTTTAAGTTCACTTTTTCCTTTCAATGCATAACACAAATCTTGGGCAAGGTAAGCCACTTCTTTCGTCAAAGCCTCGAAATCAGACTTTTCCAGTCACGTTCATCTTTCCAGTGAGAGTGCAACCAACAAGCTATACACACATCTTCGCATTCATCTTCAGTGGCTAAAATTTCACAAAGAAACTATTCTTCAAACAGTGGTCGAGAAGTTTGCAGATGAAGGCACAAGGCATTTAACAGAGTGAGTTTCTCATGTACATTTAAAGGAAACACCATCATGTTTTTGGTGGTAACTCACAGTACAGATCGGCTGGTAAACGAAATCCCAGAAAGCAAGTCACTCAGACACGCACCACACGACGATCCAGATTCACTGGATACAGTGCTCGTAAAAAGAGTGGTATTCCACCACAGAGTGGATACTGTCATTGATTTCCTTCCACGGCAGTTGTTTTATCACTAACGATAAAGGTCGTGGCATGGTGGCCTTTCTTTTACTTCTTTTTGTCGGAGGTAATAAATGCACTTTTTGCACAAAAAAGATCGTATTCCAGTGGAGTATACAAATTGTTTAGTCACTAACTCACATGCCATATATCACACAGACGTTTCCTCTTGAAACAAGATTTGTTTGTGTAAAAGATTTTGGTAATCCTATAACTCTTCCTCTGGAATTCAGTGTAGTATGGTTACTCTCGATAGTTCTCTCTCACTGCACCAACATGTCATGAACATATGCAATTCTGCATATATTGAGCTCAGACGCATCAGCTCCATTCGCAAGTATCTTTCACTTGATGCCACTAAAACACTTGTGTGTTCCTTAGTACTTTCAAGACTGGACTATTGTAACTCAGTTCTGTCTGGTTCGTCTCAATATCTACTCCAGAAACTTCAAAAAAGTTCAAAACACAGCTTATCGGATCATCCTTAAAGTACCACGATCAGAGCACGCCTCCCCCTGCTCTGTACTCTACACCGGCTATCCATTCGATCCAGAATTAAACACAAAATTTGTTCTCTGTGCCACGTTTCACTGACGGGCTCCAGTCCAACATAATTATCCGACCTCACCCATTTGTACACACCAGCAAGATACTTACGCTCCTCTTCTGACACTCGTATTCTCATTATTCCCACTATGAAAATGAAATGATATGGACAACGTTCTTTTGCATACCAGGGTCCAGCAACGTGGAAAGAATTACCCACTGAACTTAGACACAAAGACACAGAGATCTCATTCAAGAGCGCTCTTACAACTCACCTATTTCAACTGCAAGAACAGACTTAAAGACCTAATAATGTCTCCTTACCTTAAATATTTACAGCATGTTTTCTGTTTCTAATTTCGTGGTGTTTGTTTTTATTTTTTGTAATCATAACATTATATATGTTTTTTAATTGTTGTCAAATATTGTAAAGCGCTTATAGCGTCTAAAGATTAGGCGCTATACAAAGTCCTCATTATCATTATTATCAACCTGCAAGAAGTAGGATGAGTAGTTACCAAGGTCTTCTGGTTCTCGATCAGTTGAACAATGTCTGACCACTGCAAAACTTTCACATGAATCAGTCTTCTTATAGCATTCAGGTACCAGTGGTTAAACCATTGGTGACGTAACGGATGTAATTCTTCTTTGCGTTGGACTTGTATTTGACAAATTCTCGGTAAATGCGTTCTCTCAACACCACAGGCAAACCTCAAATATTCTCTTGTAAAATATCCATCAAGAGATTACTGAGGTCGTCCCACTACAGATAGGTATTGTCAGTGCGGAGACCATCGAGCATGCTCCGGGTAAGCGGAATCATTCTGTTCCCACTGGTGAAGTGACACATCGCAACTGAAGTACTTGACTTTATCCCTTCGCCCAAGTAGATAAATCCGGCTCTTCGGGGGTAAGTCCTGCCTGATATTTTGGGCCATTTTCTATGGAAGGTTTGGAAGAGACTTTCAAAGTCGCAGTATTCAGACAAACGCACAAGGAACGAATATTCTTCTTTCACAGGTTCATTTCGCTGAGGGTACGGTGAAACCCGAAAGTAGTTTGTTCAGGGTTGGATGACATCCGTAGAGTTGTAGCCGATTGGTTTCACATGGAGGATGACATCGACAATGAAAACCAATAAAGTGATAAGGTGTAGGATAACGAGAGGCATCGCTTCGCATCCGTCAGATTTGGCACGCACAACATCACTTTCTATGATATGTATTGTAGTAGTGGTAGTAGTAGTCATAGCAATGTTCCCATAGTGTGTTACTGAATCGCTGAGGTCATATAGTACGACATCCCTACCGTCGCAAGGCATAGTATCGCAGTACACTTGAGAATCACCGAACTTAAATGGTGTCTGTTTGAAACGATTCAGTTTTCTCGCTTGGTGTTTGTAGTCACAATTACCTATCGGGCTTGGACGGTTTCCCTTTTATACTAGTAGTAATGAAGTCTCGAGCTTGTAGATCGTTCCTTTTTTATGTCTTGTTTTGGAGGTCTTCCTGTTTTTCTTCCTGTACTACCTTGTCTAAGGTACCGTCATACATGTACCGTAGAGTGATGGATGGAAAAGCCATAGAAAGGTAATGACAGTGTGGAGACCATCGAGTGTGTTCCATAATAGCTGAATCTTTATAGATACATCGATCCATACGCAACCTTAGACCACAACTGTAACACTGTACTTCGTATCTCAATCCAGTTTCACGTCCAAAGTAAACAAATCCTGTTCTAGCTAAAACATTCGAAGTCGGTAATTCTTCCCTATCCGTAGGCCATTTGTCAGGTAAGAAGACATGAAAATTGTATCGTTTGAACTTGTGGATCACAGTTGGCCCCTCGATCGATTCTTGCTGTGTCGAAGTCATCCTTCTTGTTGGTGGCTATCGTCTTGGAACCATTTTGTTATGCCAGTGTGTCCGTACGGCAAAGTGAACTGGTTGGGAAGTCGAACTAGCTTCTGGTACACGATCTGATACACTATTCCGAAGGCCGAATGACGATTTGGTGTGTGGCTAAACGTACAATCTTGTGAGGTTCGTGAGTGGTCACTTTAAAATCTCGATCCTCTCCAGACTGCAAGGCTTCTTTCAATACCCCAAAGTTAACTACTTGACTGGTGCGATAATTGATAGTCAATCCTTTCACTTTACACTCGGTGTGCACTTCTCCTTGTGGGTCCCGATATTCGTAGCCGTAATGTTTGGGACCGCCACTACCAAAACTTAGAATCTTGTCGTCGGGATGCTCGTCCGTCCAGGCTCTTACACGGTCTCCTTCGATATCATGGTGTCGGTGACCCAGGCGATCGATGTTGATGCAACTGTCCGTGTCAAAATACAGCACACGATCTCCTAACAGTTCTAAAGATTCGTATAATTTTATGAGAGCATGGGCTGTCACGTAAGCGGCAATGATGACATTTCCAAATTATTCTGCTTCTACAAAGTCCAGTTCTTCCTCGTAATTGACCTTGATCAAGTCTTCACAAAGGACGTCCACGTGTTTCATGTATTTGGTTTTGTCGTGAATCATCTGGAAGTAGCGGGAAGGATCGGAGAAATAATCCGTTTTGGGTAAACACGGTCGTTGTGCCATTTTGCCCCACAAGCAATTGAACATGACTTTAGCAAACGATCGCCTTCCTTGGTTTTACTCGATGTGATCTAAATTCCTGCTCCAAGTATTTCTCTTTGAATTTCTTTTGGTCTTCGGGAGTGTGGCACCAGGAAGGATAGCCGCAAGCTTCTTGTTTCAGTTTCAATAAGGCATCCACGTAGTCTGCGAAAATGCCTTTATGAGTCTCGTCACCCTTGTGGTACTGTTCTGTCGTAGGAAAGTGGTAAATTTCGTAGACTTCTAACAATTGGTATCCCAGGTCCAGAGCTTGAAACAATTCTACTCTGACCCACGTTCCTGTCAAGGCGCGTTCTTCCTGAGTGTGCTGACAAGGTCGGTCTTGGTAGCACGTTTTGGCACAAGTACGGTACGAAGGAAACATCAGTTTTCCTTGGCAATGGTGAGGAAAAACGGGATGGTACAAGTTCGTGGGTGGCAAGACTTTGGTCTTGATCAGTCCTTCTTATTGTCGAATGTTGTCTAGGTCGATGTGTTCGCTCAGGAATTGCGGATGCCCTGCGAGAAAGTGACAATATTTGCACACGTATGGATACAGCGAACTCACGTCCAAGAATTTGATTTCTTCTCCTTTCTCCTGGTCGGGGTGGTACATGAAACAGGTGGCATTCGTCCGTCCTCTGGACATGGTGTCCCACCGGTTCAGAGGGTCCAAAAACTTGTTAATTTCCACGACACGTTTAAACTCGGGATCGGTTTTCGAACGGTGATCGTACTTGTGTTCCCACTTTTCCACCACTTGGTAACTTTGCTGTTTTAACTTCAAGCGAGGCTGACAAGTGGCCTCATACAAGTCTTCCATGGTACGTTGCAAAAACTGATTTTTAGTGTCACGTTGAGGGTAACAGACGGGACATCCTTGAAATAAGCAACCGTTAAACTCGTACACGATCTTGGGGTTTTCTAAGTCCCAGCCATCCACCTAATACGTTCCGATGGTCGTTTCGCCTCCTCCACATTTGGCTTCCTTGTCGCACAAATAATGTAGTCAGCGGTGGGCTTTGACCGAGTATTGACGTTTGACAAAGTTGGTCGTTTGAGGTCGGGACCGTTTGCGGTACACTAAGGAATACGCTTTGGCAATGGTGCAGGCTTCTTTCAAAGGATCGATCCCTCTTTGCGCCATAAACAATGCTCGCATTTTTCCAAAGCAACACCGTAAAATGTCAACGTCGGAACGACAATACTTTAACATTTCTTCCTGCAAGTTGAAGGGGTACGAGGCGTGAGTGTGGTACCAAGAGTTGAAAGCTTCTCGTTGTTCGGTGCGCATGTTGTCGGGGTCGTAGTAGTGCGCGTCAGGCACATGGGGTATAACGACGTGTTGATTGGCTTCGGTATTGGAAAAGTGCAGGATTAGCCTTTGGCCGTTTCTGTCATTCCAAACTTTTTAGGAATTCGGCTCAATGGCATGGCCAAGTAACTCATTGAATCTTTAAACTGCGCTTCTCCCACTTGCATGGAAATGGTTTAGGCTTCGTTCAAGGTCACTTTAGGACGTTCGATGCTTCGTTCCATAGAGTATTTCAGAAGAAACTGTCCATCGTATCCCGAGAAAATTGCGAGCCATCACCGTGGCATAGCGATGACAATCTCCGTAACGTTCAATGTCCTCATGACTCCACGTCTCGTAGATAGGGTGTAAGGTCGATTGGGCGAAATCGGCCTGCATGTTCGGTATCCGAAAGATTTTTTTCACGTCCTCCAGGAATCTTGCTGCAGTGAGGGCATTGACTAAAGATAGGCTATTGGATGCACTTCTCGCACGCTCGGTGAGCCACGCAGAAATTAGGAATGTGAATGCCGGTCTCTTGCATGGATTCAAAATCGAAAAAGATGAAATTTCCTTTCTTCTTCTGTTCATCGTTTTCCTCCTCCTGTTGGGGTTGGTATTTTTGGAATGTAGCATTCGTGTTCCAAGTCTACGATTTGGTGACAAATATGACATTGTTTCTTTCCTGAATATACGTGCCTTGTCCACAAGTAGGGCACACTCTCAGGAGTTGACAGACTTTTCTGCTGTGAACCTCTCGTCTTTAGATGTTGTTGGTAACAGGTTGGGCTGACAAAAGTTCGCTTACAAGTTGGGCAGTGCACTCATTGTTGTCCGTCGTCAAAAGAGGGTTTAGAGGGCAAACATCCTGGACATTTCGATCCACAATGCTTGTTTTGCTCTCGATTGTTATACCCATAGACACATTTCTCACAATAATAACTGTATTATACGAATCCGGTGATACTGGTGATGGCATCGAAATTTTCATCGTGATGATAGACATGAATGTATTTTCCGTCTTTGAAATGTTACCCTCGAAACAACAGACGGTGTACTTTCAAGGTGTAGCGTGGAGCTAAGACGTCTTGCAATTTTTGCATTTCAGAAATGGCACAGGGTGTGTCTTTGGATAGGCCAGCTTGCTGTAACAGGAGTTCTGCTTCTTTTCGTTGTTTGGCTCGGTCCGATTGTCGAATAGTTTGCCAGGTTCTTTTCCATTCTACCATGTCGTTCTTGTCGGCATAGGTTCGCCCCACCACGATAGCCCTGGCTAAACACATCTTGTCTTGAGGGGTTTTAATTCGGACCAGACTCGTTTTGGTGCTGCAAAGGTCGTCAACCAATAACATCTTCTTGCGTCCGGTCCCTTTGGGAAGAGAAACGTGGGCCATGTACAGTGTCGCTTTTTCATCGGTGATGTGAAGCTTGTCGTTGGACTGCTGTACGTGTTGAATATTGTCAATTACTTTGGAAGGTCCCAATTCTATTGGGCTGCTAAACTTGATCCAAACGGGGAACTTCAGACTGTCGTGATAAATGGAAAGTCTCAAGCGATCGTCTTATTTGGCTTCACATTGCTGTTTCAGTGTGGTTAACAAAGAATCCCATAAATCTGTGATGAACCTGTCTGCTTTTTCCAGCGGTACGTCGGACTTGAAATCTTTAAACTTCACCGTGTACGTGTAGGCCGTGGTTTTAAATTTTCCAGAGGAGCTGTCAGAAGAAAGGGCATTGGTCTTCCGAGTGTCCACAAGATCAAAGCAAGGCAGGCACTAAAAGAGACAAAGGTCAAGATACCTGATATCACTGGCTGGAGAAAGGACCTTGCTCTTCAGACTGCCTTAAGAAACAACAGGAGGAAAAGGAAGAGAGGAGTTCCGAAGAGGAAGAAGAGGTACCTGCCGAATAGGAATAACTCAGATACGTGCAGAAGGAGAAGAAAGAGAAGAAAAGAAGTCGAGAAGAAAGTGAGGAAGAAGAAGAGGAGAATCCTGTTACAGTGACAAAATTCAAAAAAGAAGAGATAGTGAAAAGACAAAGAAGAAGAAAAATGATCTTTTTAAAGTGATTTGTTGTGAAATTGGATTGTAAATTTGTACCAGTGAATATTCCAGAAAGAGAAACGTGTCTCATGGTTTTGATTTTTGTAATAAGGACCTACACTCGGGCACTCACACACGTCCATCATGGGGAAAAAGGTATTTTGAGCTATAATTGATTTTGGCAAATGAATACTATCTCTTTTCGGGAGAGATTCGTGTCTCTGAGAAAGGCCGTTGGATGTTTGTTTTTTGCATTAAAAAAAAAAAAAGTTAGGAACGGGAAGTAATGAGCTTTAACCACCTTATCCCTTTGCCACGGCCAAGATCGTAAGGAAGGAGAAGGTGGTGAAGGTGATGGGACCAGAACAAATTCTTGTGAAGAAGAGAGAAAATCCGCTAACTCCAAATTATAATCGTTTGCCTCTGGAAGTAGGATCGTGTTTGCTTTGGTAGCCGCTGCTATGCCATCACTTTTCGTCTCCACAGCCGATACACCTCAGTTCATCGTCTTCTTAGCTTCCGTCATGTTCTAACTCTGTCGCATTGATTCACTGCGCACAGACGCTAGCGTACCTATATTTGGAATTGACGTCAAAGGCAGGTCTCTTCGGATTGGAAGACAGACTCCGCACTGTGGCTGAATTTTGTAACGCGTGTTAGGATTGGTGCAAGAACTCAATCCGTTTCGGTCCCTTCTTTCACTATAAATAACCTCGGTTCACCTCATTCCCTTCACCTGTTCTCGTCACAAGATGTGGACGACCGTAGAATCGTCTAACGTCCTATCGTCGATGCCATTCTACCCGGACTATCCCATGTATGTCAGATCATCATTGGCTATCACCCAGACTGGTACAGCTCTTTGGAAACGAAGAATCTGTGTGGGGAGGCAAGGCGGTCTGAAGAGAGTCTTAATCTACGTCCCAGAGGCCAGACTAAGTTTGAGAAAGAGAAGAAGATCCGTGCGATGCCCTCTATATGAACTGAATGATGCTAACAAAAACACCAAAGGAACTTTTCAGGGTCACTCCCTTGTTCGAAACGATATCGTTTCTGTCTTGCCATATTTGTGTATTTGTTTGTCTATGTCTATGTCTCTATTGTAATTGTTCCTAGAGTAATGCGTATTGAAGTCAGCCCTTTGCCACACTGTTCCGCCCGACGGAGGTCAGCCATTTGCAGCATTGTTGCCAGTATCCAGTACCGTGATGTCAAACCTGTTAAATTCCTATTGAGCCTAGACAGGCCCAATCCCTTGTTGCTCTACATTCCCTGTGTTGAATTCCTCCTTGAGCCAAGACAGGCCCAATCTGCTCAATGTTAAATTCCCGTTATGAGCCCAGAGTGCCTGGACCCTTTGTTTAACATAGAAGTCCCATTGATTGCAGAGTGCCCCCATACACTACTGAGATCGATACGTCATTGCTTTCTGGTCGTCCGTATATATTGAGGTTTTCGTCTTTTGAATTCTTGTGAACGTGTCCCTAGTTTTCTGCCAAGCTGAGCTCCAAAAGGGTCTTTTGTGAGTAATCTTGTCAGGTTCTTTCCTGACCTTGTTTTTATTTTCATTTTGTGTGATCTCTGTCATCAATTTAAGTTTCAACGAAGTTGAAAGTTTGATCACCTAAGATTTAGATCAAAACAAAGGTTACTTTTTTGTAGAGTAAAGTAATGTAACATTTAATAGGGTAAATAAAAGAGGTGGGTTTTATACATGCCCTACGTGTGGAGAAGTTAAAATCAAATTACATGCAAAAGTTTGAATCATTCCAGTACCAACTTAGTCACTGAAGAGATTATGTTGTGCTAACGCATATTGCCCTTGTCATGACCTTGAGCATCTTGTTGCATATTCTGCTTTCCATGCGAAACCTGGTAAGCAGCTACTCCGATAATTACACCTATTGCAACAACTGATATTAAAAACAGAAAGGCACATATCACAAAGCAACCAGTACACATTTATTTATTGAGCATTTTTCAGTACTTTCTACATTCCCTTTTTGTTGTCTTTTGGATTTAATGTCCTAATATTATCGAAAGTGCGATCAATGGAGATAAAAGCAAACTCAATTTGAATGATTAAAAGCCAGGGAAATGTATTTGATACTATTTGATGTCATGCAATCATCCTTGAATTCATTCAGCTGATACTTGATGTCATAGTGTAAATTACACTATTTTTAAAAGATTTGGAAAATTTAACAGATCTAGCATTGACAACAGTTTATATCTTATTAATTTGTCGAGCTTATCCAACTATTTTTAGCTGAAGTTTTACTAGATATCTATTTGTAGTTTTTTAGTTTGCAACATTTACATTAATTTCTCATTGTATTCCACAGTTTCTGCAATGTAAAATTAATTTTATACTTGTCTTCGATAAATCCAATTTTTTGCACTTGTGCTTTGTTCATTTTTTCCAATTTAAAGAAGCGACGACTCTATAAAGATGACGACTTAATAATGATCAAAATTAGAAAGAACTTGAGGATACTATAAATCTTGTTAGGGATATTTTAGAATAAAATCTAACACGTTTGGAAGACGTTGCTCCAACTCAGGTTCCTCATGTTTTACGTCAAGGTTTCGACTTATTCAACAAGGACAGAAAGGGATGCCTTGGAATAAGTGACGTATAATATAAACTGGGAAGAATAACTTCAGAAGAAAAGAAAACACTTTATCATTTAAACATGATGGTAAAATAGCTGAATATTTCGAGGAAGGATTAGTGCTAGCAACAAACAACAAAATTGGGCCAGGCTGGAAAGGAGATGTTGGTCACATGATGTCGGATATAAACCAGTGGACAAATATATGTTGCCTATTGATGCGACACAATCTAATTATCCGTTTTAACCTACTGTGTTTCAAATACAACCAATAAAAGCTAACGACTAAATAGAACTAAGAACTGAAGACAGTAATTAGCCTTTAGAAAACGTATACATGACGCTGAGACAATAAGTGACGAACAACACAGCAAAGCGACAACATTCCAGATGCAGTCGAAAGATTATTCACAGAAGAGAGGAAAGAGAACTAATGCGAATACAGCAGACGTTCTCAGCTGAAAGAAAGAGGCTATGAAATCTGATGTTGAAAAGTATGAAAAGCATATTGAAGAGTTAAAATAAATACATAAGGAAAGACATCGACTCCCAAAAATGAAAATTGTTGGAAGTACAAAAGTACAATTAGTTGAATATCTAACGCAGTTGGGAAGAAATCTTTCACAGAAAGCACTAAACAAACAATGAATTAAAAATTTACAACAAAATGCCATTACGGGTAAGTACCAACAGCTGTGACAAAAGGATGCATGCAACAGGAATGACTATACATACAATTCCTCTTACCTTGGCAAATGTTGTCAAAGATTTTATTCAGTGTCCCATCAAGAGACATATGCAATCCGTTCATTGCTACAATTTAAAAAAAAAAAAGGGGTTAATAAATATTGGCAAACATTTTCTCGAGCCAGCCAAAAACAAGCATTAGTAGCATTGCCTGGAATTATTGGAATTGTAACATGTTGATTGGAAGTGTAACAAGTTGTCTTTTTAAAACAGCTGGACAGCCTGGAATTATTGACAGTGTAACAAGCTGTATTTTTAAAACAGCTGCATGAGTTGTTTCTCGTGTGGGTATTTGTGGCTACGTGCAGCTTTGTTTTGAGTTTTTCTTTGATCGGAGGCATAAGCATCTAGAGAATTTGTAAAGTTCGTCAACGTAGTTCAGGTCTATATCCGAAAAATTGTCACGCTAAGTGTTCTTCATGCACTCCGAGAACACAATAGGTGAATTCATGAAATTATTGAAAAATTAATTGTTTAAATGTGAAAAATTGAGTAAATATCTATCCCATGATTAATTACCCGAACAATATTAACATAAACAATATAGTTGAAGATAATAGCCAAGCATGGGTAAGGTGAAGTTCTCATCGCTGTTAGAATATGAAAATCCAGTTCAAGAGCTGGAAACTGTGGATTGTATTGATTGAACATCAAGAGGTTTTGCGTTCGCAAATAAACTTTCTTATCACCCGTTCCAAACCCAAATAAATGATCTCCCCTGTCAAACATTTCATACCACTCGTTCACAATCCCAAATAAATGATCCCTCCCCGTCAAAAATTTCTTACCACCCATTCAAAAACCCATATGTATGACCTCCTGCATCAGAACAATATAAACAGGAAATTATTTTAATGTTTTTCGAAGTCAACTGTATTAAGTCATCGAGTTCCGCAAAAATAAAATCTATTGAAATATTTGTCTGCGACATGCGCATGAGAATTGAATTCTCGTTCATTTCATGCAGCCTTTGTGTACGTGGTATTTTCCTTTTTTCATTACCTTTGCATTTTTCTTTGTTTTTTTCTTTGTTGCATTTGTAATGCTGTTTTATCACTCATCGTGCCTCAAGTATAGATGATATCGTTAATTTTTTTTTAATTATAATTGGTTCTTCCTTAGTTTATACATGTGAATGTTCCTTCTCCTTCTTTTTGTTTTAATTGTGACCCTTTGAGGACCACCATCTTTTTTCCTGACATTGATAACAAGTATCTTTACTTTAATTTCTCTTTTCTTTTGTCATTCCCTTCCTTTGACGATGTGGAAATTATAGAGCCCAGTGTTCCTTTTCCTGACAGACACAGAAGCTATCTTGACATTTATCTGGAGAGGAGTAGTCAGAAGAATTGACTTTCATCGGGGACCAGAAGGTGTTGGCAGAAGTTCATGCTAGATATTTTCAAAAAGACACGACTGTCCTATATTCAACACTATGTACCTTTGCTACAAGAGAATGTAAATCAATCAAGAAAAAGGCCATAGTTTCATAGCTTCTGAACATTTTCATTCACATTACACCTACCCAGCTAGTTTACGAACCTTTATATCCAAAATTCATAATTTCATTAAATAAGTACTATATGTGAAGTCTGAACCACTAGTTAATTTAAAATATATGAATTTAACATTAACGATATAATTTTTGGCTTTAGATATGACCTTTAACGTGAAATGCAATTTGAAAAGTATCGATAGGTTTAAAATTATTGATCTTTATGTCGGTAACATGAAATGTTATGTTGCAAATATTCATACGTTTAAGATTATGGCTATCTATGCACTTTAAAAGAAAATTTAAGGGTTAAACTACACTTACTAATTAAGACACCAAAACCCAGCTATCTACTATCCTTCACCCAATTCTACCAGTAATACTCTGTTTGGAATGGCCACCACCCATTTGTATAACATACATCACACTGTGATCAATTATCCAAACCCCATACCATCAATACGCCGTTTGGGGTAGCCAACACAAGGTTATTTCCTATCCAGCTATATATTATCCAACATTTAAAATATATCAATATCAAATATCTATTATCCAATATGCTATTATAAAGACAAACACTCAGTTATCTACGATCTAACATCCCTACGTTTACCACCCAACGAAAGGGATATAATTATTGTTACGACTATGTAATTAAGTTGCTTGTGTGTTAGATTTAAAATTCTTTTTTATTTTATTACATTTATTGTAATGATTATTTTCACGGGATTTGATTTTTATTCTTTCAGTAAATTCAATTTTTTTAGACCTTGAAACGTATTATATTAGCACTATTTTTTGCTCACTTTGGTTCATAGAGTTTGTAAACATCGAGTGATAACGATTGGCTATTTCCAATGTCATTTCGGCCCGCATGTTAGCTGAACTGTAAACAGTCTTTTTTATATATATCTTCAGTGTGAGAATTTGGTTATTAGATAGGGCTATTCTTGCATACGTGATAAATGGCATTTTTGTATTGCGATGTTCAAATAGTAAATCACGTAGCCTATCACGTGAAGTACCATATGATATAAAATCGAGGCTTTAACTAGACGCTATCTAGTAGATTTGGTCAGTCGTATCTCCACACCTTGAAGGTACAAGGTGGTTATATTGTTGAAGCCAGATTGTTTTTGAAGTTCATTTGTTTTTGGAACTTTATAATTTATTCTCTAGAAAACTAAACAAGTGCTTTATATTTATAAACGTTTTGGGAGAAAGAAATTCAGTGGAAATGTATTCTGGAGTTTAACGGAAACGTTATAAACTGTGATTCAATCGAAGATCTGTTACCACCAGTACAACGACCTAATCTGACGTCATCGCCTCTATATTGGAACTTCATCGGGATTCGAACCCAGATTCAATTAGAACTGTTTAGTGATAGGACTTGTATTTTTTTCAATCTTACGATTAAATTTTGGATTATATTCACAAACCGTAAGTCCTATTTCCTATTTTTACATTGTTTTCTAGGGAAATAAATTATTTTGTTAAAATTTACAAAGCTTGTTGGCTTCACTCTTTTCTCTTGTTAATTTTATACGAGCCTACACGTAACAAGAAGAAAATTGTTTGCTCGTCCTTGGGATATTTTAAATTTGGCTAAATATTTCAGAAAATTGTTTCTTGAAATTTAAATTCCCTAAGGTCACGGTTATGTATTGAAAGCAATACATTTGTTGGGTCTAATAAACCCCAGTCTGATTTTATTATGGAGAATTATGAACCATTCATGTCGAAGGGTTCTATATCACTCTTGGGTGATTTGGCCAATCCTATCCCTATTAAAATTTTAAGGGATACAGTAGCTTCTCAGAGTCTTTTATTATCAGGTACTTTGCCTTTTTCTGAGAGGTCCTGTTCTAATGAGAGTGTTCTCATTCAGGGAGTAGAGTGCGGCTTTGTTAATGTTCCTCTCCATTCTGTAAATTTGTCATCAGACTTAATTTCAGCACCTGTGACAGTCGGTGTAGTGTCTACTTTACCCGTTGAGGGCATTCATTTGTTACTAGGCAAAGACCTAGCTGGAGATAAGGTTGTGGTTAATCCACTTGTAACTGACAAGCCTTCTTTGGATCAGAAAGTTGATCCTATTGAAAAAGAATACCCGGATTTATACCCAGCTTGTGCTGTTACCAGAGCTATGGCAAAGAAAGCTCTAGAGAATGATTTTGATAAGGAAGGTATTCCTTTAGGTGACACATGTATTGGTCAGGCTTTTGATGAGGTTACTTTCACTCCTAATATGGATCAATCAAAAGGTATTGATCACAGTGGTCCTCTTTCAACTACTCATTCTCTTTTATCTAATCAGGGTGACAAACGACAATCACTTGTCGTCGAACAGGAAAAAGATCCTGAGATCTCCTGTTTGTTTCAGAGGGCCATTAGCGAAACTGAAGCCACTGAAGTACCTGTCTGTTTTTTCATTAAAAATAGAATTCTTATGAGAAAATGGAGACCTCCCGAGGTACCTGCTAGTGACGAGTGGTCAGTGAACTATCAGATTGTAGTTCCAAAATATTACAGACAGGAAATACTTAGTTTGGCCCATGAAACTCCTCTGGCTGGTCATTTAGGGATAAATTAAACTTATAACAATATCTTGACTCACTGTTATTGGCCAAAAATCAAAAGTGATGTTTGTAAATTTTGTAGATCTTGTCATACTTGTCAAATGGTAGGAAAACCCAATCAGAAGATACCTAATTCTCATCTGCAACCTATTCCTGCATTTGACGAACCATTTAGCAGAATTATGGTAGATTGTATTGGTCCCTTACCTTAGACCAAGTCAGGCAACCAATATTTGTTGACTATTATGTGTGCGTCAACAAGATTCCCAGAGGTAATTCCTTTGAGGAATATTAAAACCAAAACTATAGTAAAAGCTCTGATGAAGTTTTTTTTTTTACTCAGTTTGGCCTTCCCAAATCTGTTCACTCTGGTCAAAGGTCAGATTTTAGGTCTGGAATTTTCCAGCTAGTTATGCTTGAATTTGGCATTCAGCAATTCAAGACAAAAGTGAAATTATGGTTTCACAGAACTTTACGTGAGAGAAGTTTTGAGTCTTGTAAATGACATCATTCTCTCTTGCTCATTCTTCAAAATTTTCTTCAAATTAGATTTTACGGCCCTTACAAAGTTAAGAAGAAAATGAATGAGTTAAATTATAATAATAGTACTCTGCTGTAAATAAATTAATGGAATACTAGTATATTGAAAGAGATAGCCAAGTAAATCATGTAATTAATTCAGTTGTACCTGTCCCACAAACTGAGGATTTAAGTGAAAAAATTCAATCGGACACTGTTGATCTTGGAGAAACAAATCTTTGGAATTCAGAATCTGGGCCAGAAACTTTTACATTTGCAACAACAAGAAAGGAATGAAGTTAAACAGTTATTATTCGAATATGAGCACTTGTTCCCAGACATTCCTACAAGGACAAACAATTTTTTTTTTATGACGCTGAAATTGTAGATTCAAAACCTGTGAAACAACACCCATACAGGATGAACCCTCTCAAACAGAAATACGTGAAAAAGGAAATACAGTATTTGCTGAAGAACGATTTCATAGAGCCCAGTAAAAATGATTGGAGTTCACCATGTATACTTGTTCCGAAACCGGATAAAACTTTCCGTATATGCACTGATTATAGGAAGGTGAGCAGTGTGACAAAAACAGTTTCATTTCGATTACAAAGAATCGATGACTGTATTGATAAAATTGGAAATGACAAGTACGTCACCAAATTTGACCTTCTGAAAGGATTTTGGCAAATTCCACTAACGGAAAGGGCAAAGGAAATTTTGGCATTTGTGACTCCAGAAGGACTCTATCAATATAAAGTAATGCTGTTTTTGTGATGAATGGTTCCCCAAGTACTTTGCAACGCTTGATGAATATGATTACCTCTGGTCTAGATAATTGTCATGCTTACATCGATGATGTCATCATCTACAACGACACCTGGAAAGAACATCTGGCCACGATTCGAAAATTCTTTGAAAGACTCACTGATGCAAATTTGACAATCATTTTATCTAAAAGTTAGTTCTGCCATGCTTGTGTGACATTTCTAGGACATATTGTGGGACATGGTCAAGTTAAACCTATAGATGCTAAGGTCAAGGCTATCTCTGATTTCCCTGTGCCTGTCAGTAAAAAGCAACTGATGCGATTTTTGGGTATTGCCGGATACTATCGAAAGTTTTGTTCCAATTTTTCTGATATTGCTGAAGCCCTGACAAACTTGTTGAGTAAGAAAAAGAAGTTTCTTTGAACTGAAAAATGTCAGGAGGCTTTTGATAGATTTAAAGCCATGTTCAAAAGTGCGCCGGTTCTAACAGCTCCAAATTTCAATCAGGCTTTTAAATTATCTGTGGATGCAAATGATGTTGGGGTAGGAGCAGTATTGATTCAAGAAGACAGAAATGGTGTTGAAGTCTAAGAAATTAAATAAGCATCAAAGAAATTGCTCAACAATCGAAAAGGAATGTTTGGCTTTAATACTGGCATTACATCATTTTGAAGTTTACATTAGCTCAGCTCCTTCTCCGGTTGTTGTGTATAGTGATCACAACCCCCTTACTTTCATCGACAAGATGAAAAATAAAAATCAAAGATTATTAAGGTGGAGTTTGTTTTTGTAAGAATATAATCTTAACATCAGGCACATCAAAGGAGAAGACAATTTGATTGCAGATGCACTTTCCCGTGGATAGAAATATTATTTCATGTACACTGTATATAATCATAAGAGTTTTCTTATGTAATTTTATTTTACCCCATGCATAATTTACATATGGTAAAAAGAAAGCTTTATTACATAAATCTTTCTTTTTCTTTATGGGGGGGGGGAAGTGTTACGAATATGTAATTAAGTTGCTTGTGTGTTAGTTTTAAAATTCTTTTTTATTTTATTACATTTTATTGTAATGATTATTTTCACGGGATTTGATATTTTTTTCAGCCAATTCAGTTTGTTTAGAACGTAAAACGTTTTACATTGGCACTATTTTTAGCTCACTTTGGTACAAAGAGTTTGTAAACATCGAATGATTAAAATTGGCTATTTCCAATGTCATTTCGGCCCGCATGTTAGCTGAACTGAAAATAGTCTTTTTTATGTATATTTTCAATGTGAGAATTTGGTTATTAGATAGGGCTATTCTTGCATACGTGATAAATGGCATTTTTGTATTGCGATGTTGAAATTAGTAAATCACGTAGCCTATCACGTGAAGTACCATGTGATCTAATATCGCGGCTTGAAACAGACGCTGTCTAGTAGATTTGGTCAGTCGTATGTCCACACCTTGAAGGTACAAGGTGGTTATATTGTTGAAGCCAGATTGTTTTTGAAGTTCATTTGTTTTTGGAATTTAATAATTTATTCTCTAGAAAACTAAACAAGTGCTTTATATTTATAAAAGTTCTGGGAGAAAGAAATTCAGTGGAAATGTATTCTGGAGTTTAACGGAAACATTATAAAATGTGATTCAATCGAGGATCTGTTACCACCAGTACAACGACCTAATCTGACGTCATCGCCCAGATTCAATTAGAACTGTTTAGTGATAGGACTTGTATTTTTTCAATCTTAGGATTAAATTTTGGATTATATTCACAAACCGTAAGTCCTATTTCCTATTTTTACATTGTTTTCAAGGGAAATAAATTATTTTGTTAAAATTTACAAAGCTTGTTGGCTTCACTCTTTTCTCTTGTTACCTTTGTACGAGCCTACACGTAACATTATAAACAAATTATACTCACAAAACAGACATATTCAAGCACTAAAGCAGCAAGATGAAAGAAAGCGCAATTAAATCACACACACTATCATGCACAAGTGAGGGCATAACTGGTGAGATACATACACTATTCCCACGAATCTACTTTTCTTCTAAAAGAAAAGAAACGTAAGGTGGTCAAGAGGTGCAGTGCCTAGTATGCTTTCCTGCAGACGGTTTCGGACATTTTGTTTTAAGCCTCATTATAAATCTCGCACTAACACTAAACTTGCTTTAGAAGTCAAAGTTTGGAGTTTTCAATTTTCATTTTTTAAACATTTGGTTTTCTTCATTTTTATTTTCAAATATCTCGTTTTCTTTTATTTTCATTTTCGTATTTCATTTTAAATTTTATTCTTATGTTTCAAATTTTGGGGTTTCATTTCCAATTTTCATTTTCCAATGTAGCTTTAAAATTTAATTTTTTAAAGTGTCCACTTCAAAATTTTTATTTTTAATTTAGTTTATAATTTAATTTAATTTTCCTTTTCTAATTTTCAACATCATTTTATTTTTATTTTTCAATTCCTAATTTAAAAACTGGATTTGAATTTTCAAATTTTTGAATTTGTATTTACAATTTTTCTAGGGGCCCCGAATGGCCGAGTGGTCTAAAGCGCTCACCGTTACGGATCACTGCCATCTCACCTCTGTCTGCGTGGGTTCGAGTCTCGGATTCGGCAATGTGGGTATGTGAGAAAGCTTGCCGGTAGCTTCTCGTGGGTCGGTGGTTCTTTCCGGAGTTTTCCCGGGTTCTTCCTCCACCATTAATACTGGCCGCCATGTATAGCCTATCTTGTGCTGAAAAATGGCGTTAAACCCTACAACAACAACAACAATTTTTCGTTTTTCAGTTTAAATTTTCAATTGTCATTTTCATTCCTTTATTTTCAACTTCATTTTCTTTTTTATTTTCAATTATCATTTTCAGATTTGGTTTTTCAATTTTCATATTCTTGAATTTTCGTTTTCAGTTTTTATTTTCGAAGTTCATTTTCAAATTTTGGTATTTAAATTTTCATTTTGATTGTTTTCAGTTGGTTAAATTCAAGTCACATACTCTTGTATCTACAACAATTGGAATAGTGATACTAATCAAATGATTGCCAAATGAAAGAAAAGCAAAATTCTTCCACTATAGTAACCCCTCTTGCGTGATACTATGTATTTTGTATATGTTTGTGTATTGAGTTTGTAAGGAATGTGATTGCTTTGAAATCTAAGGCATCGTCCAAGAAGACAAAACTTTAAGCACACGAGGTTTGGTTCGCATTATGAAAACATAACTATACATGGGGATATGAGAATAGAGAAGTATTAGAATGAAACTTTTACTTACCTCGATTGTAACAAGTGACTAAGAAACAAGAGGACTTTTATGAAAGTCACACAAACCTATTGACACTGAATGGACAAATAGAACATGTGCACTTGGAAATACCCTCAGTAACTCATAGGCTAGTTACTGATTGTTATTATGAGCAATTGTGGCTTGTATCAAATAGTCAACTTTCCAACTCTTGATACAAATTCTCATACATTCATTTCGCCTGCCCTGTTTAGTGACTATTATCCCATACTTTGTACCCTGTCTATACAAGCACATGCGTCACTAAATAACAAAACCGAGGAAACTTTTAGTTGTTTAGCAAAGGAAATATTAATGCAATTGTATCTGAAGCTAGCTAGATTGCAAAATTTCCAATATTTAAATTGTCTTGAAAAAAAGAACGAGACTGAAGTAAACTGGGGTGTTATAAAATCTATTCTAACTACTAGATGTAAAAAACACCCTGTGTTTCTTCTAAATCTGTTTGTCTTGTCAATGCACTGGATTACAAAAAAAGTTAAAAACTAAGTCGCAGAGGTAACAATACTCATGCTAAACCAAAGCTTACTGGCAGTGAAAAATTAAGAATAAAATGGAAACAATCAAGAGATTGAATTGAAGAAAATGTTTCAAATCCACATAGAAACTAAGTCAGCAACATGATTGGAAATCTAACCTTGGATTCCAAATTATTCTGGAAATGTATCAATAGCCAGAAACAATTCCCGGTGCATTCCTCCACTTACGACAGGTACTAAATTTATAGAAAAGGAGGCAGAGAAAGCTAAAACACCGAACACCCAGTTCTGCAATGGTTTTACCCTCTTCAGTGATTTTGTAATTTATATTTCTCAAAAAATTCCAAAAATGAATAATATATAAGTAACGTGTTTAAAAGTTCAAAAGATGCTAAATGTTAAAACCCCCACCCCACCCCACAAAAAGATCGTTTGGTCTGGATACTATCAATCCAACAATATATACGAAACAATCCTCGGGGTTGGAACTGATGCTTACATACCTCAATTAGAAATCTTATAACATCCAAAAAGACCGTGGTTTTGCAAAAGATCCATACTGTTAAACAAAAGGTTATGGTGCAATAGTGAAAAGGTTATGGTGTAATGCGTACAAAAGGCCATGGTGAAATGGTGCAAAAGGTTATGGTGTAATGCGTGCAAAAGGTCATGGTGAAATGGTTCAAAAGGTTAAGGAGTAATGCGTGGAAAAGGTTATGGTGGAATATCCAGTAATTACCGTCCAGTGTTCTTGCAAAAGTGTTTGAGTATACTATCTATTCTAACATCATGAAACACTTTTTTACAACTTTCTGCATGTTGTCTATTTTTACATTATGAAGCACTTTGTATAACTTTTTAATCATAATATATCTGCTAAACAGCATGCAATATTGAAATTAAACAGCTCAGATAAATATTTATATAAATGTGGCCAAGAAGATGTTTTTGTATTAGGCTTTAAAAAACCTTTTGACACTGTCTAGTTTTTCTGGCCTCAGCTATAATCAGGTTCAATTTAAAAATGTTTGAGTTACTTTTATCACGTCCATTTAGTGTTATCATGAGATGGATACCTTGATTATAACTATTTGGGAGCGTTCTACAGATATTATGAACTTCTGAGAGAGTGACTAGAGTAGTTGAACTTGTTTGCATTTGCAACATGCACAGTGGAAAAAGTACTGGCATACATCTGTGTTACTTTCATATACTGTTGTTGAAGGTTCTTTGGATGGTCTTCTAAAGGAAACTGTACATGATCTAAGCACATAGCGAACCAAAACGACTGCTCCCATGTGCTCAGAAATCAGCCTGAATTAGTCTTAAAGTACACTGTCTTTAGCAATTCTTAAAATAGGAAAATGAATTTGCCACACTAGATAATACCAGCTTCTGAAATCGCAATGAATGAATTACAAAATACATGTATACAAAATTGTAAAAATTTTTAACAATTTACATCTGAAGTCCAGGAAGTGAAAATGACCAAGTGGAACTAGCGATTTTGTGATATATGCACAGCTAAAGTACGGCAAAGGTAACTCAAATTAAATCTTTCAATCATACACCAAAAAGGGAATTAAACGTTATTTTAACAATAACTGAGATATACAAAGTCTTTTTAAATATCCAGTATAATCAGTGAGGAAAACCTGAGAAATTATTTTTTCTTTAAAAATCTAACCCGATGCAAAACACGAAACTGTAGAGCGACATCTTTAAAACATCAGTACAATATATTAAATTTGACCGACACCTCCAGGTAATTGTTACGACTTTGTGGTCTTAAACTAAGTAACAGAAATAAATGAAACCAACAAGTTTATTAAAACTAACAAATAATTTATTTCTATAAGTTACAACGTGAAAATTTAAGAGCAACGTACATTTTTGTGAATCAAATCCCAAATAATCCTAATTGGTCTATCACGAGTCCAAACCTTTAGAATGATCCGAATGAATTACAAGACTGAATGTTCTGATATAGCATAAGTCTTGAATGTGCTGATATATCAATTGTTTTAACGTATCACAATGATATCATCTATAATCACAGTAATCCCTAGGTCGTATTTTAGTAGAAAAGGCTTTCAGAACTTTGTAATTCCAATTAATGAATCAGATTTGAATAAATGATTTCTCTCAAATTAATTTTCAACACAACAGTAAATGTTTCCACAGACTGAACTTAAAACAGTAATATTTACTCATTTCACTTTACCTAATATACACCAGAATGTCCAGGATTTCAAAGTTAGCAAACAAGTTTAGGCCTTGAACGTAAATTATAATTAAGATCTTATTTACCATTTACAATGATGACAAAATTCAGGAAAGCAAAACATGACAATTGTTAGGAAGGCCAAAACTCTACCTTTAGCTAGGGACAAAGTTGAATCACAGAATATAAATGAAATATACATAACAGCAATGCTTTCTGTATACATTTTGGCTATATAATATAACCAACAGGCAGAAAATCACTTTACACGGCGCTCTGAAAGTTTGGTGTGCGCTGTTGGATGGTAGAAGACGGGTTATTGGTCAGTACGCGCTGCATGTTAGATGGTATATGTGGGGTCTTGAATGGTAGATAATTGGGTATTGTTCACTAGAAATGGCATGTTGGATAGTATATGTTGGGTATTGAATGGTAGATAATGGAGTATTGTTCACTACACACGGCGTGTTGAATAGTATATGTGTGTGCTAAATTGTAGAAGACAAATTTTCACATTAACATTCCCATTTGATCCCATATAACTTTTGACCACATAAACACTTTTGACCCCATAAGCACTTTGATCTTATAAACACTTTTGACCCTGTAAACAATGTTGACCCCGTAAGAACTTTTAACCTATAAACACTTTTGACCCTGTAAACACTATTGACCCCGTAAGCACTTTTGACCCCATAATGCCATTCCCTTGTTAAACCTATGGACGCCTATATAATTATAATTTGACCTCCAAGCGGCGCTCTCGTGTAAGTGTATGGCGCCTATATAATTATGATATGGCCTCCAAGAAGCTATATGAAAAGAACCGATATCTGGTTTATCAAAATATATAAGAGAAATTAACTCGAAGTTCTTATCTCTAATGTTATTAATGTTAATTGATACTAACTTCAGATTTTTGTTAATCATTTTATTGTTGTTGAATTAACTTTTGTATGAACTGTTGCCACTTTCTTTCCCATTTAAGATTTTAAATGCGTTTTTAGTTTTAATGGATGGAATGTTTTGAAGACAAAAATTTTGATGTTCGCATTTTGGACGCCCAGGTATAAGATGTAGCTGGAATTTCATTATATTCTTAATTACCAATGTATGAGCGGTCATTTTGGATTCAAAGGTTGTATAAGTCACATAAGCATAGCCTTGTGTGAAATGAGGACCCATCACTTAAAAATGTCACATGCTGCTGTACGGATTAGGCAAAACCAATCGTTGTGGTCTCATATTAATATTTCATATTAATTTTTCATGATACCCACGCACATCTAACGATTCTATCTTTGGAAGTCATCACAATGAATGGACCTATCCTTCTTCCTGAACTGCTTTGAACACATTATTAGTATCAGTAATGAGCTCAATATTGCTTGCCAAAATCAGGAATAATGCTATGTTTGCATGTAATCCACATTTGAAAGATCTTAATTAGTCTCTTTTGTTGCCATTACAAAATTTGTTGACATTGCCAAAACATTTTAGGAGATAAGAAAGATTCAGCTGTGGTTTGCAAAATTGTCCTTCTATATTTCATTAGAGGGAATTGTTACGTATATTTAATTTGCATTGTTTGTTAGTTAGTCTTTTAATTTTTTTTAATTATATTATATACTATTGATAATGTAACATTGTATGTTGGACTTGACCTTGTCCAGAAAATAAGTTCATTTTCTACTTGACCTGAATCATTGTTTATTTTAATATTCTATAAACAACCAATACGTAGCTAAATAGTTTCTCTGTGAGTATGATTCAACTATTAGGATTATTATTTTTGCTTGAGTCAAGGACATTGTGTTTACCACATATAAAGAATATATTCTAGGATTGTATCATTGTGATCCAATAAAAGACTGTTGACACATCACCACTACACCACGAGCCACCACATGCAAATCGACACCTTCAGCGTTGGATTTATTTTGGATTTCCACTAAAGATTTTTCTAAACTTTATTCATAAGGACTGTGTTTGTAATTCTAGGACTAATTGGGATTTAATTCGTAATACCGTAAGTTCCTTTTTTAAATACATTTTTACATTGCATTCAGGGGCCCCGAGTGGCCGAGTGGTCTAAGGCGCTCTCTGTTACGGATCACTGCCATCTCACCTCTGTCTGCGTGGGTTCGAGTCTAAGATTCGGCGTATGTGGATATGTGAGAAAGCTTGCCAGTAGCTTCTCGTGGGTCGGTGGTTCTTTCCGCGGATTTCCCGGTTTCTTCCTCCACCATTAATACTGGCCGCCATGTATAGCCTATCGAGTGCTGAAAAATGGCGTTAAGCCCCACAACAACAACAACAACAACAACAACATTGCATTCAAGGGAAATAAATTATTTGTTAAATTTGACAAAGCTTGTTGGTACTCAATCTTTACCTTTACTAATTTTAAGATCATAGATTCGTAATAGAACAAACAGGTTGAAATGATTGCACAAATGCTCAAGTTGAAACTGGCTTAGCCATATTATCAATTCGAAGGGCGATAGGGATGGTTTTTTACCAGTTAACAGTGACAGAGTACAAGACAAATCCGGATGTAAACAAATATGGCGGGAACGCTGCAAAATTATTTGGTTAAACAGTTAAACTTTGTCAAAAATAGCATAATATCTCTACAATTAACATATAAGGTACTCTTAAAATTGTATTTAAAAGTAACCACTAGTAAAAATCACAACTTGAAATTACTAAATGAAAATGGTTAAAACTACACAAAGCTATACCGCCGCCAAAAGGTACGTCCTTCTTAATTGACATGGCAAAGGGATAAGGCAGTTAAAGCTCCCGTTCCTGAGTTTGTTTTTTTTTAAAAAAATAAAAACAAATACCCAACGGCCTTTTTCAGGGTCAGCCACCTCTCTACAAAAGAGACCACTCAATGTTTGCCAAAATCAATCAAAACTCAAAATCCCTTTTTTTTCCCATGATGGACGTATGTGAGTACGTGAGTGTAGGTCCTTATTATAAAAGTCGAAACTAAGAGATACTTACGTTTTTCTTTCTTGTACATTCTCTGGTACAAATTTACAATCCAATTTCAAAACACAACACTTTAAAAAGTTCATTTTTCTTCTTTGTCTTTTCACTCTCCGTTTTTTGAATTTCTTCACTGTCACAGGTTTTTCCTCTTCTTCTTCCTCACTTTCTTCTCGTCTTCTTTTCTTCCCTTTCTTCTCTTTGTGAAAGTGTCTCGGTTCTTCCTTTTCGGAGGGTGCCTCTTCTTCCTGTTCGGAACCATTGCTCCTGTTGTTTCTTAGGGCAGTCTGAAGACCAAGGTCCTTTCTCTTGCCAGCTATAACAAGTATCTTGACTTTTTTCTCGAAAGGAGGAGAAGTAGTCCGTCGGCTTCTCGGAAGAAAAACTTTGTATGACACCTAGGAAAGCTCTGATAAGAAGTTCGATCTCTGTTAGCTCTTCTATCGTACTGGTAGGATTGAGAATTAAATGAATAATTTGAGGGAAGACACTAACCTTACATTGATATATAGGGAACCATGGCGTTTAACATGTAGTCATTTGACTTCAAGCAGTCAAGATGAAACGATCGCATCATTTCGTGGAGAAAGGAGAAGAAAGTAAGAGGCAGAAACGTGACCTATCTCCTGGCACAGTTGCTGAAGTCTAGTCTCAAATCCATGCCAGCGATTTTGAAGATGACATGAGTGTGCCAGAATCCATGCCCAGGGAGTCTACGTCAAACCAAATTTCACCTCCGGTAACCCTTGAAAAGTAATACCACATTCAAGAGACGGATAACCGCTCCTCTAGAAAATTTAAAACCACGGCCTACACGTACACGGTGAAGTTTAAAGATTTCAGGTCCGACGTACCGCTGGAGAAAGCAGACGAGTTCATCATAGATTTCTGGGATTCTTTGTTAAAAACACTGAAACAGCAATGTGAAGCCAAATAAGACGATCGCTTGAGACTTTCCAGTTATCACGACAGTCTGAAGTCCCCCGTTTGGATCGAGTTTAGCAGCCCAGCAGAATTGACACCTTCCAAAGTCATCGACAATATTCAACACGTACAGCAGTCCAACGACAAGTTTCACATCACCGATGGAAAAGCGACACTGTACATGGCCCACGTTTCTCTTCCCAAAGGGACCGGACGCAGAAAGGTGTTATTGGTTGACGACCTTTGCAGCACCAAAACGAGTCTGGTCCGAATTAAAACCCCTCAAGACAAGATGTGTTTAGCCAGGGCTATCGTGGTGGGACGAACCTATGCCAACAAGAACGACACGGTAGAATGGAAAAAAACCTAGCGAACTATTCGACAATCGGACCGAGCCAAACAACGAAAAGAAGCAAAACTCCTGTTACAGCAAGCTGGCCTATCCAAAGACACACCCTGTGGCATTCCTGAAATGCAAAAATTGCAAGACGTCTTAGCTCCACGCTACACCTTGAAAGTACACCCTCAAGAACTGCGTGGACCTCTCTTGTTTCGAGGCAAAAATTTCAAAGACGGAAAATACATCCAAGGCGTGCAATCCTCGTGTCAGCATCGGTTTCAAAACGGGAGCCACCAAACGAAACGCCGATTTCAGCATATCTCCTAAATCATGTCCTCGCTGTCGAGCAACTCCTCGGTACACGTGATACGTGACGTACAAGTCGTTAGAGAATCGTTTTTGAAAATGGAGTTTCACCGTGACTTTGCCTTTGGTGAATTGAATATTTTGTCTCTTATCTTCTTTATAGTAATGTTGACAGTGTCGAAATACGACTTACTGACGGGTAAATAGTTCATTGGTCGTGGCAGAATCCACTTTGAAAGGAATGGCACGCAGTAACGGTACGGATGTTTGTCCCACCACGTTGTACTCCAACACATCGGAGTACACAAAGATCAAGTTGAGTCGTTAGTTCATTGGTCGTGGCAGAATCCACTTTGAAAGGAATGGCACGCAGTAACGGTACGGATGTTTGTTCTACCACGTTGTACTCCACCACATCGGGGTACACAAAGATCAAGTTGAGTCCTTGGTTCATTTCTACAGGGAATCGAAAATACTTCACAAAATCCAATTGGCCTTTAATGGCTGCTATTTCGTTTTTAACTTTGATCAACTTGGCCTCTCCACCTAAAATGCCATACAATTCAGGATAAAATGGAATGGCCAATACTTTGTCCTCTGAAAATTTGATCAGCTAGCGACGAGCAATTTTGTGGTACTCAAGGGTGACACTTTTCCTGGTCTTCTCCAAGGCTTTGCCAACTGTGCATTGAATCTGTCAGTAGTTGTGTTCACCAAATGTTGTCCAATAAAATAATAGCCTGGAGAAATTTTTAACCGATAAGTGGACCGTTTAGTTTTGGAGTCCAGTGTTTTCATAGAGTCACTCGCAGTGGTGCGTTCATCGAAGTTTTGTTACACTTGCTCGTCATAAACTTCGACCGTAAAAGTGTTTTGATTTTCAATGATGTTTTTAATTTGTGTTGGGTGAATCATTTTGCCCAAAGTCACTTCCCAATGGGCTTCCTGATCCAATTGCATGGCCTGAGGTAATTTGGCCGTGAAACAGAATAAGGTATTGTGGGGAAACACCTCCGTGGAACTGTTACTGGGTAACGTTAAGTAAAATTGGTTATTCATAATTCCAGAGTTATAGTGTCTGAGGGGTCACTGGAGGTGAGAGGAGTGTCTAGAAGAGGATTGTGGTTGTTATTGTGACTATTGAGAGGGTGACTGACGTTGGACGCAAGGCTCCCGTTGTTACCGTTAGAGGAATATTTCAGAGAAGGATTGGGAAGAAGGTAACCAACGCAACTGCTAAGTAAAATGGTTCACAAATGTTTGTCTCTTTGTTGCAAACTCAGATTGGCAATGGCAGCACTGATGACACAATACACCACAAAGATTTAGCAGAAAAAGACGATTTGCGTTTTAGGCACACGTTCTCCACACCACACCAACAAGGGTTGCCTTTGTAAATCTTGCACAGAAAAACTGGGCGAGGGAGTGGTCACTGTGGTAGCTGAGGATGTGTTGAAGGGCATGATGGTCACTTCTTTTTATAGTTGATGACTTGCGAAGCGTCGATTTAAGAGCCAAAACTCGGCGAATATCCTTTCCAATGTACTTTGATTTCTTTGACACGACGTTTGCCCACTTTACAGGTTCTTCGATCGAGAATGCTTTTGATGTCGTACACTGTCTTCATTTTTGGTCACGCGATGTAACTCGTTCATGTCTTCTAATTTATATGAGCCAGGATGACGGCCACGCACTCGTCCAGTGACACGAAAGAATTCGGTGGTCCAGTTGGGTAAGTAACCTTTGTCGAAAGTGGGTTTGGTTTTGCCAATGCGTACCCAATCTCATGCTGCCATGAGGGGAACGTCCGATACTCCGATGGTAAGATTGGTTGTTTCAACGCTTGGACTAGGTGAGGTAAGACGTCGATGTACTTGAGAGTGTGTTGATGCATAAAAGATTTCCACATTCGTTCTTTCAAGGTGCGTTAAAAACGTTCCATGATGCTGGATTTGGTTTATGGATTCTCAGTGGTCAAGAAATGAATGTCTCGTTTCTTCAGTTCTCTTTGGAAAGCTTCAGAAGTTCGGTTCCTTTGTCGGTTTGCCATCGAAGACGCTTCGTTTCAAGACCAGTTTGAGGGCTCGCACTAACACAGTGGTCGATTTGGAAGTCAGTGGTACGACCCAGACAAATTTGGAAAAGACGTCGATGACACAAAACAAAAATTTGTAGCCACGAGTGTAGGTGGCCAAATGAGTGACATCAGCTAAATCGGCTTGCCATTGATGATCAATGTTCCTCACTCGAGTGCGACGTCTTGACGCTTCGTTTCAAGACCAGTTTGAGGGCTCGCACTAACACAGTGGTCGATTTGGAAGTCAATGGTACGACCCAGACAAATTTGGAAAAGATGTCGATGACACAAAACAAATATTTGTCGCCACGAGTGTAGGTGGCCAAATGAGAGACATAGACTGAATCGGCTTGCCATTTATGATCGATGCCCTCCACTCGGGTGCGACGTCTTGACGCTTCGTTTCAAGACCAGTTTGAGGGCTCGCACTAACTCAGTGCTCGATTTGGAACTCAATGGCACGACCCAGACATATTTGGAAAAGACGTCGATGACACAAAACAAATATTTGTAGCCACGAGTGTAGGTGGCCAAATGAGACATCGGCTAAATCGGCTTTACCAGTGATGATCGATGCCCTCCACCTGGGTGCGACGTCTTGAAAATTTTCGTCGAAAATTTGTTCGTGTAAGGTGTACGTGGCTTGTTCTTGTAATCATCGCTGCACATGAGAAAAAGGGACACTTTTGAGTCGAGTTTTGGCAGCACGATACAATATCTGAACTCCTCCGTAACCCGCATGATTGGATGGATCGTAATAAATGCTGGCCAACACCTTCTCCATTTTTTAGTAGGTTACCCACTGTCCACTGATGCTACTCCGGATGGAGCGAAATGGTGGTTTGGAAACGGCTTTACGTATCCAATGTGCCTCGGTAGTAGAAGCCAAAGGTAGTGGTGGCGGCGGTAATGGGATGACTTTGGTCTTCCTTTCTTTTCTCACTTCTGGATTCCCTTCTTTCTTTTTGACTTGTCGAAGGATTAATGGACATCATCTTTTTAACCCAAGCTTTAAGTTCTTCTCGTTGGGGTGTGGGGATGCGGTCAAGAACAACTTTGCAATCTTACTAGGGATGGGAGCTGTTAACGGTGTTTGAAAGACTTCTCGTGCCTCTTCTACCGCACGCATCCGTGGGGCTGAGTCTGTCTTGACCGCTGGGGGTGGTGACGGTGTTGGTGATAGACTTTTCATCAGGGCCTTAAAATATTTCAGAGTTGTTAGAGCTCTTTCGTCTAAAGCTTTCTGGTGAAAGTGTCGAAGTAGTTTCAACACTTGACGGTACCGTTGCGATTTTTCCGTTTCGGACAAATCGTTGCGATCCATCAACGCTTGCAATTCGTGTTGTAACTGGGACATCTAGGTCAAATGAGGATTGGGACGTAAATGTGGGTTCCTTTTTTTCCTGCCAACGATGGGATTCCATCCATCGTTGGTAAGGCACTAAAGTCCGTTTTCGTGCTTTCATCGGATTTCAATGGTCACGTCTGAGATCTTTTTACTCCAGAATCCTCTTTTTATCCTAAAATACCTCCCAGGAGTCTCAACATTGGTACACTACAGTTTTGGCAATAGGTCCTAACACGGGTAAAAATCCTCCGCGTTGAACCAACATTTTTTCTTTTGATGAATGGGAATTTTCTTTTGGACCATTGGCGATGAACGTGTCGATGCTTGGTTAAGCATTCTTTCTCATGTTTAGACAAAGGCATCGTTTCTTTCAAGAGATTCAAACAACTTCGCAAACAGTATCGATGACGTCTTTGGAGGCTGTTTGAATGAGTTATTTTTGCATGGGTGGAGAAGCTTTGGATAGGACGGAGAGCATGTCCGAATGATTGAATAAACGAGGATGCAGTCCTTCCCTTTTCTTTCCTTTCCAGGGTAGAAGAGGGATGTCTTCTGGGGGTGACATCTTTCTTTGATTGTTGGTTTCGGGACACACACCAAAAATACACGCACGTCAATGACTTCTCACGCGCCCTTTTATCTTTGTTTTTGGGTATATCGATTCGTCAAAAATGTGACGACTATTCCCCCACATTCGCTAAATAATCCTCCCCATTGGTTGCTACTCTTTTTCTTTAGACGACTGTGTCTTTTCAGGGTGTGACGATGTTTGTCTAAGCGTTTTTTAGGATGACGAAACTGTCCTTTTCTCTTTCCTTTTCCTTTCTCGACAGAAGAACGACGATGGTGGTAATTGTGTGCACTTCTTCGAGTGGGCATCTTTGGACGTTCAGGAGCACAAAAACACTGATCCCCATCGTTTGCCCCAGGTCTTTTTTATACTGGAATGCGTCGCCATTGATTGTATTTACTTCGTATCATTTTCATGGCAGGCATCACGCGTCGTGGAGGGTTAGCAACGGACTAAATCGGTACAGTTTTTGCTTAGATAAATCCAGAAAATTCTGTAACATGCCCGATCTCTCTTGGACTTTGATTTTGGGGGCAGGTACTTTGTGAGCAGCTGCTACTGCAGCTAAAGAGGTGGAGGGTGTCACCGCTGAAAGAGAAGGTCTGGTAGACGCGGCTATCCATTTTATCATCAAATTAGTAAAGATGCGTGTCAAATCGGGTTTGGCAGGCATCACCAGCAACGGAGAAGTGGAAGAACCTGAAGCTACTGGAGACGTGGTCAAAGGCGCTGCAGATCGTGGCTTGCGGATGGAAGGTTCCGTCCTGGCCGAAGTGCCTCTCTTGCGGGTAGAAGCTGTTTTCTTGGGTCTTTTGAGGACTTTTTTTTCTGAGGCTGTGGCCTGGTCTTGACACCACTTCTATTTTTCTTCTGGGTACGTCGGGGTGTGCCTTTTTTCTTTGGGAGTACTTCGGGGCTTTAGGATCCCATTTTGAGGGGGAGCGAATGATGAATCCTCGTAGAGAACCGCTACCTCCAGGTCTCAAAATGATTTGCTTTTTGGTTTGAGTGTCGATCCGGGTATCTGCCAGTTGCGTCAAAGCTACTTTGTTTCTCTCAAAAAAGCGTTTGGTCTGATGTGGAATGTGAATGATGCCTTGCTGATGTGCTGTCACCGTAAACCATCGTAAGACTTCTTTGAGACTGTCTTCTAAGACACGTATTTGTGGATTTTTTTTCGCAACTAATGCCGTACAAGGCACGAATCAATTTGATGGGAAGATGAGACTGAAGGGACGTCATGTTGACAATGTGTGAGACAGACCCAAAGTGTCCGAGGTTTTTATAGACTTTTTCGTTATTGTTGTTAAGTCGACGGGGACGTGTAACGACAGGCTCTCCGTCTTGGCACCAGTGGTGAAACAGATTAGTACGAAATCGTAAATAATCGGGCGACATGGGTTTTAAATCCACGAGTAAATAGGCGTGTGGGGTTTGAGTGGCATCGTCGTACGCATGGGTCAGCCAATGCGTTCCTAACTATTTGGTTAAGACTTGCACTTGCGATTTATCTCTAGGGCTTTTAAACAACACCACGTAATGAGCATTGAGACTGGTGGTACGATGGGCTTTACTTTGTTGAAACAAATTTTGTTTGATGTAAATGACACTGGCATTACGATGATGACCTTTGCGCGTATATCATAGTTTAATTTCTTCTCCGTCTTCTCCTAACATGTCGTCGAAGATGACCAGATGGGTTTGACTGGGATCAGACACGATCCCGTCGTGTTTGCCTGGAATGCCTTCCACAAAGACAATGGAATCGCCTTGACTTTCTCGCAGAAGGCTGTACGCCGATTGCCACCCTTTGTAACGTCACACGATCCGTTGAGGTGGACGATCGATCAAATGATGTGTATGTTCGATCAAACGTTTGACAAATTCTGTTTTGCCTGAACCGTTCGGTCCAGCAATTAACATGTTAAAGAGATGGCGAAGATACAAGGTCTCCCAACTGGCACGGTCTAAGTTTTCGTCGATGACTTTGAAAGTGGAAGAAGAGGGAGCAGAGACAGCAGAGGTAGCCATAGTGCAGGGAATGTCACTTTTGACAGGAAGACAGACAAGACAATAGTTTTTATACATTTTTGAGGACACTTTTATTTCAACACATGTTTAAAATGGAAAAACACGAAAGACAAAAATACATAAAAACCAAATGGTTAAGTACATGGATAAAATACACATCAAAACGAATCAAGTGGAATATATACAAGTCTCTGTACAACATTTTTGGTGACCAATTTGTGGTGTCGTAGGGACAGTGTGTAATGTTCATAGAGTCTCTACACCCCTTGGTTCAGTCACACAGGGGTCCTCCCAGAATGGCCTTTCGGGAATGTCGATGACAGTCCTGTCCTGAATGGGGTGGTTTCCTCGGTGACGGATTCTTTTTCTGTCACTGTCACTAACACAGGTTTAAAAGTGATTCATTTCACTGGACAGTTTAAGTTCACTGTTTCCTTTGAATGCATAACACAAATCTTGGGCAATGTAAGCCACTTCTGTTGTCCAAACCTCGAAACCCCAACTTTTCCAGTCACGTACATCTTTCCAGTGAGAGTGTAAGTCTCAAATTATACACACATCTTCGTAAGCATCCGGAGTGGCTAAAATTTCACGAAGAAACTTTTCTTCAAACAGAGGCAGAAAAGTTTGCAGATGAAAGCGCAATGCTTTTAACAGAACGAGTTTCTCGTGCCCATTTAAAGGAAACACCATCGTGTTTTTGGTGGTATCTCACAGTACAGATTGTAATGAGTCCAAAAGAATCGGCTGGTAAACGAAATCCCAGAAAGGAAGTCACTATGACACACACCACAGGTCGACCCCAATTCAATGGACACAGTTCTCGTAATAAGTGTTGGTAATCCTAGAAAGTTTGAATACAGTCATTAATGTCCTTCCACGGCAATTGCTGTATGACTAATGATAAAGGTCGTGGCATGGTAGCCAGTTTTATACCCTCTTTTGTTGAAGGTAATAAGTGTACTTTTTGCACAGAGCTCATCGTCCTCCAGTAGCGAATCCAAATTTTTTAATCGCTTGTTCACACACCACACATCGCTCAGAATTTTCCTCTACAGACAAAATTTGATAGCGTAATATATTTTGGTAATCCTCTAACTCTTCCTCTGGAATTCATTGTAGTATGGCCACTTTGTAAGTAGAAGGATGAGTAGCAACCAAAGTCTTCTGGTCCTCGTTCAGTTGAACAATGTCTGACCATTGGAAAGCATTCAAATGAATCAGTCCTCTAATAGCATTCAGGTACCAGTGGTTCCAACATTGGTTTCGTAACGGATGCAATTGTTCTTTGCGTTTCACCTGTATTTTGACGAACTCTCGGTAAATGCGTTCTCTCAACTCCATAGGCAAACTAGAAATGTTCTCTTGTAAAGTATCATTCCAGAGATTACTAATGCCCCACTAAAGGTAGGTAGTGACAGTGTGGAGACCATCGAGCATGTTCCTAGTAAGCGGAATCTTTCTGTTCCCACTGGTAAAGTGACACACCGCAACTGAAGCACTTGACTTTATCACTTCGCCCAAGTAGATAAACCCGGCTCTAGCTAATTCTTCGGGGGTAGGCCCTCACAGATATTTATGCCATTTTCCTTGGAAGGTTTGGAATCGAATTTCAAAGTCGCATTATTCAGGCAAACGCACAAGTAAATCATATTCCTCTTTCACAGGTTCATTTCGATGAGGGTACGGTGAAATCCGCAGGAGTTTGCTCAGGATTGGATGACATCCGTAGGGCGGTTGACGCATGGTTTATCGTGGAGGATTATTTTGACAATGAAAACCAATAAAGTGAAAAGGTGTACAATAACGAGTGGCATCACTTTCGCATCCGTCAGGTTTGACACGCACACCATCACCTTCCATGGTAGGTTTGGTAGTAGTAGTTATAGCAAGGTTCCCATGATGTGGTACTGAATCGCTGAGGTCACAGCATACAGCATCCATGCCATTGCAAGGCACAGCATCGCACTCCACTTAAGATTCACCGAACTTGAATGGTGTACTCTATTTGATAGCATTCATCCTTCTCGCTTGGTGTCGGTAGTTACAAAGAAATGTCGGTCTTGGACGTTTTCCCTTTTTATACTAGTCCTAATGAAGTCTCAAGCTTGTACATCGTTCCTTTTTTATCCCTAGTTTTGGAAGACTGCCTTTTCTTCTTCCTGGACAACGGTACGACCTTCTCTAAGGTACCATCATACCTATACCGTAGTGTGATGGGTGCAAAAGCCATAGAAAGGTAAGGACAGTGCGGAGACTATCAAGTATGTTCCAGGATAGCTGAATCTTTATAGATACCTCGATCCATACGCAACCTCAGACCACAACTGAAACACTGTACTTCGTATCCCAATCCAGTCTCAAGGCCCAAGTAGACAAACCCTGTTCTAGCTAAAACATTCGCAGTAGGTAATCCTTCCCTATCGGTGGGTCATTTTTGAAACGTTTCCAACCGACTGGCACAATTACAATAATCAGGGAAAATGAGAGGAAAATGGTATGGTTTGAACTTAGAGTTCTCAGTGGGTCTCTCCCTGGATTCTTGCTGTGTCGACGTCATCCTTATTGTTGGTGGCTATAGTCTTGGAACCATTTTATATACCAGTGTGTCCATAAGGTAAAGTGAAGAGGTTGGGAAGCCGTACTCGCTTCTGGTACATGATTTGATAGACTTTATCCAAGGGCCTACTGACCATTTGGTGTGTGGGTAAACGTACAATCTTGTGAGGTTGGTAGGTGCTCACTTCAAAGTTTTCATCCTGTCCAGACTGCAAGGCTTCTTTCAATACGCCAAAGTTCACCACCTGACTGATGCGATAATTGAGAGTCAATCCTTTCACTTTACACTCCTTGTTTGTCCCGGTATTCGTAGCCGTAATTTTTGGGACCGCCACTAGCAAAACTTAGAATCTTGTCGTCGGAATGCTCGTCCGTCCAGGCTCCTACACGATCGATTTAGATGCAACTTTCCATGTCAAAACACAACACACGATCTCCTAATTGGTGTAGCGCTTCGTACAATTTTAAGCAAGCATGGGCCGTCACGTTGGCCGCAATAATGACATTTCCAAATTCGTTGGCTTCTACAAAGTCCAGTTCTTCCTCGTAACTGACTAAGATCAAGTCCTCACGAACGACGTCCAAGTGTTTCATGTATTTGATTTTGTCGTGAATCATCTGGACGTAGCGGGAAGGTTCTGTCAAATACTCCATCTGGGGTAAACACGGTCGTTGTACCATTTTGCCCCACAAACAATTCACCATCACTTTGGCAAACGATCACCTTCCATCGTTTTTCTCCACGTTGTCTAAAGTGATGCCTTCCTTCTCCCAGTATTTCTCTTTGAATTTCGTTTGGTTCTTGGGAGTGTGGCACCAGCAAGGATAGCCGCTGGCTTCTTGTTTCAGTTTTTAAAAAGGCATCCACGTAGTCTGCGAAAATGGCTCTCTGAGTTTGGTCCTCCTTGTGGTACTGTTCTGACTTGGGAAAGTGGTAAATTTCATCCACTTCTAACAGTTGGTATCCCAAGTCCAGAGCTTTAAACAATTCCACGCTGACACTCCCAAGAGAAAGAACCTAGACACGTCAAGAAAGAGAAGAAAAGAATACGAGGAGAAAGTGAGGTAGAAGAGGAAGATCGTGTGGAAACGAAGAATTTTTTTTTTTTAAAAATTAGAGAGTGAAAAGACACAGAAGTCTATAAACTTTTTAAAGTATTGTGTTGTGACATTGGATTGTAATATTTGTACTACAATAGACAAGAAAGAAAAACGTAAGTGTTTCTTGGTTTTGATTTTTAGAATGATTAGGGCCGACACTCACGCACTCACACACGTCCATCATGGGATAAAGAAGGGATTTTGAGTTTTAATTGATTTTGGCAATATGAATACTATCTCTTTTCGAGAGAAGTGAGTGGTCCTGAAAATACCGTATGGTGCTTGTTTTTTTTGAAAAACAAACCCAGGAACGAGAAGTAATCTCCATTAACTGCCTGAAGCCTTTGCCACGGCCAAGACCTACGTCTGGACCTGCTCCTAGCGATGATTTGGAAGAAATCACTAGGGTGGGTGTCTCAAGCTTAGTAGGTGTGTGAACAAGGTTGGGCTGTTTGGCTCGGGAAGGTCTTTTTCTCTTGGGTCGTAATAAAGAAGTCTGATACATTTGTTTCAGACTCCTTAACTCTGCCAAAATGTGTTAGAGTACCGTCACCGTTTGACTGTCACCGTCCTCCTTTTCTCCTAGACCTTGTTCTTCTCTGCTTCTTCTTCCTGTCGTTTCTTCTTGCCTCTTCTTCTTCTCGCTGTTGCTGTTGAAGGAGAAAAGCTTGTTCTGCTTATTTCTGCTGTTCCAAAAATTTCTCCAATTCCTCTTTCTGTGTCTGTTTAAAATCGTCGACGTGTGGTAAAGAAGGAGAAGGTGAAGAAGAGAGAAAATCCACTAACTCCCAATTAAAATCGACCTCTTCTGGAAGTAGGTCCGTGTTGGTTTTGGTATCCGCTGCTATGCCACCACTCCTCGTCTCCATGGCCGGTGGAGCCCAATTCATCGTCTTCTTAGTTTCCATCATGTTCTAACTCTATCACATAGATTCACTGCGCACAGACGCTAGCGCACCTATATAGGGAATGTGACGTCACAGGTAGCTCTCTTCGGATTGGAAGACAGAGTCTACAGTGTTGCTGAATTTTGTAACTCGTGTTAGGATTGATGAGAAAACTCAATCCGTTTCGAACCGCTTTTCACTATAAATAACCACGGTTCACTTCATTCCCTTCACTTGTTCTCGTCAGGAGATGTGGACTAACGTAGAATCGTCTACTCTCTTATCGTCGATGCTGTTCCGCACGGACCTACCCATGTATGTTAAATCATCATGTACAGTCATGAAGATCACCGATACGACCGTTCGGAAACGAAGGATCTATGTGGAGAGACAAGGTATTCTGAAGCTAGTCTTAATCTTCAGTCCAGAGGTTAGACAAAGTTTAAGGAAGAGAAGAAGACCTATGCGATGCCCTCTATGTTAACGGAATGGTGTTAACATAAAAACCAAAGGCCCTTTTCAGGGCCACTCCACTGCCTCGAAAAGATTTACTCTCTCTTGCCTAAGAAATATTTTAGTCGATTTTATATTTTATGTGTGATCGAGTTATGTTCATAAATCTATGTATGTGTTATATATGTCTATGTCTCTACTGTATTTGTCTCTACCTAGGGTAGCGCGTATTCAGGTCAGCCACTTGCAACATTGTTGCCAATGTCCACTACCGTGACGTCACCCCACCTGTTCCTATTGTCCCTATACAAAAAACCAAACTTGTCCGTAAACTTGCACACGACCTTTTTGACTGAGATTTCCATTGTCTGTATAATGCCCCCATATACTATTGACGCGTAGAAGTGAAAACCTTCACCATTCCCACTGGTTAGTGATGCATGATCGAAGATCATCTGTTCCAACGACACTTACCCAAACGTTTAATCATTGGCATCGTCAAGAATTCAGCCTTCAACAGAGTCAACAATGAAACTCCTTTTGAGTTTAAGCATCACAACGTGTGCAAAATCGAAGTCAGTCACGATGGCAAAACCTTGAGTACCATACCCTTCGAACCTAACTTTGACAAGATTATTACTTGAGATCGTACTTGTTCCTGTACGATGCCACGGGTCAGCAAGGGAATAACACCAACCACGGCATTACGTACGACGATTATGCAGAAGGTTATTCGTTGTGGGTATTTGATTTCACTCCAGACCAAGGCAGAGACGAGGGACATTTCCACCCTATAAAATGCGGCTAGATTCGTGTGGAACTACAGTTTGCAGAATATCTAACCGCAGACAACAAGGTGAACGTCATCCTGTATGCCGAATTCGATAATTCGATAGAAATCAACAGTCTGAGAGAAATCATTCTAGATTATTAGACGCTATGGAAGACCCTTATCCCTGTTTGAATGGTAGAGAGTATTTCGAAATGGAATGGGAGGATGTCATGGAAGCAGAACCACGCACCAAAAAGAGACAAAGACGAAGAGGACATGGTCATGTCCAGGTGGCCATAACAAGAACAACATTTAGTCTCCTGTTTTGCCAAACACCTGGCGGAAAAAATACAGCGTTGACCAAAAAAGATTGCTATGGATGTGAAAACGATCATCCCAGTCAAATTCAACACGATAAAGGTCTGATGCTGAGTCAAGAAAAAAAATTGGACGAGTATCTGGCGGACGCATGGGGTCTCATCTCGGAAGAAGCAGTGTTGCATCAGTGGTATAAAGACTTGCGTGATCATTCTTTTCCTCCACTGACTGCTCTAGAGATCCATTGTATCGAATCTCTTTTGGCCCAGAGTACGGAGACGAAGCGAAGAGACAATTACTTGACAGAGATTTTCAAGAAAAAGTCAGGATTGAATTGATGACTTATCATTACCTTTGAAAAACCTAGGAAAAAAATGGATACCTGGAAACTTTATTACCTTTTGAAAAAAGTTTGTACACCGATTCTTGGAATCCTGTCGTGTGCGCTAAAGATGCACTGGCTCATCGCAAACCTAAAGACCATCAAGCTTATGTCATCAACACGGACGACAGTCATCTCCCATGAACCCACTGGGTAGCCGTCAACTTTCCCTACGATACCTGTGTGGAGTATTTTGATTCGTATGGATTGCCGCCTTTGGAAGACGATATCATCGACTTTATGAGAAGAAATGCCCAACGACAGGATTCAATAATGTGAAATTACATGGTACAGATTCCATGCTGTGTGGACAATATTGTGTGTATTTTCTTCATCAACGCAGTCTTGGATATCCATTAGAACATTTAGTGATTTATTTTGATCGTAACTCGTCTAGAAACGATGAAAAATGAGATCGATGGTTTTGTGACCATTATGGATATCTCTTGTCTTTAGCTAGGACACGTAGTGTACATCAATGGCCAAATGATTTCCATCAGTGGAAGTCTACCTTGACTTCACAACCTTTTCAACCTTGTCAAAAATATGTTCTTTGATATTGTATGAATTGTTATGTTATTGGTTGATTAATTGTTGGTTGAATAAAAAATGTTATCTTTTGAAAAAGGTTTTGGTGGTTTGTTTTCAAAAGATTTTTTATCACTATATATGCTCTTTGACTTCTCTCTATCCCTCACCATGAGATAAGCTATATAGGGATGTTTTCTATCGCGTCCGCTCTTGAGAATTATAAATTCAAGCCGGTCTCCAATCTGACTCACACCTGCCACATCGCTGTAGATTTCGATCCGACTTGAGCTTGAGTGTGTGTTGGGACGATTCCCACTCAAGATAGCCTCAGATTTGATAGCCATTCTAAATTTAACTTGATTAACTAAATTTAACTTGAGTGCGTGCTGGGTCCAATCCTACTCTTGAAAGCCCCCATTCAGGTAGCATGTAACTTATTGTTCCTCTACCTGACGGCTAATTTAACAGCTCTCTTTGAGATCATTAAAGCCTGAGAGATGATGCTCTTATTCCTTCCCCCCAGGAAAATTTAACAGTCCGCTGTGCGGACATTAACCCGTCGCACATGCCCGAAATGGCGCAAACGACGTTAATCCAAATAGTCAGTCAGTCAGCCAGTCTGACCATCCATTGTTGACTCGTCATCCTATGAAGATGGCTTCTAATTTAGCTAAACTAACGAAGCCTACGTGAATTTACATCGTGTCAGGCAAAACCTGATACCCAAGCCTGATGAGATTGAAAATATCAGGATGTTAAAAGTGTCCCAAGATCTGATAGAAAAGGTGTTTAAAGACGAAATCAAGATGGAGCAAGAAGAATGGACGGAGAGGTACAGACGTCAGAAACAGCAGAGAGAACAGCAACAGCAGCAGAAATAACAGCAGGAGCCAGACAGAGGTTTTGCGAACCGCCGTGTGGACACAGAAAACTTCTCCTTCTCCTTCCGCAGATGCAGGCCCTATCCTGTGGGAAGGCCTGCAGCAAGACGGGACGCAATCTTAGACGATAAGAGATTGCCATATCTCCCAACATAAATAGCCCTTTTCAGTTGTATCCCAACCATCTAGAAAAGAGATACTAGTCAAATTGCCAAAATATATGTCTGTCTTTGTGTGTTTGTCTGTAGATTAAAAAATAGTACTGTGCCTATAAACACTTCGTTTGTCTGACTTATAAGATAGTCTGTGTCTTTTCTTATATTTAGGAGTGGTATTAAAGTGTGTTTGTAGGTGTAAAAAAGTGAAAGTGAGTGTTTCTTTTAGATCCGCGCGTTCCATGTTATTGATGGTAAGGTGGGTATTGTTAGTTTTTGTGTGTAAGGGGATGTCTTCCTTCACGTCGGTGCTTCAGACGTATAAATCCATGCATTCGTCAGTCTGGCTACCCAGCTTTCACTCGTTAACATGAGTGGAATGACAAAACTGTTTGAACTCAGATGCACCTGGAATATCCCAGGCGACTCCTGGATGAGCTAGCCATGGAGTCGATCCAGGAGGAAGCCACGATTGAAGAAGAGGACGAGGAGAGGAAAAAGAAGAAGGAGAAGGAAGAGAAGAGTACAATCCTGCCTCACCTGATGCTAAGACTTCAGTGTGAGGTCAAGCCTATGGTGAGGACACCTCCACCTACACTACCAGTACCACATCCACTACCACCGAGAGCCTCTGTCCCCCAGACAGAAAACTGGGAGGAAGCGTTGGAGAGACAGCGGCAAGAATGGTTGCCTCAGCGTCCCCCATATGTTAGGAGGCAACAGCAGCATCCGCAGGCAGGACGCAGAGTGGTGAGGGACAGGCACTTCAGAATCCCACAAACTGAAGATTTGGGATCTGAAGCCACTCAAGCAGCTTCCGCACTCCCAACCACACACACCATTTGGGACAGAGATTGGAGTAGATGTGACGGGAGGGGGGGGGCCAGACCTGGGAGATTTCATCATTAAACAGGTGCGTGTGGAGTTACAAAAACAGCCCTTCTCAGGGTTAACCAGATCTCTAGAAAAGTAACACTGATCAATTTGCCGAAAAATATTAGTGTGTGTGTATTTGTTTGTGTTTGTGTGCGTGCGCTTACGTTTGTATATGTGTGTATGTTTGTGTGTGCGGGTACGTTTGTGTGCGTGTGCGTGTATTGTGTGGCCTCGTACGTTTGTGTGTGTGTTTGTTTGTGTGTGTGCGTACGTTTGTTTTTGTTTGTGTGTATGTGTCTGTGTCTTTTTTCCCTTAATAAACCCCTTGTCGCTAAACTAATTAATATTTGTGAATGTGGAGTAGTGTGACTATAAACACTAATGATGTGTTTTGTAAATAAAATCTTTCCTTCTCCACTACGTAGTGATAGAATTATAGTGGTTTTGTTAGCATTAGTGTGTTGTTTTGTATTTTAAAAAAAAAATATTTTAGGTTACCAATCTCATCCTTGTGGATTATTTGGTAGGTGATATGGGTAGTTGGTAAGAGGGGATGTTTTCCTTCACGTCCGTGCTTGAGACAAAGCTTTCGTCATTATTGCCATATCCTTATTCCACCGTTCAAAATTACAGATCTTGCACCTAATATTGACTCAAAAATGTTTCTATCGCTTAGATAAATTAGAATTAAAAAATTAGGGACTTATATAATGTACACTTAGTACTAGTTATATTTAGCTAGTTACGAAATAGGAAAATTATTTTGTACTTTTTTGCCTGACTCTAATTACAATTGTGGCTTACACAGAATTGGTACTAGGGAATCCCATTAATTACTTAACTGGGTTAAATTTGACTTGTAGTAAGTCTTGGTGGTTCAGGAACGTTCCGGTCGGCGTTTGGCGTATCTCTCCGAGTCCCTCTCCTCCTTGCACTTCAGACATTAAATAACGAGTGTCTGGACCTATTCCGACACATTTAAAACCAAGTGCCCGGATGTGACGTTATCAGCGTCGTGACCAATCACGACTGATGTCTCATCCTGCCTCGGTTGACACCTGGAATTCAGTTAATGCAGACTGTAAATATAGACTTTAAACTTCAATGTGTGTTGGGTCTATTCCCACTCATGACAGCCAAACTTACAGGTCGTATGGGACCTTATAGTCCCACGACCTGCCAGCTAAATTTAACAGCACTATTTGAGTGCATAAATGCGTGGGGGATGTGACACTTATTCCTTCCCCCAGAAACAGTTAAACAGCCTGCTGTGCAGGCAAATATCAGTCGTACATGCCCTTTTGGGAGAACACGACTATAATCCAAATAATCAATCAAATCAATCAATCATTTGCGCCATTCAACATTGAATTAAAAAAATGGCCAGCAACCATTTGGAGAATATAATAAAACTGCAAGAGGTGGTGGATACGATAGGCATGGTGGAGGAAATGTTGGTTAGGATGCAGTATGGGGCTTATAGTCCTCACAGATTGAATATTGAGATAAATAATTTGAAGAAAGGGAAAGAAATATTAATGGAACTAGTAAAACAGGAAAAATAAGAAAAGGGGGATGAGGAAGATGAGGTAAAAAATCAGAGCTTACAATGCTAAGCTGGAAAAAGAAGAGCAGAATGAAAACAAGAAAAAAGGAGATAGAGGAGAAGGAAGAAGAGGAGAAGGATGTGTTGAGTTTCTTTTCATGTACTATCTCAAGTGAGATGTATATATTGGAACAGACAAAAGTGTGTTGCTTCCAAGACTTTATTTCTCAGAGTGACTCATATAAGCAATCCACAAAGCGGGTCCCTAACAGCGCATGCGTATATATGTTGGAGAAAGATGTACACATGATGTAGATTGTATAGTCCATTTCAATAATACAAAATTTCCCTTGTTTTGACAAAATAAATAAAGTTGTTTTATTTTGAAGGTAACATATAAAACAAGACAACGAAATCTAAATAATTCTGTAGAGATAGTTATTTTCAATGATATAGATTTGACATGAAACAGTAAATCACATAATGACATAAGTAATGGACGTAAGTAATGTCCAAAACATATTTAATGCGTTAATAATGTTGTTCATACGCATCTTGGATAACCATTAACATTTTGTTTTACTATACACTAAAAAAAAACATCCTGGTTGTCATGTACTCAAAAGTGTTAACAGTCTCCACCGTTCCACATAAACGGCACTCATGGGATGTCATTTACACTCAAGTTTCAGTTCAGTTCTCTATCTATAACCAGCAATATTACTTAATCCATTCATCATTTACACAGAGTTTGTTAGGTTTCACCTCTCTTCCAGACCGTGTTATATATGGGGCGTCTGACCTCAAAGTCTTAGCTCCTGATTCTGGGATAGTGTTACTGGAATGGGGTTCTCTAAGGAAAACTGTTTGAGTGTTTTCATATTGCTGCTCGGGTTCAGCCAATAAGCGAGCAGCAAATGGCATCACATCTGACAGATTATCCATGGTTTTATTAAGTGACCTTCGATTTCGGCGGTAAACACCACCATCCCTAGTTTGTACAGAATATGACCTGCCGTTGTGAACTCTTATAACCTTGGCGGATTTCCATACTTTGTCAAATTGAACTCACAGAATCATTTACGGAAAGGGGTTTAAGTAATTTTGATGATTTGTCAAAATACTGTTTTTGCTTTGATTTCGACTGCTGCAGTTTCTTTGGAACAATGGTTGGGTCAACTTTCTGTGGTTTGAGAAGTTTATTTGTAATCGGTATTGTAGATTTTGTGCTTCTACCAAGTAACATTTGAGCTGGTGTATAGCTACAATCCAAGGCGTATTTCTATATTCTAACAAGGCTAAATAAGGGTCCTGCTTACTGTCCCTTGCTTTGCTGAACAATTATTTGGCAATCGAGACTGCCTTTTCTGTCAAACCATTAGACATTGCATGTAATGGACTTGACGTCTGTGTTGGAAACCCCATTCTTTCGCAAAGTTTGCGAAATCTTGGGATGAAAATTGCGGTCCATTGTCGCTGACACAGACATCACAAATACCGTTTCGTGACATGTGTACTTTCAGTTTCCTGATAATTGTGATACTGTGTGCGTCAGACAGCAAGTCTATCTAAAAAAAGCGACTATAATAATCTACAGTCATGAGATAATTTTTTCCATCAAATGCAAATAGGTCAGTACCAATTTTTTTTATATGGCCTTTGTGGGATGTCATGTGGGATTAACGGTTCTTTAGCACTGAAGTCGCGGTGAGTGAGACATATCGAGCATTTTAACACATGGTCTGTGATTTCCTTGGGCATGCCTGGCCAAAAGATGATATGTCTTGTTTACTCCCAGATGACCAGTGTGCACAGCTCATATCATCTCCTGCCGGAGACCTTTCGGTACAATTAACTATTGACCTCTGAAAATTAAGTCATCTTGTACAGATAGCTCATCCCTGTGATTCCAGAACTCAAGCACATCTGTATTGCAGTCAGCGGGTGAACTAGGCCAGGGACGGGCAACATACGGCCCGCGGGCCTGACCCGGCACGCGACGGGATTTTGACTGGCCGCGGTCACATCCGGCCGCAATCTCCTACTACTTTCTTACCTTAATCATTAAGGTATTGATTTAGTAATCCGGCCCACCAAGAACTTCATTTTCCCATATCCGGCCCGCCGACTAGAGAAGTTGCCCACCACTGAACTAGGCCGTCCCTGAGTTATAGTCTTTATCAAAGTTTGCATTTGCGGGTCAACTTTGATAACGCTCTTCAGACATTCTAACCGCCGATCTGTGACAAACAACTGTTGTTTGATCGTATGTACGTGAAGGTCGAGTCCTTCGATCAATCTTGGGTATGTGTCCGGAAGTGATTGTCTTGATAAATAATCACTAATGGGCAAATCTTTCACTCGTACATGATGCACTTCAATATCGTACTGCTGAAGCTGCAACATCATGCTTTGAACGCGTGGAGGGGCTGCTGAAAGGGGCTTCCTCATGATCGATTAAATCGGCTTGTGATCTGAGTGGACCCTAACTCGTCTAGCAAAAACGAATTGATGAAAACGTTTACAGCCAAACAGTATAGCCAACATTTCTTTTTCTATCTGAGCATACCCTATTTCGGTTTGTGTTAGGCTTTTGGATGCGAATGCTATGGGGTGACCGTCTTGCATAAGGCATGCCCCAATCCCATATTTGGAAGCGTCTACTTCGAGTGTTAATAGCTTGGTCGAGTCAAAGTAAACCAGGACAGGGTGTCACGTGATTATATCCTTGACCTCTTGAAATGCCTTCTTCTGAGGTTCGTCCCAGAAAAATTCCACGTCTTTCTTCAAGAGGGCGCGTAAAGGGCTTGTAACCTCTGCTAAATTTGGTGCGAATTTAGAAAGATAGTTAACCATTCCAAATAGGTTTTCTAATTTGGACCTGTTTTCGGGAGCATTAAGTTTAAGAATAGCCTCAACCTTGTTTTGATCGGATTTTAAACCTGACGAGCTTATTGTATGGCCAAAGAAAGATACTATACTTCCGTTGTGCCTATTAGGTATTTGTCTGGGTTGAGATGCATACCCTTTGAGGGTGTACGTTCAAGTACACGTGTCAACATATTATGTTCCTTGCGAGAGCGTCCCTGCACCAATATGTCGTCGACTATACATGCGACATTTGGTAAGCCCTCAAAATTTTCATCCATTTTCATTTGAAATATGTCGTGCAAACTTTTTATCCCAAAAAGTAACCTAAGATATCGGTACCGTCCGAACGGCGTACTAAATGTAGTTACGTATGAAGATTCGTCTTCAAGTTTCACACTCCAATAGCCATGTGTACAGTCTAACGTGCTGAAATACTTGGTATCGGTTGGTTTAGTTGTGACATCATCGATTGTCAGCATATGATAGTGGGGCCGAAGGATTAGATCGTTTAACGCCTTTCGGTCTAGGCAAATACTCAATTTACCCGATTTCGGTTTCTCTGTTATTACAAGGGAGTTGACCCAATCGGTGGGTTCTGTAACCCTTTCAATAATTCTGCACTCTTCCATTCTTGTGAGTTCTTCTTTAAGCTTTGACTTTAATGCTTCTGGTACCCTACGAGGGGGGGGGGGTTCTACTGGTACTGCATCAGGTTTAAGATGCAGCTTGCACTCACCGGGAAACAGACTTATTCCCTGAAATAGGTCACTGTACGTACTTGTAACAGCTGATTTATCTAAGCCAGACTCATTATCAATAGCGTAAGTCAAATCAGGAAAATGCCTCACAGAAGATCAAGAGATCCTCAAGCGATGGACAGAATACTGCTCAGAATTGTACAATCATAAGACCCAAGGAGATTCAGCAGTACTAAATTGCCCTCAGGCAGAAGAAATTGATGACAACCCCATTCTTCGTGAAGAAGTAGAAATTGCAGTTAGGTCAGTAAAGAAAGGAAAGTCTGCCGGCATTGACAACATACCAGCAGAGCTCATTCAAACAGGAGGAGAAGAGATAGTCACAGTCCTAACAACAATCTGCAACAAGATATGGCAGACAGGAAAATGGGTCACCACATGGACTCAGTCCTTGGTCATTGTGCTCCCCAAGAAAGGAAACCTACAGTTGTGCCAAAACTATAGAATCAGCAGTCTGATCAGTCACCCGAGCAAAATCATACTGAAGATAATTCTCAACAGACTAAAGCCTCAAGCAGAGAAAATTATTGCTCAAGAGCAGGCAGGCTTCCGAGCAGGAAGGAGCACCACAGAGCAAATCTTCAATCTCAGACTCCTTTGCGAGAAATACCTTCAGCACCAGCAGAAACTATACCACGTCTTTATAGATTTCAAAAAGGCATTTGATAGGGTATGGCATGCAGCCTTATGGGCAACTATGAGGAAGTACAGCATCAGCTCAGACCTGGTGCAGGTTGTTCAGCACCTCTATGACAAAGCCACAAGTGCTGTCCTCATCAATGGCAGCAGAGGAGATTGGTTTCGAAGAACAGTTAGAGTCAGACAGGGATGTATACTATCGTCTACACTCTTCAACATTTTCCTGGAAAGGATCATGGAGGATGCCTTGGATGACCACAAGGGCACTGTAAGCATCGGAGGAAGAACAATCACAAATCTTCGCTTCGCAGATGATATTGATGGTTTAGCAGGAGATGAAAAAGAACTGACTGACATGGTTGAACCCCTCGACAGAACCACCACAGCATACCGTATGGAGATTCGCGCCGAATAAACCAAACTGATGACAAACAACACCAATGGCATCAGTGCAGAAATAAAGGTCAGTGGACAGAAGCTGGAAAGAGTCACATGCTTTAAGTACTTGGGATCAATTATCACAGACGAGGGCTACAAACCAGAACTACTTTGCAGGATTGCCCAGACAACAGTAACAATAACAAGGTTGAGGCCAATATGGAGAGATACCAACATTGCTTTTGGTTCCAAAATAAGGCTGATGGGCCCAATTGTCATATCTATCTTTCTGTATGCTTGTGAAATATGGACGCTCACATCAGATCTACAAAGAAGGATTCAAACCTTGGAAATGAGATGCTACCGCAAGATCTTGGGCATCTCATACATTGACCATGTAACCAACGAAGAAGTCCACAAAGGGATCTAACGAGCCCTCGGATCCTATGAAGACCTCTTTACCACTGTAAAAAGGCGCAAATTGAAGCGGTACGGTCATGCCTTAAGATCATCTGGACTGGCAAAAACAATCTTGCAAGCAACAGTGCGAGGGTGCAGAAGAAGAGGCAGACAGAAAAAGAGGTGGGAAAACAACATTAAAGAGTGGACAGGCATGGATTTTGGAGATTCCCAAAGGGCCGTAGAGAACAAGGAAAGATGGAGAGAATTGGCTGTAAAGTCAACTGTGGTGCCCCAGCGATCTTTTGGGTTAACAGATTGATGATGATGATGATGATGAAGTCAGCTGGACTAACCGTTAAGTCAAATGAAGTTTGAAGGCTAATGAGGGCTGAGGCCTGACTATCTACAACGTAAAAGTTTGTTTTTATAGTTTTGCCATTGTGTGAGCATGAAAGAATTATCTTTCCCATTACTAAAATCAAATCCCCTGTGTACGATACAAGCTTATTGTCCGGGGGGGGGGGGGGTATTAAGGGGTCTTTAATACTGAGTGTTTTGTACAACGCTAGGTGAAGAATATTTACTTGTGGCCCGGAATCTATTTTAAATTTATATAGGGCTTGAGAATTGCCAGAACGTAACTGCACAAATGCATGGTCTGGAGATGAGAGAGATGAATGCCTTACCGTATTTATGTAAAATTCCTTGTTATTATGTGTATTCCGTGCACTGTTACCACTCCCGTTATAATAAAATCCCTGGTCACTGTTCCAGAGATTATGCAAAGTTTTGGATCTGCACATGTTTGCAAAATGATTAAATTTGCCACATTCTCTGCAAGTCACACCTCTTGCTGGACATTGCGAGTTGTTCGACTGGTGATTCCTTTTTCCACAATTCCCACGTGGTTTGTGTGTTTGAACTGCTTGGGCCTTGCAAGATTGTGATGCTGGGTCTGACGTAGATGCGACTTCAGAGATTGTTGCCAGGGACATCCCCTGGGTTTCTTTCCACCGTGCGTCTGCACTCTGTTTTTACTTTTATCGACAGCGTCTACATCCTTGTTTGGCGTGCCGTTTGAAATAGACATCGATGTCAATTGCTGCTGACAATATTCGAAGTTTTGAACGATCTGGATAGCTTTGTCTAATGTCAACTTGTTTCCTTCATTAACCAGTTTCTCTCGGACTCTCTGACTGTTCATCCCAAATACAATTATATCCATTATCATATCATCGGCATCATAAAAGTTGCAGACTCTGGCCTTCGGTTTTAGCCGTGTGACGTAGGAATCAATTGATTCCGCCCCTTCCACTTCCGTATTAAAACGAACCCGCTCAAATATGGGGTTTAACTTTGGTTGCACGTGCGTCTTGAAACTGTCATAGAATGCTTGGAGCTTATTAGCGTCTTCATTTGAAATACCAGTCCACGTTTGGTAGACGTCTCTCCCTTTTTCCCCAACCCACAACAAAAGGTATGACACCAGTAGCATTGTGGGGTAGTATAGGGACAATGGGAAAATACATTACGGCCCCCCCCCGGGCTCATATAGGGACACGATTTATAGGGACAAAAAAATCACCCTGGGCTCATATAGGGACAATGGGAATTTTGTATAGCGACAAGAGGAATGGAACAGGTACGGTGACGTCACGGTACTGGACACTTGCAACAATGTAGCAAGTACCGTGACGTCATGCCACCTGTTTCATTTCTATACAAAGTTTTATGCATTCGCGTCCGTGTCAGTGGATAGTATAGTATGTTTTATATATTCGCTTTTTTTTCCATAGATTGATAAACATCAATCTATCATACACAAATAATACAATCGACTAAAAAAATGTTTAGGTAAGAGAATAATGTTTTAGGGAGTTAAATATAAATTATAAAATCGATAAAAAAAATTTTAGGCAAGAAAGAATAACTCTTTTCGAAGCAGTGGAGTGGCCCTGAATATGGCCTTTGGGTTTTATGTTAACACCAGTTCGTTAACATAGAGGGCATCTCACTGATCTTCTTCTCTTCCTCAAACTTTGTCTAACCTCTGGACCGTAGATGAAGACTCGCTTTAGACAACCTTGTCTTTCCACATAGGTCCTTCTTTTCCAAACGCTTGTCTCGGTGATCCTAACGAGTCTCCAATGATAATCTCACATACATGGGGAAGTCCGTACGGAAAAACAACGACGATACGAAAGTAGACGATTCTACGTTGGTCCACATCTTGTGACGAGGAACAGGTGAAGGGAATGAAGTGAACCGCGTTTATTTATAGTGGAAGACCGGATCGAAACGGATTGAAATTGTTCACCAATCCCAACACGCGTTACAAAATTCAGTCACTTCGCGGAGTCTGTCTTCCAATCCGAAGAGAGCTACCTGTGACGTCACATTCCCTATATAGGTGCGCTAGTGTCTGTGTGCAGTGAATCGATACGACATTGTTTTGTGAAACATGACGGAAACTAAGAAGACGATGAATTGAGGTGCACCGGCTGTGGAGACGAGAAGCGATAGCATAGCAGTTGCTTCTAAAGTTAATACAGTGCTATTTCCAGAAGAGACCGATTTCAATTGGGATTTAGTAGATTTTCTCTCTTCGCAAGAATTTGTTCCAGTACCAGTACCTTCGCCACCTTCTCCTTCTTTACCACACGTCGAGGATTTAAACAGAGACAGAAAGAAGAATTGGAGAAATTTTTACAGCAGCAGAAAGAGGCAGAACAAGCATTTCTCCTTGAACGGCAACAGCGAGAAGAAGAAGAGTCAAGAAGCAAACGACAGGAAGAAGCAGCAGAGAAGAAACAAGGTCTAGGAGAGAAGGAGAACAGTGAACCTCAAACGGTAACGGTACTCTTGGACATTTTGGCCGAGTTAAGAAGTCTGAAACAAATGTATCAGACTTCTTTATTGCGACCGAAGAGAAAAAGACCTTCCCGAGCCAAACAGTCTAACCCTGTTACTACACCGGAGATACCACCCCTAGTGATTTCTACCAAATCATTGACAGGAGCAAGTCCACAAGTAGGCCTTGGCCGTGGCAAAGGCTTAAGGCAGTTAAAGTTGATTGCTTCTCGTTCCTAAGTTTGTTCTAAGAAAAAACAAACACCAAACGATCCTTTTCAGGGCCACTCACTTCTTCCGAAAAGAGATAATATTCATTTTGCCAAAATCAATTAAAACTCAAAAATCCCTTGTTCATCCCTCTATGATATACGTGTTGTGAGAGCGTGAGTGTAGGTCCTTATTATTCTAAACAATCAAAACCAAGAGACACTTACGTTTCGTCAGTCTGGTCTATTCTGCTACAAATATTTACAATTCAATATCACAACACAACATAACACAACACTTTAAAAAGTTCATAGACTTCTTCTGTGTCTTTCTTCTTCTTTCACTCTCTCTCTCTCTCTCTGTTTTCTGATTTTCTTCACTTTCACAGTTTTTTCCTCCTCTTCTTCCTCACTTTTTTCTCTTCTTCTTTTCTTTTCTGTCTTCTCTTTCTGAACATGTCGGGGTTCTTCCTTTGCCGAGGGCACCTCTTCTTCTTCCTCCTCCTCCTGCTCCTGTTGGATCTTAGGGCAGTCTGAAGACCAATGTCCTTTCTCTTGACAATGATAACAGGTATCTAGACTTTTGTTTCTTTTGACGCCTGTCTTGCATTGACCTGGTGGACATTCTGAAGACCAATGCCCATTCTTCTGATAGATATAGCAAGTATCTTGACTTTTATCTCGAAAGGAAGGAGAGTAGTCCGTCGGCTTGTCTGAAGAAAACTTTCTTATCACACCTCGCAAAGCTCTAATCAGAAGTTCGATTTGTGTGGGTTCTTCCATCGTGCTGGTCAGCTTGAGAGCGAAATGAATACTGAGAGTGAAGGCAGCAACCCTTTATATATACACTGAGCCTCACATGGATATATGGGGTTCCATGGCGTTTCAAATGTAGTCATTTGACTTTTTGCAGTGAAGATGAAACGATCGCATCATTTAAGGAAAGGAGAAGAAAGTAAGAGGCAGAAACGTGATTTATCGCCTCGCACAGTAGCTGAAGTCTTGACTCAAATTCATGCGAGCAATTTTGAAGATGAGATGAGTGAACCAGAATCCAGACCCAGAGAGTCTACACCAAGTCAAAGTCCATCACCACCAGTAAACTCTGAAAATTACTACCACATTCGAGAGACGGACAAACGCTTCTCTAGAAAATTTAGAACCACAGCCTACACGTACACGGTGAAGTTTAAAGATTTCAAGTCCGACGTAGCGTTGGAGAAAGCATAGGGTTTCATTACCAATGTGTGGGATTCTTTGTTAACCACACTGAAACAGAAATGTGAAGTCAAAGAAGACGATCGCTTGAGACTTTCCATTCATTATGACAGGTTGAAGTCCCCCGTTTGGATCGAGTTTAGCAGCCCGGCAGAAGTGACACCTTCCAAGGTCATGGACAAGATTCAACACGTGCAACTATCCAACGACAAGTTTCACATCACCGACGGAAAAGCGACACTGTTCATGACCCACGTGTCTCTTCCCCAAAGGACAGGACATGGCAAAAAGGTGTTATTGGTAGACAATCTTCGCAGCATCAAGCGCAACCTCGTCCGAATTAACAACACTCAAGACAAGATGTGTTTAGCCCGTGCCATCGTGGTGGGGCGAACGTATGCCGACAAGAACGACACGACAGAATGGAAAAGAGCCTGGCAAACTATTCGAAAATCTAGCCGATCCAAACAACAAAGAGAAGCAGAACTCCTATTACAGCAAGCGGGGCTATCCAAAAACACACCCTGTGGCATTCCTGAAATGCAAAAGTTGCAAGACGTCTTGGCTCCACGCTACACCTTGAAAGTACACCCTCAAGAAGTTCGCGGATCTCTGTTATTTCGAGGCAAAAATTTCAAAGACGGAAAATACATTCACGTCTATCATCACGATGAACATTTCGATGCCATTACCAGTATCGCTGCATTTCTGGGATACAGTTATTACTGTGAGAAATGTGACTATGGCTATAACAATCGAGAGCAACACAAGCATTGTGGATCGAAATGTGAGGGATGTTTAGCCTCTAAGCCCTGTCTGGACGAAGGACAAGAACGAGTGCATTGCCCAGCTTGTCAGCGCACGTTTGTCAGCCCTTTCTGTTACCAACAACATCTAAAGACGCAAGGTTCACAGCAGAAAAGTGCTTGTCAGCTCCTGAGATTGTGCCCTACTTGTGGACAAGGCATACGTACCAATAATGCCAAGGCGAACGTATGTTCAGGAAAGAAGCGATGTCACATTTGTCACCAAATCGTGGACTTGAAACACCAATGCTACATTCAAAAATACCAATCCAAACATGAAGAAGAAGATAATGACCAGAAGAAAGGCAAGTTCATCTTTCTCGATTTCGAATGCATGCAAGAGACTGGCATTCACATTCCTAATTTCTACAAGGCTCATCGAGCGTGTGAGAAATGCATCCAAGAACCTATATTTACTCATTGCCCTCACTGTAGCAAGATTCCTGGAGGACGTGGGAAAATCTTTCGGGGACCGAACACGCTAGCCGATTTCGCCCAATGGATTTTAAACCCCATTGATGAGACGTGGAGACAAGAAGATAATCGAACGTTGCTGAGATTGTCATCGCTATGCCACGGTGATGGCTCACAATTTCTCGGGATACGATGGACAGTTTCTTTTGAGATACTATACGGAACAAAGTACCGAACGTCCTAAAGTGACTTTGAACGGAGCCAAAATCATTTCCATGCAAGTGAGTCAAGTACAGTTTAACGATTCGATGAGTTACTTGGCCATGCCTTTGAGTCGCATGCCTAAAACGTTTGGAATGACAGAAATGACCAAAGGCTATTTTCCACACGTTTCCAATACCGAAGCCAATCAACACCCCATTTGCCTGTGGCTCCCTACTACGACCCCGACAACATGCGTACCGAACAACGAGAAGCTTTCTACGCTTGGTACCACGCTCACGCCTCGGACCCCTTCGACTTTCAGGAAGAAATGTTAAAGTATTGTCGTTCCGACGTGGACATTTTACGGAGTTAATGTGGAAAATTTCGAGAATTATTCATGGAGCACGGAGGGATCGAGCCTTTGAAAGAAGCCTGCACCATTGCCAAAGCGTGTTCTTTAGTGTACCGCCAACAATTCATGCCCGAGAACACCCTAGCTGTCATCAGTCCTCAAACGACGAACTTTGTCAAACGTCAATACTCGGTCAAAGCCCTACAGTGCTTACATTACTTGTGCTACAAGAAAGACAAATGGATCCAACACGCCCGCAACGGTGGAGGCGAAAAGACCATCGGAAGGTATTCAGTGGATGGCTAGGACTTAGAAAACTCCCAGATCGTGTACGAGTTTAACGGGTGCGTATTTCGCGGATGTCCTATCTGTTACCCTCAACGTAACACTAAAACTCAGTTTTTACAACGGACCATGGAAGATTTGTACCAGGCCACTTGTCAGCGACGCTTGAAGTTAGAAGAGCAAGGATACCAAGTGGTAGAAATGTGGCAACACGAGTACAATCACCGTTTGCAAACCGATCCCGAGTTTAAGCGTATCGTGGAAAGTTACAACCTGGTGGACCCACTGAACCCAAGGGACAGTTTGTACGGAGGACGGACGAATGACACCTCTTTGCTGTATCAAACCGACAAGGAGAAAGGAGAAGATATCAAATACTTGGACGTGTGTTCTCTGTATCCGTTCGTGTGCAAATATTGTCACTTTCCGGGAGGGCACCAACAATTGCTGACGGAACACATCGACGTGGACAACATTCGCCAATACGAAGGATTGATCATGTGCAAAGTCTTGCCTCCCACGTACATGTACCATCCCATTTTACTTCACCATTGCCAAGGAAAACTGATGTTTCCCTTGTGCCGTACTTGTGCCGAAACGTGCAACCAAGACCAACCTTGTCAGCACACTCAGGAAGAACGCGCCTTGACGGGAACGTGGCTTAGCGTGGAAGTGTTTAAAGCTCTGGACATGGAAACCAACTGTTAGAAGTGTACGAAATTTACCACTTTCCCAAGACAGAAAAATACCATAAGGGCGACGAGACACAAAAAATCCTTTTCGCAGACAACGTGAATGCCTTTTTGAAACTGAAACAAGAAGCCAGCGGTTATCCGTCCTGGTGTCACACTCCCGAAGACCAAAAGAAATTCAAAGAGAAATACTGTGAGCCGAAAGGCATCACTTTAGACCACATCGAGAAAAACGAAGGAAGGGGATCGTTTGCCAAAGTGATGTTAAATTGCTTGTGGGGCAAAATGGCACAACGACAGTGTTTACCCAAGACGGAGTATTTGACAGAACCTTCTCGCTACTTCCAGATGATTCACGACAAAACTAAATACATCAAACACGTGGATGTCCTTCATGAGGACTTGATCTTAGTCAATTACGAAGAAGAACTGGACTTTGTAGAAGCCGACGAATTTGGAAATGTCATCATTGCGGCTTACGTGACAGCCCACGCTCGCTTAAAACTGTTCGAAGCTTTAGAACTGTTAGGAGATCGTGTGCTGTATTTTGATACGGACAGTTGCATCTACATCGATCGCCTGGGTCAACAACACCCTAACATTGAAGGAGCCTGGACGGACGAGCATCCCGACGACAAGATTCTAAGTTTTGCAAGTGGCGGTCCCAAAAATTACGGCTATGAATACCGTCACCCTCAAAGAGATGTGCACACGGAGTGTAAAGTGAAAGGATTGACTCTCAATTATCGCACCAGTCGACTGGTGAACTTTGGCGTCTTGAATGAAGCCTTGCAGTCTGGACAGGATGGAAATTTTAAATTGACCACCCACGAACCGCACATTAAATCGTCAGCCGGGCCTTGGAAAAAGTCTATCAAATCGTGTACCAGAAGCGAGTACGGCTTCCCATCCACTTCACTTTACCGTACGCTCACGCCGATATTGGTCAGCATATAAAAAGAGACAACGTCCAAGACCGATAATTTATTGTCACTACCATTGCCAAGCGAGAAAGATGAATCCTTTGGAACAGCAAGTATCAAGCAAGAGCAAACTCGAGTGCGATGCTGTGCCTTGCGATGGTAGGGATGCCGTACGCTATGACCTTAGCTATTCAGTACCACATCATGGGAACTTTGCTATAAAGACTACCATACCTACCATGTATAGTGATGCTGTGCGTGTCAAACCTGATGGATGCGAAAGTGATCCCACTCGTTATCGTACACCTTTTCACGTTACTGGTTTTCATGATGGATGTCATCATTAAGAAACCATGCGGCTACCACCCTACGGATGTCATGCAAATCTGAGCACACTCCTACATATTTCACCATACCCTCATTGAAATGAACCTGTGAAAGACGAATATTCCTTCCCTGTGCGTTTGCCTGAATACTGCGATTTTGAAAGTCGGATCCAAACCTTCCGAGGAAATGGCCAAAATGTCTGGGAGGACCTACCCCCGAAGAATTAGCTAGAGCCGGATTTTTCTACATGGGCGAAGGGGATAAAGTCAAGTGCTTCAGTTGCGGTGTGTCACTTTACGAGTGGGAGAAGAAAGATTGCGCTTACCTGGAACATGCTCAATGGTCTCCAGATTGTCACTACTTACTTTTAGTGGGACCTCGTCATTGAAGTGGGCATACCATCTCGTGTAAGAAACCAGCTACGTGGCTAGGAGTCAAACGTTGGACAACCCCTAGACAAGTATTTAAACCCCATTGGAAAAATAATCTTCAATCATTACCAAACGAATTGCAAGAGAAGATCTACAAGGACATTTGGCAGGGACTTGCCAGAGCAAAATCTCGATGGGTGACTGTAGAACTTTTACGTCGAGAAATTCACAAGAGGAAATTGACAAAAGTCAACAAACAAGTCAGATTTCTCTGGATCAAGGGTGCGTTCTTCCTAATATTCCGCTTTAGACCATTTACATTTGAAGGTTTTATTGACATTCTTGACCGATTACTGGAATGGCAGTGGCCAGAAATTACTCGCTTTGTCCATTACTTTCGCTCTAGGAGAAGTGTTTGACTGACATGGTCATGGATACTTTACAAGAGAACATTTGTGGTTTGCCTGTGGAGTTGAGAGAACGCATTTACCGCGAGTTGGTCAAAATACAAGTGAAACGCAAAGAACCATTGCATCCGTTACGTCACCGATGTTTGAACCACTGGTACCTGAATGCTTTAAGAGGACTGATTCTGATGAAAGTGTTCCAGTGGTCAAACATTGATGAATCGCGTGAAATTCATAAATTTTTGGATGACACTCATTCAACTTACAAGGTGATCCTAATACACCGAATTCCAACGGATGAGTTAGAGGATTACAACAAATCTTTACAAGAACAATTCTTTCTAGTTCAAGAGGAAACTTCTGTGCGACGTGTGGTGTGTGAGTTAGTGACTAAACTTTTTTGGTACGGTACTAAAATAAACTCGAGGCTGTTCAAAAAGTACACTTATTATCTTACACCAAAGAGGGTATAAAAACGGACTACCATGCCACGACCTTTATCATTCGTGATACAACAGATTCAGTTGAAGGAAATGAATGACACTATTCAAACGATGGAGGATTACGATCGCCTATTACGAGAACTGTGTCCATTCAATTGGGGTCGGCGTGTAGTGTGTGTCTTGGTGACTTCCTTTCTGGGATTTCGTTCACCAGCCGATTCCTTGTGGACTCTTTACGAACAGTACATACCACCCAAGACATGAAAGTGGTCCCTTTAAATGTACACGAGAGACTCATTCTGCTCAAAGCTTTGCGCTTTCATCCTGATACTTCTCAACCTCTACGGGAAAACAAGATTCGTCAACTTCTAGGCACTGAAGATGTGTACGACGACGTGTGTGTAGCTTGATGTACGTGACTGGAAAAGTTGGGGTTTTGAGGCATGGACAAAAGAAGTGGCACACTATGCCCAAGATTTGTAATCCTAAAAAATTAAAACGTTCAGTGAAAAAAGTAACTTTTAAACCTGTGTTAGTGACAGTGCCAGAAGAAGAAGAAGAAGAAGAAGAAGAAGAAGAAGAAGAAGAAGAAGAAGAAGAAAAAGAAGAAGAAGAAGAAGAAGAAGTCGTGACCGAGGAAAACCACTCTCTTCAGGACAGGACCGTCATCGACATCCCCGAAAGGCCATTCCGGGAGGAGTCTTGTGTGACTGTGCCAAGGAGTGTAGAGACTCTAAGAACATTACACTCTACCCCTACGATTTCACCTCTTGATCACAAAAAATGTTGTACAGAGACTTGTTTATATTCCCCTGTGATCGTTTTGATGTGTCTTTTATTCATGTCCTTAACCATTTGGCTTTTATGTATTTTTGTCTTTCGTGTTGTTCACAATAAAAGATGACAATAAACGTGTCCTGAAAAAAGTATAAAAAGTCTTGTCTTGTCTGTCTTCGTGTCAAAAGTGACATTTCTTACTCTACTATGGCTACCTCTACTGTCTCTGCTCCCTCCTCCTCCACTTTCAAAGTCATTGACGAACACGTAGATCGGACTAGTTGGGAGGTCTTTATCTTCGCCATCCCATTAACATGCTCATTGCTGGACCTAGCGGTTCAGGCAAAACCGAATTTGTCAAACTTTTGATCGAATATAAATATCATTTGATCGATCGTCCCCCTCAACGTATCGTGTGGTGTTACAAAGAGTGGCAATTGGCGTACAGCCTACTGCGAGAAAGTCAAGGCGATTCCATTGTCTTTGTGGAAGGTATTCCTGGCAAAGTCGACGGGATCGTGTCTGACCCTAGTCAAGCCCATTTCGTTATTTTTGACGACATGTTAGGAGAAGACGAAGAAGAAATTAAACTGTGGTTTACGCGCAAAGGGCATCATCGTAATGCCAGTGTCATTTACATCAAACAAAATTTGTTTCAACAAGGTAATGCCCATCGTACCATCAGTCTCAATGCTCATTACGTGGTTTTGTTTAAAAGCCCTAGAGATAAATTGCAAGTACAAGTTTTAGCCAAACAGTCAGGAACGCATTGGCTGACTCATGCGTACGACGATGCCACTCAAACCCCACACGCTTATTTACTCGTGGATTTAAAACCCACCACTCCAGATCATTTGCGATTTCGTTCCCATCTGTCTCACCACTGGTGCCAAGACGGAGAGCCTGTCGTGTACACGTCCCCTACGTCGACTTAATCACAATCACGAAAAAAAGTCTATAAAAACCTCGGTCACTTTGGCTCTGTCTCACACATCGTCAACATGACGTCCCTTCAGTCTCATCTTCCCATCAAATTGATTCGTGCCTTGTACGGTATCAGTCGCGAAAAAAATCCACAAATACGTGCTCATGTCTTAGAAGCTAGTCTCAAAAAGGTCTTACGATGGTTTACGGTGACAGCACGTCAATTACTGCAAGGCATCATTAAGATTCCACATCAAACCAAACGTTTTTTTGAGAGAAACAAAGTACTTTCGAAGCAGCTATCCGATCTTCGCATTGACACTCAAACCAAAAAGCAAATCATTTTGAAACCTGGAGGAAGCGGTTCTCTAGGAGGTGTCATCATTCGTTCCCTCTTAAAATGGGATCCTAACGCTCCCAAAGTCGTCCCAAAGAAAAAAGTCACACCCAAACGTACCCAGAAGAAGACGAAAAAGAGCAACGGTGTCAAGACCAGGTCACAACCTCAGAAAAAGAAAAAGAAAAGTCCACAGAAAACAGCTTCTACCCGCAACCTATAGAGAGTGTCTCCAAAATCTTCTCCTCCAGCGGTGAGACCCTCTTCCTCTTTAGCGGTAGTGGCCGCTGCACACAAAGTATCTGCCCCCAAAATCAAAGTCCAAGAGAGAACGGGTGTGTTACAGAGTTTACTGGATTTTTCGAAGCAAGAACTGTCTCGATTTAGTCCGTTGCGAACTCCTCCACGACGTGTGTTGCCTGTCGTCAAGTTGATACGACGTAAAGACAATCAGTGGCGACGCATTCCAGTATAAAAAACACCTGAGCCAAACAATACGGATCAGTGTTTTTTGTGCTGCTGAATGCCCAAAGATGTCCCCTCCAAGAAGTGCACACAGTTACCATCGTGTTCCTTCTTCGGTCGAGAAAGGAAAAGGAAAACGAAAAAGACAATCACGTCATCCTAAAAAGCGCTTAGCCAAATATCAACGTCACCCCCAGAAGAGACACACTCGTCCAAATAAAAAGAAGAGCCACCAATGAGGAACATTCTTTGGCGATTTTGGAAAACACATCGTCACTTTTATGACGAAGCGATATTCCCCAAGAAAGAATAAAAGACCGTGTGACAAGTCATTGACGTTAGTGTAATTTTGCTGTGTGCCACGGAAGCAACGAACCAACCGAGAAAGATGTCACCCCAAAAAAGACATTTCTCTCCTACACCCAAAGGAAATAAAAGGAAAGGACTGCCACCTCGTTTAGCCAAACATTGGGACATGTTGTCCGTCCTGTCCTAAGCTCCTCCACCCATGCGAAAAAAACTCATTCAAACTACCTCCAAAGACGTCATCGATACCGTGTGCGAATGTTGTCTCAATGTCTTGAAAGGCACAATACCTTTGTCTAAACACCAGAAAGAATGCTTAGCCAAACATCGACACGTTCTTCGCCAAATGGTCCAAAAGAAAATACACATTGGTCAAAAGAAAAAGACCGGTGCAACGCGGAGGAATTTTAACCTTTTTACCCATGTTGCTGAAAGGAGTAATGGGAACAATAGGAGGACCTTTGCTGAAAGGAGCATTAGGAAACATCCTGGGAGGATGAAGATAAAAAGTTCCAAGAAGATAAAAGGGACATTTGGAGTCAAGAGATCTCAGACGTGATCCTTGAAATCCGATGGAAGGACGAAAACTAGCTTTAGTCCCTTACAAATGATGGATGGAATACCATCGTTGGCAAGAACAGCGGACCCCGCATTTACCTCCCAATCCTCATTTGACCGAAATGTCCCAGTTACAACACGAATTGCAATCGTTGATGGATCGCAGCGATTGGTCAGAAACGGAAAAATCGCAACGGTACGGTCAATTGTTGCAACGACTGCAACTCTTTCACCAGAAAGCTTTAGACGAAACAGCTCTACCCACACTGAAAGATTTTAAGATTCTGATGAAAAGTCCATCACCACCACCCCTAGTGGTCAGGACAGACTCAACCCCACGCATGACTGAGGAAGAAGAGGTACGAGATGTCTTTCAAACACTGTCAGCAGCTCTCATCCCTAGTAAGATTGCAGCGTCCTTGTTGACCCCTTCCGCTACACCCTAACGAGAAGAACTTAAAGCTAGGGTTAAAAAGATGATGTCCACTCCTCCTTCGACAGAAGTGAAAAAGAAAGAAGGGAAACCAGAAGTGAAAAAAGAAAATAAGACAAAAGCCATCCCATTACCACCACCAACAACACCACTACCTTCAACTTCTACACCCGTGGCACATCGGACATGTAAACCACCCCCACGTCCCATTCAGAATAGCATCAGTGAAGAGTGGATCACTTATCAAAAAATGGAGAAGGTGTTAACCAGCATTTACTACGATCCAGCCCATCCCGAAGGTGACGGAGGAGTTCAGAAATTGTATCGTGCTGCCAAAACTCGACTCAAAAGTATCCGTTTACCTCAAATGCAACAATGGTTACAAGAACAAGCCATGTACACCTTACACAAACCCATTCGACGAAAATTTTCCAGAAGTCGCACCCGAGTGGAGGGCATCGATCATCAATGGCAAACCGATTTAGCTGATGTCTCTCATTTGGCCACCTACAATCGTGGTTACAAATATTTGTTTTGTGTGATCAACGTCTTTTCCAAATTTACTTGGGTCGTGCCATTGACTTCCAAATCGAGCAGTGAGTTAGTGCGAGCCCTCAAACTGGTGTTGAAACAAAGCGGTCGTCACCCTCTTCGATGGCAAACTGACAAAGGCACCGAATTTCTGAACCAAGCTTTCCAAAAAGAATTGAAGAAACGTGACATTCATTTTTTCACCACCGAGAATCCCGAAACCAAAGCCAGCATCGTGGAACGTTCTCAACGCACCTTGAAAGAACGCATGTGGAAATATTTCACGCATCAACTCTCAAGTACATCGATGTCTTGCCACACCTCGTCCAATGGTACAATCAATCTTAGCATCGGAGAATTGGGTGTGCCCCCCAAGAAGTGAATCCTGACAACGAAGTGACCGTCTTCGAGGGCCTGTTTGCTACGTACCCAACAGTGCCTGTCCCCAAGAAAGGTGGAGTGTTGGCATGAGTAGATTGGGTATTCATTGGCAAAACCAAACGGACTTTCGACAAAGATTAGTTACCCTACTGGACCACCGAATTGTTTCGTGTCACTGAACGAGTGCGTGGTCGTTATCCTCCTTTCTATAAATTGGAAGATATGAACGGGGAAGTGTTAAAAGGAACGTTTTACTTGCCCGAATTACAACGTGTGACCAAAAAAGAAGACGACGTGTACGAGATAGAAAGCATTCTCGATCGAAGAACTCGTAAAGTGGGAAGACGACGTGTCAAAGAAGTCAAAGGACGTTGGAAAGGATATCCTCCCAGTTTTGACTCTTCGATCGACGCTTCGCAACTCATCGACTATAAAAAGAAATGACCATCATGCCTTTCAAAACAGCTTCAGCTACTGCAGTGACCACTCCGTCGCCCAGTTCCTCTCTACAAGATCTACATAAATCCCTTGTGGGTGTGGTGTGGAGAACGTGTGCCTAAAATGCAAATCGTCTTTTCCTGCTAAATCTTTGTGGTGTATTGTGTCATCGGTGCTGCCATTGCCAATTTGAGTTTGCAACAAGGAGACAAACATTTGTGAACCATTTTACTTAGCAGTTGCATTGGTTACCCTCTTCTCAATCCGTCTCTGAAATATTCCTCTAACGGAAACAACAACGGTAGTCTTGTGTCCAACGTTAGTACCCCTTCCAACAGTCACCCTAACCATCTTCTTTTAGACACTCCTCTGACTTCCAGTGACTCCTCGGACACTAGAACTCTGGAATTATGAATAACCAATTTTACATAACGTTACCGAGTAACAGTTTCATAGAGGTGTTTCGCAATAACACTTTGTGCTTTTTCTCGGTCAGATTACCTCAGGCCATCCAATTGGATCACGAAGCCCATTGGGAAGTGGCTTTGATGGAAATGATTCATCCTACACAAATCAAAAACATCGTCGAAAATCAAAACACTTTTACGGTGGAAGTTCATGACAAGCAAGTGCAACAAGCCATGGATGAAAGTGCCACTACAGCTGACTGTATGAAAACACAAGACCCCAAAACTAATCGCTCCACTTATCTGTTGAAAATTCCTGCGGACTATTATTTTAGTGGTCAACATTAGGTGTATGCCATTGCCGACAGATTCAATTTCATGTTTGGTAAAGGCTTGGAGAAAGCCAGAAGAAGTGTCACGATCGAGTACCACAAAATAGCTCGTCGCCTACTGATGATATTTTCAGAGGACAAGGTATTGGCCATTACATTTTGTCCTGAATTGTATGACATTTTGGGTGGAGACCCCAAGATGATCAAGATGAGAAACGAAATACCAGCCGTGATCAGTAACTTGGATCTTGCGAAATATTTTCGATTCCCTGTAGAAATGAACCAAAGGACTGAATTTGATGTTTGTGTACTCCGATGTGGTGGAGCACAACGTGGTGGGACACACCTCCGTACCGTTACTGCGTGTCATTCCTTTCAAAGTGGATTCTGCCACGAACGCTGACGAGGAAGGTGGAAACACCTATCACGTTCACCGAGAATTTGTACATCCTCATTATTTGCCCGTCAGTACGTCTTATTTTCGACACTGTTAACATTACTATAAAAGGAGATCTGGGACAAAATATTCCATTCACCAAAGGGAAAGTCACAGTGAAACTCTATTTTTGAAAACGATTACTCTAACTCTTTGTCAGTCATGTATCCTGTGTACCAAGGAGTCGCCCGACAGCGAGGACATGGCTTAGGTGATATGTTAAAATCAGCCTTTCGTACAGTGGTTCCCGTTTTGAAACCGATGGTGACACGGGGATTGCAAGCCTTAAAAATGCCGCGTTGACTCACGGCAAAGAATTTCTCCAAAATGTCATCATAGGCAGATAAAATCCTACAGAAGCTTTCTTGAGAGCAGGCAAAAATGTCTTGCTTCAAACGGGTAAAGACATTTTGGGCCGGCGAGAAACTCCTATAAATGCCCTGGTCAATGCCGAGTCAGGCATTCCTGCTTCCCTGACGCCACAGCAAGGACAAGGCAGAAAGAGACGACGAGAACACCCCTTGATAGGACTTCACATGCCTAGAGCTAGAAAGCCGAAGAAAAGAAATACCGTCCGAGAGTTAGACGTTTTTGATTATTAAAAAAAAAGAAAATGACGCACCGAGAGTCTTGTGCTTGTTCCAAGTCGGAACTGGATCTGTTTCCCATGCCATCCACCATCATGGCGATGCAAGAATCCCAATGGGTCGAATTTCATCTCGTCTCCTCTTTGACGGATTCAGCTCCCATCGAGTTTGAAATCAAAGGAAAACCCGACGATTACATCGATCTGAATAGCAGTTACTTGCATCTGAAACTGAAAGTGATCAAACCGACAACGCCAATCCGGGAGCCGATGCCAGAGTAGCTGCCGTCAACAATTTCATGCATTCTCTGTTCAGCGAAGTGGATTTGTACTCGAATAACACACTGGTCAGCAGTAGCATGGATACTTACCCTTACCGAGCGTACCTAGAAAATCTCTTGACGAACGGAAAAGAGGCCAAGAACACTCATCTGGATGCTTGCGTAGTATGGAAACCTGACATCGCAGGTGAAAACACGTTTAGCGACACAGCCCTGAGTGCCGATGACAATCCTCACAATCTGGATTTTAACAACCATTGAAGGAAAATCCTGCAAGGTCGTAGTTTAGAACTGATGGATCGCTTGCATTTGGACATGTGGTTGCAAGACAAATATTTGCTGAACGGAGTGGATATTCGCCTGAAACTCAATCGCAGCAGTGCCGCTTTCCATTTGATGGCTCATGCCAACGAGTACAAAACCATCATCCAAGAAGCCAAACTTTACGTGCGTCGCGTAGAAGTGTTACCTAAAGCGGGAAACGACATCAGTCAAACATTGAGCAGATCGACCGCCAAATATCCGATAAGACGTGTAGAAGTGAAAACATTAACCATTGCTGCTGTACTCCGATCCAAGATAGAAGATCATCTGTTCCAAGGACAGTTACCCAAACGTTTAATCGTTGGCATCGTCAGTAATGCAGCCCTCAACGGAGCCCACGATCAAAGTCCTTTCCAGTTTAAGCACTACAGAGTGTCCAAGATCGAAGTCAGTCGCGATGGCAAGACCTTGTGTACCAGACCCTTCGACCCTATCTTTGCCCAGAAAAATTACTTGAGATCGTACTTGTCCCTGTACGAAGCTACCGGACAACTAGGAACCAACACCAGTCACGGTATTTCGTACGAAGATTATGTAGGAGGTTACACTTTGTGGGACTTTGATTTCACTCCAGACCAAAACAGCGACGAGGGACATTTCACCCTATAAAATCTGGTCAACTGTGTGTGGAACTTCAGTTTGCAGAAGCTCTCACCGAGACGGTCAACGTCATCTTGTATGCCGAATTCGACAATACCATCGAAATCAACAGTTTGAGAGAAGTCATTCTAGACTATTAGAAACAATGGAAGACTCCTATCCCTCATTGAACGGTAGAGAATCTTTGGAAATGGAATGGGAGGATAGCGTGAAACAGAACCCCAATTCTAAGACAAAGAGGACGAGGTAGTAGTTACGTCCAGATGGCCAGAACAAGAACAACATTTAGTGTCCAGTTTTGCTAAACACCTGGCGGATAAAATTACGGAATTGACCAAGAGAGATTGTTATGGATGTCAAAACGATCATCCCAGTCAAATTCAACACGATAAATGTTTGATGATGAGTGAAGAAGAAAAATTCGACCAGTATCTGAACGACGCTTGGAGTCTCGTCTCAGAAGAAGCAGTGTTGCATGAGTGGTATAAAGGCTTGCGTGATCATTCCTGCCCTCCATTGACTACTCTAAAGATCTATCGCATCGAAGCTCTCTTGGCCCAGAGTGCGGAGACAAGGCGAAGAAACGGCTACTTGACAGATCGTTTCAAACAAAAAGTCAGAATTGAATTGATGACTTATCATTAGCTGTGTGAAAAAAAACAACAAACAACACAAAAAAAAAATGGATACCTGGGAACTTTATTACCTGTTGAACAATAGTTCGTATACTGCTTCTTGGAATCCTGTCGTGTGCGCTAAAGATGAACTACCTCATCGCAAACCTCAAGACCATCAAGCTTATGTCATCAACACTGACGAAAGTCATCTCCCAGGAACCCACTGGGTTGCCGTCTACTTCCCTCAAGAGGATTGTGTGGAGTATTTTGATTCGTATGGATTACCCCCTTTGGAAGACGACATCATTGACTTTATGAGAAGAAATGCCCAGACGACACGATACAATAATGTGAAATTACAAGGCACAGATTCCATGGTGTGTGGACAATATTGTGTGTATTTTTTTCATCAACGCAGTCTTGGATATTCTTTAGAACATTTAGTGACTTATTTTGATCGTAACTCTTCTAGAAACGATGAGAAAGTAGATCGATGGTTTTGTGACCATTATGGCTATCTTTTGTCTTTAGCTAGGAAACGTAGTGTACATCAATGGTCTCATGACTTCCATCAATGGAAATCTCACATGATATCACAACGTTGTCAACCTTGTCAAAAATATTTTGTTTGATATTATTGTTACTTTTTAATTGTTTCTTGTTAGTTTTTTGTTGAATAAAAAAATGTTGTGTTTTGAAGAAAAAAAATGTGTCTGTCGTTTGTTTTAAAAAAAAAAAATGACTGAATATATGCTCTTTGACTTTCTCTCTATCTCTCACCATGACATTCGCTATCATAACGTTCCGACACTAAAACCGAGTAGGAATGTTTTCTATTGCGTCCGCGTTTGAACCATATAAAACCGGTTGGTCTCCAATCTGGCCATCCATGGTTGACTCGTCTACCTATGAACATGCCTTCCAGACTAGCCAAGCTGAACGAAGTTTACGTCAATTTACATCGTGTCAGGCTAAACTTGATACCGAAGCCTGAAGAGATAGAGAATCTCAGGATGTTATCCATAGCCCAAGTCCTGATAGAAGAGGTTTTTAGAGAGGAAATCAAGAAGGAACAAGAAGAATGGATAGAGGAGTACAGACTTCAGAAGCAGAGAGACCAGCAACAACAACAACAACAACAGCAACAGCAGCAGCAGCAAGAACCAGACAGAGGTTTTGTCGACTGCCGTGTGGACACCAAAGAGTTCTCCTTCTCTTTCCGCAGAAGCAGGCCGTATCGTATAGGAATGCCTGCTGCCAGACGGGGACGCAATCTTAGACAGTAAAAAACGATTGCCATCACTCCCCGTCAAAAAAAAAAAACAACAAAAAACAGCACTTTTCAGGACTACCCCAATAGTCAAAAAAGACATAGTAATTCAATTGCCAAAACAAATTTATGTGTTTGTATGCTTAAAAAAATAGAAGTGTGTCTATAAGCACTTCGTTTCTTTTATCATTAAAAAATATTCACCCTTCGTTTTCTCAGTCTTGTTGAATAGTGCATGTCTGTGTTTGTAAGTAAAAAGGTCAACGTGAGTGTTTCTTTTAGGTACGCGCGTTTGATGTGATGGTAAGTTTTGGTGTTAGGGATGTTTACCTTCACGTCCGTGCTTCAAGTATATAAATCGACTCGATCGTCAGTCTGGCTACGCATTGTCAACGAGACAACACTGAAAATGAGCAGCAGAATTGCTAAGCTTTTAGAACTTCAAATGCACCTGGAGTATGCCAGACGTCTCCTGGACGAGCAGGCTATGGAAGCTATTGCAAACAAGGTTCAAAGAAAGGAGGAAAAAAAGAAGAAAGAAGAGGAGAAAGAAAAGAAAAGAGGAATCCTGCCTCACCTCATCATGAGACCTATGTGTGAGGTGAAAGCTGAGGTGAGGACACCTGCACAACCAGTGCCGCCTCCTCAACCACAGCCACAGCCACAACAACAACGTCAGCCACAACCTCTGCCAAGAGTCGCTGTCCTCCAGACAGAAAACTGGGAGCAGGAAGCATTGGAGGAATTGGAGAGACAGCGGCAAGAGTGGGAGCCACAGAGACCTCATCATCTCTGGGTCTGGCATAGGAGAAGACAGAGGGAACAAGTCTTCACTATCCCTCAGAGTGAAAACTGGGATGATGAGGCCACTCAAGCCCCGTCTGCGCTCGGAACCATACGCATTAATTGGGAACAGGACTGGAGCCGGCGATGTGTGTGTGGATCCCGCCCGGGGAGATATCATCATTAACCAGGTGCATCTGCAGTTCAAAATACAGCCCTTCTCAGGGCTAACCAGATCTCTAGAAAAGAGACACTATTCAATTTGCCAATTTGTGTGAATGTAGAGTAGTGTGACTATAAACACTCACTCATTTACTGATGTGTGTGTGTGTGTGTGTGTGTGTGTGTGTGTGTGTGTGTGTGTGTGTGTGTGTGTGTGTGTGTGTGTATGTTTGTGTGTTTGTGTTCGCATTCGTTTGTGAGGGTAATATAGTAGGTATGTTTTATGCATTCTCGTTCGTTGGTGAGGATAGTAAATATGGTATGTTTTATGCATTCTCATTAGTTTGTGAGGATAGTATAGTGTGTATGTTTTATGCATTCTCGTTCATTGGTGTGGATAGTAAATATGGTGTGTTTTATGCATTCTCATTAGTTTGTGAGGATCGTATAGTGTGTATGTTTTATGAATTCTCGTCCGTTGGTGTGGATAGTAAATATGGTGTGTTTTTTCTACCCTTCCCGTTTGTGTGGATAGTATATATGGTATGTTTTATGCGTTCTCGTTTGTTTGTGACCATACTGAAAGTAACCAGTTTTGAATTACAAGGAATGATAGTGGAGGAAGCGGAGAAGTTGAGAGGCTTCAAACAAGTTAAATATGTAAGGGTGGGAACTTTGAAACAGGTGATTGATATTGTTATAGAAGTCAGACGTTATTTGGAAGACATATTCCATTTAACCGAGTGGCCTTCTGTCAAAAAAGGCTTAGACGGCTTAAAGAAAGGAGAAGAGATTATGAAAAAGGTAATGGGAGAAGAGGTGAAGAAAATAAAAGAGATATGGACAAAAGAGAGAAAGGAAAAGGGAAACCAAAAGAGAAAGAGGACTTTGAAAGACTGAACAATTATTGGATGAAAATACAAAAAAAATTTTAGAGACATGGGACATCCAGACTGGATTCCAGACGAAGAAAAGAAAAAGACGAAGAAAGGAATCATTGGAAAATTAAGAAGCTGGTGGAAGAACTGGAGACATTAGAGCAAAAAACCAAAGGCCCTTTTCAGGGCCACTCCACTGCTTCGAAAAGATTTATTCTTTCTTGCGTAAAAAAATTTGTATTCGATTTTATAATTTATATTTAACTCCCTAAAACATTATTCTCTTACCTAAACATTTTTTTAGTCGATTGTATTATTTGTGTATGATAGATTGATGTTCATCAATCTATGGAAAAAAAGCAAATATATAAAACATACTATACTATCCACTGACACGGACGCGAATGCATAAAACTTTGTAAAGAAATGAAACAGGTGGCATGACGTCACGGTACTTGCTACATTGTTGCAAGTGTACAGTACCGTGACGTCACCGTACCTGTTCCAGTCCTCTTGTCGCTATACAAAATTCCCATTGTCCCTATATGAGCCCAGGGTGATTTTTTTGTCCCTATAAATCGTGTCCCTATATGAACCGGGGAGGTCCGTAATGTATTTTCCCATTGTCCCTATATTACCCTACTATACTACTGACACCTTTTCAGCTTCTGTTTTTACTTTAAGCGGTCCATTAAAAATCAAAGTGATATGTAGTTTAAACTTTTCCCACTGTTCCGCCAAGTTCGTAGCCTCTCAGTCCATGACTGGTGGCGGAATACCGCTTAAATCCATCGCTGATTTTTTAAAATCTTAACTATGCACACACTTCTACTTTATGAGCAACTCCAAGTTAATGTATGAATCCAACTTAATGCACCAATCCCAGTTCTGACACCATGTTGTGTTTCTTGCCATAAACTATCTCAAGCGAGATGTATATATTGGAACAGACACAAGTGTGCTGCTTCCAAGACTTTATTTCTCAGAGTGACTCATATAAGCAATCCACAAAGCGGGTCCCTAACAGCGCATGCATATATAAGTGGGATAAAGATGTACACATGATGTAGATTGTATAGTCCAATTCAATAATACAACAGGATAAAAAGGAGAAGAAAAAGAAGAAGAATGAAATGGAGAAAATCAGGTGCTGGTCGAGAAAAAGAAGGGAGGAGAGAAAATAGAAGAAAGCTAAACGGCCCTTTACAGGGCCACTCCATTGCCTCGAAAAGATTTGCACCTTTGCCAAACAATTTTTTTTTCTGTGGTATAGTTGTTTGTTTGTATTGTCTATGTCTGTCTATGTCATTATTGTGTTTGTCGCAATACCACCCTTGTCCCTATACAGTCCCAATACATTTGACCCTATACAGACCCACCATGTGAAATTCACATATAGTGCCCTTATAGTCCCACCATGTTAAATTTTTCTTGTCCATATAGTATCCCACCTTGTTAAATTTCTCTTGTCCGTATAGTACAAAGACCCTGCCTATAATGCTAATTCCCACTGACCGTATAATTTTTGTCTGTATAGTACAACCCCTCAAATTTAACACAGAAGTCCACGTGTCCGTATAGTATCCCCCTTCACTACTTTAACATATTTTTGTGTTTAGAAAAATAGAATGCTGGAGTCAGATTTCGTGTGTCTTTTCGGAAATTATTTTAGTCTCTGACTCCATAAGCGAACATTCTCGGTTTTTATCCTTGAATGTTGCATACTGAAAACAACGATGGAGGACACGGGGTGTAATTTTACATGTTTGCAAACGAACTTTCTACGAAAGCTTGAAAATACATTGATTAATGAACTCAGTAAGAATGGGTTTTCCATAGACGCAACCTCATTCATTCGAAAAGTAAAAGATTTGAGCCATGGCGACTTTACTGTACCCAGAGGTTGCCTACCGCACATCGAACCACAGGTGAAAATAACAAACGTTTTATATTGGCGTCGCGAATGGTAAATTGTGCTGCATCGAAAATATATTTATGCAAGCAACCTGAAAATGGGGTAAAGAAATCTTTTCTTTTAACTGGACTTCAGTAATGCGGACACTATATATCGTGGTCTTATAATGTTTTGGAGTTCTGTGTGAGACCGACAAGTAGATCTCCGCTTTATTTCCCGTGATATTTCTGGTAGCGGAATTGTCAAACACTCTTCCCCAAAAACCCGGAGATCTTGTTGCTTTAAGTTCTATCGTATCTCACGAAATACCCAAAACTACCCTAAATCTATATGAAAAAGACCATGCAATTTCAAACTGGGAGCGAGAAAGCAAGCCCATATTATTTATCTAGTAAAAAATTTAATGTGTCGGCACGTTCTTATCAATGCCTGTACAGTAACTTCTCTTTTATCAAAAATTGTGATGGGATAGAAGAAAAAAAAACCAACTAATGATGATAATAGAGATATGACTCTATATATACCTTTGATCCATTCTTGATAATGAGGCTGAGGTATTATTTTCTTAAACTGGCAAAATATTCTGCAATACAAATGATCTTGAACGTTGCATATCTTGGCTGTTTTTAATAGTACTTAATGTGTTTGATATGGGTTAAAAGTTATAAATTGGTGAGTGAAATGACTGTTTTGTACATTTTTTTATATCCTTGATGTCATATATTTTTGAAATCAGTAGGGGTGTACAAACAAACAGGAAAGTATGGGAATGCTAAAGTTGAGCTAACCAATTATTAAAAAGAAAATAAAAAATTAAACTCAAGAAGAAGACTGATACCTTGCTAAGTTATACATGACAGAATGCTAAAAAGGAATTATTTTGTTTTAGCATGACTTTCTCTTTGATTTTGGTAAGTTGTCAATGTTTTCATCTATGATGTTTTTCAAAAGTTGAACCATTTAAAAAAAATTTGTTCCAAAATAATTCTGATCAGTGCTAAATTTCTGCTACAAAAATCTGTTACATTTTGATTTTTTTTCTTTTTTTTAACTTACCTTCATTTTTTAAAATTATTTAAATAAAAGAAAACTGAATCACAATTCAAAGATTTTTAAAACTTAAATTACCAACATTCCACCTATTTATGGAACATATACACATAATGTGGCATTGTTTTAAATTTATCTTTAAATAGCATCTTCTCATAATAATAAAACTAATCAAACTGGTAAATGTTTCTTTTTAAGAAAATATTTTGTTGAAGTAATTGTACACTTTTTTCTTAAAACTATTTTTCTTTAATTAAACTATATCAAAATCTGACATCTTCAGTTGGTATTACCCGTGATCCTAATTATTTTTTAAAGTTTTCATTAATATATATTTTTCCATTATTATTATTCTTTGATTGTCCTATTAAACCCTGATAAATAAGCACTAAAAGTTGTATATTTTTCAACCTATGTGCATTTATCCACACTGCGTTTATAATAATTTTCCTTGTGCATTTGATAGTTTGTGCACCCACTAACACTGCAAATCTTAGGCATATCTTAAAATGTTGTATAAATGTCTCCCACACATTATTGAAAGTCACTAGAACAATGGCGGTTGTTTTCACCTCGGCGGTTGTAACAATGCACTGAAAATGCCCGGATTCCCAACCCAACCTATTGTGTGAAATGGCCTCAAGGGGAGATTGTGATGTGTTAGATATCAATGAAGTCATCCGAAGACTGGCAAGTGAGTGGATGTGTGATATTGTTTACAATTACTTGAGTCTCCTGGATGAAGAGGGACAAGTGATGCAACATTTATTTGGAAAAAGAGATAATATCCACCTGTCCACCAAAGGGATGGAAAAGCTGGCAAAAAATATAAATGTAGTCATTCGTGTAGTTTGGTCTTACAGCTACATTACAAAATTCATCCGTCCCTATAAACCCAATGTAGGTCAAAACATCATCAGACAATATGGTCAGCCATATCAATACAGTCAGTACACTTCAGGATGTGATTACTGTGGTGAGACCAAACATACAGCACAGGAATGCAGGCACAGACAGCCAATACAATGCCATCAGTGTGGTAGCTTTGGACACAAAGCCAAAACTCACACTAGATTTATGAAATAGGAAAAGGGCAATGAGACCATCTCAACTCCACAGGAAGACTCTATTCAGCAGGAAGACCAATCTGTCTGTCAAGGACTGTCATATACACCATGCATCCCTTGTCAAAACAGATTTGATCCCCATGCTGATGGATGTTCTGAATGCAGAAACTTACCAGCTACTTGTACATATTCAAATATGACTGATAGTTCATATTTATACATGATTATAAAAGTAGAAAATGCAGTTGTAGAAAAACTAATTTTTTATACAGTAATGACAGTTGTAACGATGATCATTATGAACATAGTTTTAATACTTATAATGTCTCTTTGAGTGCCTCTAATAGCATTGGTGTTAATCTCATGAATTTAGAAGTTTCTAGTAAGGGTTTACACATAGGTCATTTAAATATTCAGGGTTTTCATGGAAAGATCGATCAAGTGAAGTTACTGGTAACCTCTCCAAATAATAATATCCATTTATTTGGACTCTCTGAAACAGTGTTAACAGAAAATCAGGGTGAAAATTTCTTGTATATCAATGGCTATGACAAACCTTATCGAAGGGACAGGAAAGCAGGTGGTGGTGGGCTCCTTGTGTATGTTAGAATTGGTACTATTTCTAAAAGATGGGAAGACCTAGAAATACAGGAAATAAAATCCATTTGGCTACAGATCACTCCAAGTAGTAGGTTTTGTGTTCAGACCCCCATCATCACGTGCTGATTGTTGTGAATATTTTGAACTTCAAGAGGTAAAATTTCAAATGAAGAGAAAGAATTTTACATTCTAGGTGATATAAATAGAGACTTTCTCAATGATCAAATAAAAGTGAATTGGATGAATTTTATTGCTTTGTTAGGTATGGAGCAACTAGTAAATGAACCCACCAGAGTAACATCTACCTCTAAAACACTAATAGATCTTACCTATACCAATACAAAAGAAAATGTTTTGGAAGTAACAGTTCCAAAGATTGGTATAAGTGACCACTTTGCAGTTTTTCTAGCATGTAAAGTCAATGGCAAATCAAAAACAAAAATAATATCCATAAATCCATTACTTTTAGATCTCTGCAAAACTTTGATACTGTTAAATTCTTGGAAGATCTGAAACAGATTCCTTGGAATACAGTCCAGATCTTTGAAGATGTTGATGATATTTTAGATACTTGGACAGATCTGTTCATCAGTATAGTGAACAAACACGCCCCTTTAAAACACAGGATAAAGAAAGACCACAAGCCAGGCTGGATCTCCCCAGAAATTTTAGAAGCACTAAAGCAAAGAGACCAACTAAAATCAGTAGGAAATCAAACTGAATATAGAGTTTGGAGGAATAAAGTTAATAAAATGATACGTCAAGCCAAACAAGTACACTACAAAAAAGTACTGGATGAAAACCAAAATAACCTGAAAGCTATCTGGAAAGTGTTTACAGAGTTTGGTGCAGGCAAATGTAAGAGTAAAACTGAAATTTTATCCCTCAATCATGAGGGCATTTATACCAATAATCCAACTGACATCTCAAATATTTTTAACGACTTTTTGTTTAAATTGCTGAAAAACTTAAAGAACCCAGAACTTCATCTGATCATCTGGAACTCAAACATTTTTGTGCTAAAAAAACTACCAAACAATATAAAGTTTGAAATTCCAGAAATGAATCCAGGATTTGTGTTGAAATATATTTTAAAAAATGGATGATTGTAAAGCTACAGGACTTGATGTGATTGGACCAAGGCTACTAAAGGTAGCTGCACCTGCAATTATCGAGAGTATAGCTTTCATTTGCAATGAAAGTATTAGGTCTAAAAAAATTCCACAGACATGGAAAACTGCTAAGGTTACACCATTGCATAAAGCAGGAACAAAAGATGATGTAAATAACTATAGACCCATCTCTATCCTTCCTTGTCTCTCCAAATTACTGGAAAAACATGTAGAAGATTCTTTTCTCAACTATTTGAACACTTGTGATCTTATTCATGATAATCACTCTGGCTTTTGACAGAATCACTCCTGTGAAACTGCACTTGTATCTGAGTGATAAATGGCTGAAAGCATTAGATCGAGACAAAATGGTAAGCACTATCATGGTTGATTTTCGTTAAGCTTTTGATCTTTTAGACCATGAAATTTTGCTTGAAAAACTAAAAATCTATCAATGCAGTGAAAACTCCCTAAACTGGTTTACTTTTTACTTAACCGAAAGAGTGCAGAAAGTATCTTTAAATGGTCAACTTTCTGAAAGTAAAAATATTAATTGTGGAGTACCACAGGGCTCTATCCTTGGACCTCTGTTGTTCATTCTTTTTATCAACGACTTACCTCTTAAGATTGGAACTTCAGTTTCTTCCACTGACCTCTGTGCAGATGATACTACACTGTCTGAGATGGGTAAAACCAAAATGGTACTTGAAAATAACTTACAAGATGCTCTCAACAGACTTCAAGTATGGTGCAAGGAAAACAGTATGATCATAAATACAGAATAAACGAAAGCCCTACTAGTTACGATGCAACAAAAATGAGCAAGGCTAGATAGCAACAAACTCCAGATTCTATTTGATAATGTGAGCCTTAATATGACCTCTCAGGATAAAATTCTTGGTGTATTCATAGATAACAATCTTACTTGGTCCATTCACATTAAACATGTTTCAAAAAAGGTTAATTCTTATCTTTGGCTACTGAGGAAAATCAAAACATACATTCTTCAGTATAGGGTCATCTTTTATAAAAGATATTCAGGCATATCTGGACTATTGTAATGTAATTTGGGGTAATACCTCTAATACAAACATAACAACACTTTTAAAACTCCAAAAGAGGTCTTGCCATTTAATTCTAGATCAATGTATAGATGATTTCCAGGATGCAATGAATAATATAAAGGTTTTAACAATACATGAAAGAATATTTCTTAGAAAGGCCAAATTGATATATAAAGTACCCAGAAAAGCCATTCCTGTCTATCTTAGCAATATCTTTCACCAAAGAGATGCTGATGGCACTCCAAATTTAAGGTCCATAAGAAGAAAAAATTACATTATACCAAGGCCAAAGAAGGAATTGTTTAAAAAAAGTTTTCAATATACTGGTCCACTGGTATGGAACAACATTCCCAGTGGCATAAGGCAGGCTCCTAGCATTTCTTTTTTTCATAATCAATGTCTCAAATAGATGAAATCTTTAGAAAATAGAACAATTCTAGTACAATAAATACTGCTTGCTTTTCTATAATTTTACATCATTTTTCACAGTTGAAATTTTCAATGCAGGATGATATTTTATATTTTATATATGTTTATGTTATGTATTCACAGATGCCTGTGCATGTGTTCCAGGCTTGATACTTTGACTTTTAAAATCACTTAATTATTTAGTGTCAAGCCAGATTCTTCACATTATGTTGTATATACTGTATATATTGTACATAACAGATAGAAGGCCTCAAGGTAGATTGGTTCTGTAACTAACTGAGTTACTTTCTCGAAATAAAGTCTTTATTATTATTATTGTTATTGTTATTGTTATTATTATTATTATTATTATTATATGTGCAAGACTGGCAAAGACCATGGACAGTTTTATTAGTATTGCAGTCACATTGGAGCCATAGTCCAGGGTGCCTTCCAGTCCTTTACCAGTTTTAGTAGAGTAGTTTGTAATCCAATTTACCTATATATCATCATCATCATTCATCATCAGTTCCTTAACCTAAGAGGTTATTGGGGCACCACAGTTGACTTTACAACCAATTCTCTCCATCTTTCCCTGTTCTCTACTGCCCTTTGGGAATCTCCAAATCCCATGCCTGTCCACTCCTTAATGTTGTTTTCCCACCTCTTTTTCTGTCTGCCTCTTCATCTGCACCCTTACACTTTTACTTGCAAGATTGTTTTTGCCAGTCCAGATGATCTTGAGACATGACCGTACCACTTCAGTTTGCGCTTTTTTACTATGGTCAAGAGGTCTTCATAGGATCTGATGGCTTGTTGGGTCCAGTTGTGGACTTCTTCGTTGGTTACATGGTCAATGTATGAGATGCCCAAGATCTTGTGGTAGCATCTCATTTCGAAGGTTTGAATCTTTCTTTGTAGATCTGATGTGAGTGTTCATGTTTCACAAGCATACAGAATGATGGATATGACCTGTACATTGGCTAAAAAACCAACCCCAAACCTATCTTATTTTTTACTGGTAATTATTTCCAGCTAATCAACGACCTTGATTCATTGAAATACACCACACATAGCCAGGTTCCATGCTTCATAAAATAATTTGTGACTGCCTATATATGTATTTATACGAAAATATATGTGTGTATTTTGTTTTCCAAATGTTTTGTCATTTTTATGGCTGAAATATCAAACTACTGAGTCAGCACTAGGTTTTGTATGAATAAAAGATTAAAAAAAAAATATGGGACCATTCATTCTCAGTATTGGACATGTCATATATCATATTTACCGTAGATGTTTGGACATGACAGATTAATGAAATTTTTTCCTGTCCCAGAACTTATGGTAAAACTTTTTTCACATAGGTCATATGTCCAAAGACTTAAGAAACGAAATAAATTGTGTTGAATTTGCATCCCCTCAACTGCACATTGCAATAAAATAAACATAACGCTTATTTGATAATAAAATGACAGGAACTAAGCTTGTATTATTATCATTTATTTCTCTTTTTTTCATTATGAGCAGTGAAGAAAAAAATATATCCCTAACTCCATATATGTAGCGTAGGCATCCATACTGTAGTGTGTATCACTTATGTCAGATAACACACGACACATTGTTCATTGACATGAATATAGAGAAACAAATAATGTTTAGTTGTACTCAAAGGTTTGAATATGTTATCCGACTGAAAACTGAATCCAACAAAATCACAGACAAGAGAGGGAAATATCAACTGATTGCTTGAAGGCATGTGCCATTCACACATGACACGGTGTTAGGTGCAAAATAACAAAGATTGTATTATATCCAGGTTTACAATATGACAGTATCTTGCAAATGAAATCATTGTTTGAAAATACATTCACTGTGAATGCAAATGACAATCTTTTCTTAGCATGGGTTACAAAAAGTGTTATTAAAGCAAGTTATTGCTGTGTATACTATTTACCCGCAAACATCAATGCCCATCTATATTAATTATGACTACAGATGCCAAACAAATAGAAGCCTGGGTGGTGAATAAACACAACTGGCAGTGAGCAATAAAACTCATTGTTTGAACTTACTGACAGGATGTTAGATACAAAAGTTATTATATTTTATTACAAAACAAGCCAACCTTGGAAGCTGACTTTGGATTCTTTTAAATATGCAGAGTTTTACAAAAAAATTTTATATATAAAGTCAGCTGATATAGGGAAGCCAACTTTAGTTCCTTTTTACTGGTATTCAACGGAATTTTGAAAATAAAATGAAACAATGGAAGAATTTTTTAAGTGACACAATATAGTGCTTCATGCATGGACATTGACGATGCAGTGTTGCCTAGCAGATTTGGAGAAAATAAAATCATTCAGTGAATTCTTGAAGGCCAGAAGAGAAGATGATTTCTCCAATGATATGATCATTTGCTTGGATGAAATTCCAGTGTACTTGGATCTCATTCCTGGATGGACAGTTGATAAGATGGGTGTTAAAAGTGTGAGAATTAGCATGACTGGTGCAGACTTTTAAAAAAATCTGACTTTAGTCCTTGCAGTTTCCACTTAAGGAGATATGTTGTCTCCATGATAATTTTTCACAGCATGAGAAAGCTAACAAATATTCATGCACTGAAAAGATGGATCATATGTGAGCAGGAGAAGAGTTGGGTTGATGAGATGATACTGCAGTGCATTAAAGGGTTTTATCTCAACTATACAGTTTTATATTTTTTTAAAAATAAAATTTAAGTTGTAGTGCATTTTCCTACATGTATTTTTGAATGATTTAAAAGGTGTCCAACAACTTATGATATGAAAAACAATGTGTCTTAGAACATACAGTGCATGAAAAAAAAATACTTTAAAAATTAATTTATGGTGTCCCAACAAATACAGTGTTCCAACATATATGTTAAAATATGGTACGAACACTTGCCCATCAGACATTTGCTATTTCTTTGATGTTCCTATAAATTGGAAAGGATATGAGTTTAATCCTTAAAATGTCTGAAATGATTCTTAAAAATGCACTGATGCAAGTGAAAGTTTACTCTTTGAAAGTTTATGGGTTTTACTGAATTTTGTATGTAATAAATTGTCTGTTGGACCAATACTTGGTTTATGCAGACCTTAATAATGTGGTCTACATGACTTCATCCTATGTGTCTATTCTACATTTTATTGAAGAATTGGGTTTACATGTTGTTCACCTCCGCTATTTCTTCTTAAGTGTTACTGTAGCTCTTGTGCTTCTACTGTCCTGTGTTCTTACTTTCATCTTTGATGTTAACCATTATCTTTACATCTTACCAACTATTCCTACTACTTTTGGTATGTTGCTACACTTACATCTTGAATCTTTCTACTTTTTGTAACAGAGTAACAATATTTGTTATTCTTTCTTAATGTCCATCATTCATCTCGTTAATGTTGGACCAACATAATTGGTCACTAACCTGCTCAGGAGGTGGGTCCTTTTAATATTATCTGTCTGATTGGTCAAGTTTTGGAGATCTAGTACCCAGTCCTGCATATATCACCACTCATCAGCATAGATGCTGATACAAAATTGTTGCTGCTTCAGCTAAGATTATCATACCTATACAGTAGTTGAAACTTGTAAAATTTTTGTTCACTTGCTGTACTTCTCACATCCATATGAGCGAATCAGTTTGTGCTGGCAGGTGTTGGCTACCTTCAGATACTTCACATTGCAACCATGTTGGGTCATTCCTATAATATTCATCTCAAAAGTATACATGTCCAGCACTCCAGCATACTTTAGTATGAAGCTGGTTCTAATCAGAAAGAGTTTTGCCTGGTTCTGTTAGAAATCTAAGATTTCTAGATCTCTAAAATTGGCATTAAAGTTCCACAGACGTGAAAAGACTTTGAGTATCTTTTCTATTTTGGGAGTCGGAAATCTGAATTCAGCTTTAGTACTTAAGCAGTTTCCAAACTACATTATTATGTCTGAAATACAAAAATATATGTTTTACAGTATTTTCTCATTTCTCCCAGTAAGATTATCCTAATTTTAAAAGAAATGTTTTAATCAACAACAATGTCCAGTACCATCAGTTTTGTATCATGGATTTAGAATTGGATCCTTTTTCAGGTATTTGAAGAAACCAAAACATTGTTGCTACAAAAGAGTCAAAACTGGGAACTGAAAATTGGAAACATCACCACAGATCCATACAATGCTTTTGTATTCCATCTGAGACGACCAGAATGCTTCAAATATGCACTGCAAGAAGTTCTACTTCATAAAGAGGCATATGGGGTTAATTTTATTTCAGTGAAAAAGTCCATTCTTCTCAGCAGTTCCTCATTCTCTGCAGTAAGGGAGAAGACAGTGGATGGGATTTCAGTTGATACACTGCGCTCCATAGTCCTACTTCAGCACATCTTACTGTTATTGAAGGCTCATGGGTAGGTAGTAAGAGTTTTAGTTACATGGTCAATTTTCTAAAGGAGACATTATTAGCTTACCAGCTCAGTATGTATGTTAGATTGCTATTCAGATGACTCCAGTCTTTTTCATTGATTGCATGCATTCTATCATCATGGGACATTTGATTCTATATGCATACCATCGTCATGGAATATATGATTCTATATGCATACCATCATCATGGGACATATGATTCTATATGCATAGCAGCATCATGGGACAGATGATTTTTTTTATGCATAGCAGCATCTTGGGACGTCATGATTCTATATGCATAGCAGCATCATGGGACATGATTCTATAAGCATAGCAGCATCATGGGACAGATGATTGTTTTTACATAGCAGCATCTTGGGAAATGATTCTATATGCATAGCAGCATCATGGGACATATGATTCTGCATGTGTAACAGCTTTGTGAGACATGATTCTCTCTGCATTTCAGCATTATGAGACAGATGATTTTGTATGCATAGCAGCAATCATGAAACATGATTTTCTATGCATAGCAGCATAATGGGACATATGATTCTATATGCATAGCAATATCATGGGACATACAATTCTGCATGCATGCTAGCTTCATGAGACTAATATAATCTATACTGGGGTTTGGACCGAGACAAGGAAATCCCAGTCAAGTCGTTATATTATTTGTCTTCCCATGAGGCTATAACCTCGTGACTGGGATTTCCTTGTCATGGTACAAACACTGACATAGATTATTTTTCTCACTCAGTTTTGTCCAACTAAATTAAAATAACCCTGCACCCTTGCAATTTAGTTAGCAGATTCAAAACACAGTGTTCATTAGGTACTATTATTGCTTCTCACTCTATATAAAGGTCATCAGGTTTTGTACTCTTTTATGAAAATCTGAATAATTATCTAAGTGGAATCATGCTGTGTATGCTTTTGTTTATATTGCGCATTGAGATGAATATGTTAATGAGGGCAATGGAGTGACCTATCGATCCTAAGTACACAAGTTCTATGCAAGAGAAAATAGAAACATAAAATCATTTGATATTATTACTGTATTATCACATTTAATCAATGGATGTCATATGAAATTGACAGTAAATAATAATATCTTTTATACAGTTAAGTTTTAACTTTCATCAGTTCTAATTTGGAAAAATGTTCTATGGTAGGCAATGGTACAATACTGTGCAGTACAGTATGCATACCAGATACAGTTCTAAGAAAGTGTGTAGTGACTAAATAAATTTCTAATTCATGTCTTTCTTGGAAATTTATATTTTCTGTCCTGGAAATATGGCAAGTGTTGCTGTCACTGGTGCAATGATACGCTACATGGAAATCTTTTTGTAGAATAGCGTGTGGATTCATGAATGTACCACTCTGGTTGGTAAGTGCAGGAGTTTTCATTTGCAATTGCATTATTATATTTGATTCAGCTGGGGCAGATTGTGGGTGTTTGACTAAGAAGAAACCAGTTTGATGTAAAACATTTCTGGTTTTTGCCAGCTTTGCAGTAGCACTTGAGGGAGTTTGGTTTTGTATGGCCAGTTATGTGTATTGTCAGTGTGTCTGGAGCTCTATCAAATAGCCCAATATGTGTGTGTGTGTGTGTGTGTGTGTGTGTGTGAAAATGTTTTGTATGGTGTTATCAAAACTGAAGAGCACTTGAGGGAGTTTGGTTTTGTATGGCCAGTTATGTGTCTTCTGACACTCGTATTCTCATTATTCCCACTATGAAAATGAAATCATATGGACAACGTTCTTTTGCATACCAGGGCCCAGCAACGTGGTACAAATTGCCCACTGAACTTAGACACAAAGACACAGTGATCTCATTCAAGAGTGCTCTTAAAACTCACCTATTTCAACTGCAAGAACAGACTTAAAGACCTAATAATGCTTCCTTACCTTAAATATTTACAGAATGTTTTCTGTTTTCTAATTTCATGGTGTTTGTTTTTATTTTTGTAATCATATCATTATATATGTTTTTTAAATGTTGTCAAATGTTGTAAAGTGCATAGAGCTTCTAAAGATTAGGCGCTATACAAAGTCCTCATTATTATTATTATTATTATTATTATTATTATTGTCAGTGTGTCTGGAGCTCTATCAAACTGTGTGTGTGTGTGTGTGTCAAAATGTTTTGTATGGTGTTATCAAAACTGAAGAGACCTTAAGTTGCTTATGGGTGAATTTCTTTTTGTTATATAACTGTTGTTGTTGTTGTTGATGGATTTTATAACAACTCAGTCAGGCTCAGCAGAAGACATCAAGGGATTCTTTTTAAAAGTAGTTCCTAGTGCATGGACACCATGACTGAGATGACAGGTCTGAGATAACCAGACTGAGATAGGAAAAGTAAGGTTAGCAAAATAGTCTGATCTCTCTGTCGCATGGGTGAGAAATGATTCTCTCTGCATTCCAGAATCATGAGACAGATGATTTTGTTTGTAGAACAGCATCATGGGACATATGATTTTGTATGCATACTAGCATCATGGGACATACGTTCCTGAATGCATTGCATCATTGAACATATGATTCTGTATGGATACCAACATCTTGGGACATGATTCTGCATGTATGCCAACATCATGGGACATATAATTTTGTAGGCATACCATTCTATATGCATACCATTTTATCAGTCATCATTGGTATGCATACCAGCATCATTGGACATACGATCCTGAATGCATTGCATCATTGGACATATGATTCTGTATGGATACCAACATCTTGGGACATGATTCTGCATGTATGTCAACATAATGGGACATATAATTTTGTATGCATACCATTCTATATGCATACCATTTTATCAGACATGATTTTGCATGCATACCAGCATTATTTGACATGATTCTGCATGTGTACCAGCATAATGGGACATGATTCTGTATGCATACCCATATCATGGGACACAATTCTTATGTTCATCCATATTTCAGAGCCAAGACTTTTATTCCAATGAACAAAACAGTATTTTTGTATTGCTTTGTTTAGTTGTTTCATTTATGCATTTCTTATTACCATACAACCTTGTGATTTCTGTTTTTGAGTAAATAAGGGTTATTTTTTAAGTAAATTATTTTCTCAGATCAACAGTAGTAAAAAATGGATGCATTGTTGGATCCAATACAACAGTGATTTCAAGTTGTGATTTAAAATTGAAAATCCTACATGGCATTGATTTTGAAGCAGTCTTGATTTTCAGAGAATGATGCATTTAATAAAATTGTCAGATTTAGCAATATGAATAAATGGCTAATTATGATGTAACCACTAGAAGGTTTAATAATCTGTACAGGTGATTAAACTTGGGTTGGAAAGTTGTGTTTAATGCAGAATACTTTGGTTAATGGACTCAGTTTAGCACATTGAAGTTTTTAACAAAGTGCTTCCAAGCAAAATATGTCTGAATGGTAACATAGTTATGTATTTTAAAAATTTTTGAAAGAAACTTTTTATTTTTATAATAAAAATATTACCTGTTAGCTCTGCTGGTCATAGACCAGAAGAGCTTATGGGATGGCCTGTTGTACATCATGCAACATCCATTTGTTCGTCAGCACAAGTTTGTTATCACTACTACTCCTGAACTACTTTGATGGTTGCAATGAAATATTTCACACACATTAAACCCAGGGTATAGTTGGTCAAAAATGAAAATTGTGCTGCTCAGACATGCAATATGGCCACCATGGAAAGTCATATCGACATGAGATTTCTAGCAGAAAACTAATTGTATAGTTGTTCCTGAACGAAAATGGTACCAAGCTGACCTTTAATGTGGCCGCAATGGCAGCCACTTTGAAAATTGTCTACAGTGGCTGATTTGAACATCTTATCATTCAGGAATATCAGAGATAGTTTCAGTTCTCTGCATTTGAGAAGAAGAAATGGTCCTTTCTTGAATTCCTGGATATTCTTTTCGGACAGTAGAGTATCTGTCCCATGGAGGGACTCTTATTTCAAACAGTCATCTATGTAAATTCATGAATTGGTTTGAATGTATCGTTACAGATACGATGTTGTGTGTAGAGTTCTGGGGACACTACCTGAATCTCTGAAACATCTAGTGTCATTAATTGGATTGCTTGATACCGGCTGTAAATGGACCAGTGCTCCAGCACCAGAATTAATTCATCAACTCAGCTACAGAGCCCAGCAGTTCCAATCCAGGCAAAAATATATACCTTATGATCAGGACAGTGCTTGCAATAGAGATGAGGAAACTTGTTCATATGGTAGAGATTTTGATATTGGAGCCAGCAGAGGAAATGAAAGGGACCTAACTTCATCCAGCAGCAAAAGAGAGTCTGATAAAGACACATGTCAAGACTGTATGCATCTGGAAGATATTGTTGTGGATTTGGAGCAGTATATAAGGCTAAAAGGTCTCGTAGTAGGCAAAGGTGGATATGATAAAAACATCAAGTATGTTCAAGGTAAAGTTGGAGGTGTACTATGTTAAACACGGGCATGGACTATCATTAACATATTATTAGTTTCTTAGCTTCTAAAAGCTCAATTGTTTATGTGATAATAAAAGTATTAAAAAAATGTATACATTTTCCATATAGTTGATTTAAATAAGGCTAATCATGATAATAAACTCTATATTGATGTATTCAATGTGAAGAATAATATGTATGTAATAGCATTTTATGGTATCTAAGCACAAAAGTAGTATCTAGTGCCAGCAAAAAGGTTATGTCTGAAAAGTGTACCCCCAGAAAATCTTTAAAACTTAGGAAAATACAGCCTTGTAAACAAATGTAAAATTAAGTACAAGATAAAATACAAAATGTAAAGATGTTAAAACTGTAAATGTATATAAATAACAGATAACGGCAATGCTTATTAAATCCTTAAAACATGATTAAGATTTTTTGAACACAAAACATTCTCTTAAAAAGTCCTATATTTTCTCTGGTGGTATGTCCTCATATAGTTTTTTCAAGCAGTTTGCATCAAAATAATTGTCTCACATGGCATAAGTAAAAACATTCAATGACAGAAGAGATGAAGCATTATATAATGTCATTTTTATGTCACTTTAAATCCTCACAAATTACCTAATCATTGAACCATAAATTTGATAAGATTTAAAATTGTTTGGTTTATTAACAAGTTGTAATTCCAAACAAATGAAACTGTGAACAGCAACGTGTAGGAGGCTAAGTTAAAACCATAATTTGAACTGTAATATCTATATAGACTGTAAACAGAATTCAGTACAAATAATAGTTAATAAAGAAAACATGTAATAGTTAATAAAGAACAAATGTAACTTTCACTAAATGTATGTCTTTTAATTCAGGGAACCTCAGTAGGGCCATGTTCACAGGGTTGATCATTTTTAGGCGATATAATTGTATTTTTTATTCAGCTTTCTGTACCTTTTGCAGTTGTAAGCAATGGAAAGGAGTCATCTTGCTTAAGTGAAGTTGCTGAATTGGAACAGTGTATAAAGGTAAATGATGTTAGAAGTGAATGTTTACTTTTCATGGTCTTAATTTATTAGCAAAGTTTTCTTTGAAAAACAAACAGTAACAATAGTGTTTGTATTAGCCACTCATATTGCAGTTGATACTAGCAAATACAGGTAAAATACGGACATATTTGGAATTGTTATATAGCCTTTACTTGTTCTGATGGGTCTCGTGTGATCTTTTGACATAATAATGTTGTCTTATGGGTCTCATGTGACTTTATTAGATGATAATGCTTTGTGATGGGTCTCATGTGACCTTATGACATGATATTATATGTTATTTTTTTTTATGCCAAAAAGTTTTAGGAAGTTCAAACCAATGATGTCATATGATATATAGATATGTCAATCTTCTAACCCTTACAGTTACATTGAAATTACTTTCAGTAGATATGAGGCACAGTGATTCTAGCATATCATTTCATTTTATATTTTTCTACCAGACATGCCCTGTCCAGGCCTGTGTCCATGTGGTCAGTCAGTCTCAAGCATTCAGCCAGCAGAAAGTGGACATTCTGTGGCAAATATTGACAGAGGGACACATTCAACCTCCTGTACGTCAGGTTAATTTCATTGCATGTAAAATTAGCAAACTTATTTTTGACATAGAATTTTAAATCTCTTCTTTCCAGCATACCTATGCAGTAAATGTTATAGACTTATGGTATGCATGCATATAGCATTATCCTGCACTACATGATGTACTTTTAGTTGAAACCTAGCTATTTTCTTTGTCCCTAATGAAGTGTATAGAAGTTTTATTTGTATTTTGTTTTCTTGCATTATGTTGAATTTCAAACTTATTATTATTATTATTATTATTATTATTATTATTATTATTATTATTATTATTTAAGTGTTTAGTACAAATTTGAGCTTGAACAATTTTAAGATATGATGTGACAGTCTCAGTGTATAAAAAACTTTCATGCTGTAATAAGTTTATATGTCATCCTTTTTCCAATTTTTGTTTCAAACTGCATACAGTTCAGGTTTTAGTTTTTGTCTTGTTGATTGAGATATTGATTACCATTGTATTATCAGATATGTCATTGTGCCTTCAGAAATTCATGCTCATCACATCAGTTCCAGTAGTCATATTTTATTTGCTGTATTTAAGTACATTGTCAAACACAGAAGTTTAGAAGCATAAAAGTTTAGTTAATATGGCTACCAAACTAATTTGTGATAAAATGTTTATGCTTGCTAAAATCATGTGATGAAAATATATGCATGATAGAAATTTAGATGCCTACCTGGATAGACAGTTATGAAAGTTTTATAACTGGGAATTTAAATAGGTGCAGTTTGATATTAAGGTTGTAATGCCAGTGAGTGACAAAACATATTTATGGGTAAAACTTTGAATTAATATTTTGTATAAAATTTTACTTTAATGTCTGTCAGTTTTTCCTGTAATTATTGGTTACTTCATTTGTATGGAAAATATAAACAAGTTTTTCTCAGCAATACTGCATGACCTTTGGAGTGCAGTATACTCTGAAAAAAACGAGTTCATATTTTCCCATATTAATTCAGAAACCTTGCTATTATATACTCATTTTATTTTTTTCTACCTAAGGCTTAATAATAAAGAGAACACACTGCAAGAAACAAAGTAATTGAATTTATGCTGTGTTCCAAAATAAATACACAACTGTAGATTCATCAATACACAGTATCAGTATTAATGCACACATAGCACGGCCCAGTGACCTTTAGTTTAAAAAAGAATTCTCATTTTGGTTTACTTAAAATTGAAATTTAATGTCATATTGTGAATGAATGCACAGTGAAACATCTTTTCCAGTTGGTCTGGAATCGATGGATTTTGTTTTTTTCTGTTGATCTAAATTAATTCTGCTTTTCTGCTTGTAATGAGCTGGAATTATAAGCTGGGTCAATTCTGTATGATGTACATGTGATTTGAGCAGTGGAAAGGCTGGCCTTCAATCAACTGCACTTGTGTTTCTGTTCTGTTTGGAATGAAATTATCAGAAAGACACTCTGGAATATCCCATTCATTTTGTTTTGAGTGCAGTAAGGAGAATGTGATTTCTGTTGGAAATGTAGTCAAAATTACAGTACAGTTTTGTGATTTGTATCAAGTTTTGAGATCCATGACATGGGTCATGTAATTTGGACTTGCAGAACCAACTAAGAAAGTTCATTTTGAGGAAATTCAGGATACAAAAATGTAAGTATATTTATTGCCATTCTTATTACCAGGTAAAGACATATGTTTGTGCCCTGTCACTTGTATGCTCTTTTTTTAGAGGGATACAAGCTATTTATATGACCAGAATGGCCTCTATCACTAGCCTGCTATAAACCTTAATCCAAACCATTGTATCAAAAAGGTTAATTGAGTAAAATTGCAAAGCAGCTGCTGTGTGATAGTAAATTTAGTCAGTGGAAATAAGACGTCTTCATTGTCTTGGCTTATGGGCTCTGAGGCTCTTACGTTTTGACTGACTTACAAATTGTACATCTCTAATAGATATGTGATAGCCCTTGGCCTCAATATGCTTTTCTGTGCTATATTTATAGACTCTGGAGAGCACTGGGCATAGTCTGAACCATTCTGTTTGCGAAAAGTTATGAAAATTTCTTTGGAATAACTGTTTAAATGATCAGAATGGTATTTACATTACTGCATTTTGTGGACAGTGCATTCATTTGTTGCTTGGTTGAAGGTTTTTTTTCTTCACTCTGTGAACTCATCCACATCATTAACTTTATCATCTCTACATTGAAATGGATGAAACAGCTTGTTTGGTTCATCCACAAATGAATCTAATAAACCAAAAGCTGAAGTGTCTGCTACATGAGCATACATTGTTTACAATCCAAGTAGTTGCTAATACATGATACTATTTTTAGATACATGTTGTGCAGTATTAAGCCATGCAGTATGGGAAAATATTGCATGATTCTGACACTGTGAAGTTAATAGAGAACAAAATGAGCAAATAATATTTCATGTTATATATAATTTAATTATGCCTCATGCTGGAATAATATGACCACACTTATTTCATCAGTAATGAGAAAGTGTAGCCCACAAAATAGTTTATGTGCTACAATTTTACGTGCTAATATTAAAGATTCACTCAAATTTACTGACACTAAAATATTGTGAACTAGACCATTGGCATTCAATACATGTGTGTAAATAGAACTTGTTTTTCTAGTCACAATATTGGCATTCACAATAAATGTGTGTAATATAATTATTATTTCTCTTTGCATTTTTCAGTCTCATTTTTTGTATGGGACAGTGACGTGTCGGAAAAATTCCCAGATTGAAAAAGTAAATGCACATCAATTCTATAAGTAAGTTTATTTCCTATTTTGATCATTGTTATCTTGGACAAGCTTGTTTATCAGTTTTCTTGTAAATATGTTCAATATTTTTAAAAAAAATTCAGACAACAATTTAGAATCATGTTTGCTGTTTTATATTAAAATTCATATTTTTACAAATATAAAAAGCACAACAGTGATAGTTGATACCCAAATTGGAAATTGTTTTAATATTTTCTTAATGAATACTAATCAAGCCAAGTGACATAAAGAAAAGAAGCTTTAGAAAAATAATATATAGATTTAGAGAGCAGTTTTTTTTTATGGTATTAAAAAGATCAAGAGTTATGTTCTTCCATCTGATCTTAAGTAAATTATTGGAGGGCTTCTCAGTATTCTCAGTCCTTTGATTTTAAAACTTGCACAATTTTCAGAAATTGAGAAATTCAGAAAGTTAGACAATTAAATGCGCCAAATATTCCTACTGTAACATACCATAGTATCATTATTTTCGTGAGGCTCAATCTTGTGGTCATATACTAAAATATATTTTCAAGGTTACTTAAATTTGTGGTTTTGCCTGTCAGAATTTGCTTATTAGTAAGTATTTAATATCCAGGTTTAACCTCTATAAATATCCAAAATAAAGAATACAAAAGAGTAAAACTATGCTGATGCAAATATTGTTTAAAACAATACCACCACATATACGAACACAAATCAAAGACCTGACAATTTCAATACTTGCACAGTGTTTCCATCCTTATGAATAAAGTCAATGGAAGCCAATGCAGCAGCAACACTAAAGCAATACCACCATCTCTATGAATACAAATAAAACACATGTGAAGATCAATCAGTTACACTGTGTTTTCATCTGAGTGCTCAACATTAAAGGAAGTTGGCACCATCAAGGTGCTAAGCTGCTAACTAATGACGGTAGAATCAATTCATTGCTTGGGACCACCTTATGTACAGACCAACTTCAACCACCAGGACCCCAGGTTGCTGAGTGGTATAAAGTGCCTGCTTTTATCAGTCACTGCCATCTCTCTGTCCATGTGGGTTCGAGTCTCAGGCTTGGCCAATGTGGGTATGTGAGAAAAGTTGCCAGTAGCTTACCATGGGTGGGTGGTTCTTACTGGCATTTTTACAGGTTTTTTCTTCACTAGTTACACTTGCCGCCATGTATAGCCTATCTTGTGCTGAAAAATGTTGTTTAACCAAAACATCAACAACAACAGCAACTAGACTTGACAATTGATAATGAGTAAAAAGAGGAATTAACAACACACCTCCACATCTGATATGCTAAGAATGTCATGGAGGCCATCATGGTGAGGATTACTGGTAACGATTAGTACATTGTATAGTAATTGCTGTAACCTCATTCAATTAACTCAGTTCATGCTGAATGGATAAATGCAGCTCATGTGACAGTGAGTGAAATATCAGACCTAATAATCAGTGGTTTTGAGAAATCTGGACTTTCTTTAATTCTGCAATTTGGGGATTATTTATCTGACAAGCATTACCATGAGACTTGATTGACATGATGACAAGCTGGCTTTTTCCTAAAATTGGTGAAGTGTGAATTTTAAACTCTGTTGTAATTAGTGTATATACATAGTCTTCCATTGATAATAGTGCACCAACAATAGTTCTAGTATTTTATGGGCATGTTGTTCTTTTGGATTCAAATTGCATGAATGAAAAGAAATATGGTTTCAGGAAGATCTAAAATTTTCACCAACAGTTGTACTCAAATGAAGGATTGATTTGAATAGGTGTTACATTTAATTTTCATATACTAGTATTTTTTACTATTCTTTCTTTCATTTTCATTGTTGCTAATATTTAAGTACCTTGTGTTTTTTCACATTTCTCTCTATCCTTACTTATCTCAGATATCAATTTAAGGCAGTGCATGGAAATTATAGCTATCAGATACCTAAACAATGTGTGTGCAGTAAAACGATATAAAATACTTTATAATTCTTTTGTCAAAGGGTTCAGGTGTATAATAGCTAATATTTTATAAGCAGATTACAGTATTGATGTTGATTTATCAAATACTAGTAGTTTTGTTAACCTTTAGGAACAAAACACAGAAAATTGGCACAGAGGAGTCATCATCACATGTGGATAATTTTTTTGGTGGGTGTTTAAATTCATGATTTGGGGCAATGGTGAAAACCATGAAAATTGGTCCTCTGTGATACAACATCAGTGTCCTTCACTACTGATCAGTGACCTGGAGCTTTATCTCTGGTTCTGACAGATCAAGTGATGACCATACAGGTTTGCTGGTTCCTTCTACCTCAAAGACCACTTGACACCAGCATCTGGGTCATTGAGAGGTTTGATGGTTCCTTCCAGCTCAAAGACCACTTTATGCCAACATTTGGGACATTGAGAGTGTATAAACTTGCACAGTTGTTTGTCTTGGTATTCATGAAGATCAGAAGTAGGTTTAAATTATTATAGCATATATCTGACTGATGTCTTATTCACTTTCAGTCTGAGATACCAGCAGCTAAAACAAGCCTTCATGATGAAGTATGCAGAACAAGTAACAGGTTCTTCCATGTCATATTGACCATATGTCTTTTTTCCTTCAGCTACATTCCACAGTCACACTACATTAGGAATATTAGCCTGCTATCTCATGAATCCAGCCCTACTAAAAGATAAAAATCATCTTTCCTATTTTTGAATGATTTGATTGAGTGATTTTGTAACCTTTTGGGACATCATCTTTTAAGACCATCATCCCACCACACTAAAATGGACCTTATACCAGGTTATAATGGGTTAGCATACCTTTGACTTTACTCCATCTGTTATGGAGCTTTTATTAGAGAAATTCTGAAGTGCTGCTTGATATTTATGCTTAGTTTATTCATTTTTCACACTGTTTTGATAGAATTACGGTTTAATTTTTAACTAATCATGGTACATAAGTTCATAACAGGGCCATAGGTTTCTGATACAACACTTTCACTTGTCTGTTAGTTATGACAGTGTTTTAGCAACTTAGTAATTTCAAAACATTACTAGTTTTTGCTTTAATTTGTATTTTTGTGTCTTCACAGCAGAATGTCAGTTTAAATGATTTATATGCAACTTCAGAGCATGGAACTCTACCATGACTCTTGTTTTGTTTATACTATGTACACACCATCTACGATATGCAGCATCTATATACATAGTCAATGGAAGTCTGGGCTTCCATTTTAGCTAATTAGTCATACACTGATTTGCCAATTTATGCTAGTAGCTAGTTAGTCACATACTAATTTGCTAATCTACACTTTGTTTTCCCTTCCGTGTCATTTCAGGAGAAATGTTTACTAAATGTGTGAAATGCACTTTCAAAGCAATCATCCCTCTGGCACTGAAGGGAAGGATAGATAAAGTAAATAAGGAAGACAACATACAGTTCATTGTTGGTGATACTGATTCATTGAGGACTATTCCCCAATTTTAGGTAGCCCAAGAGGTGCAAGTCCCCCTGCATGTCTGAGCCTTCATGCCTGTAAGTCAGGACACATGGGCTTCATGCCCAATCTGTTGGATCCAACTCTTAATACTGCTGTACCGTTACTGGCTGTCCAGCCATCACTGCCCATCCCGACAGCACCAGCCATCCAGCCGACACCAGCAGTCCAGCTGTCCCAGCATGGGGACCTTTTTGTTGAAATGGTCCAGCCATACAGTTTATATGGGGATCTTAGTGATAGATCCATCCATCTAGCCATGCCTTTGGCATCTTATTGTTACTGTGCTGGAGATTTCAATGAGAAATCTGTTCAGTCAGGCCTTTGGTGCAATTGGTACCAGTGATTGCTGGACCGTCTTATATACTGCCAGCATCCAGGCTGACCACATGCCGTTTACACCAGATCAGTTGGATCTAATGCATATTAAAACTGCACTGTCACCGGCCATCCAGCCATTCTTCATGCTCAGGTCTTACCAGGACAGCCTTACAAGACATTTGAAGTCTTTGATTGTGGAGAGAATCTCAAGAGCAAGAAGGCCCTACACTCTGAAGGCTTGTGAGGGAAAGTATTGTGTTTTCAGGAACTGGTGCCATACCAACACAACATCCTTCTGCTTGCCTTAATCCCTCAACTGGTGGACTTTTTCTCTGGCTGTTTGAGGAGAAACAGTTGGGCCCCAGTCTCTACCAAAGGCTACCACCCCATCATGTTGGACACATTCTGGCATCATGGCAGGCATGCACTTTACGCTGATCCGAACTCAGTTAAGTTCAGATCGGAGGGTTCAGTGGTTTTCTTGACAGAAGTGGGCTTCATAGCCCAAAATAGATTACCATCTGTCTGTAATCAAATAGTCGCCGCTCACTTGTTCTCTTCTGTAGACAGGTCGAGAACAGCAACCATGCCAGATCCTGTTTGCACTCTCAAGCACTACTTGAAGTGCACAGAGACAATGCATGGCACCCACAAACGCCTCTTCTTTCCAGTGGGAGACAGGACACAGGATATCACCCTTCAAGCCCTTTCTTTGTGGCTGAAGTAGGTCATACATTTGGTGTACTTTGATGTCTCACTGGATCAGAGTTGCCTCATGTAGATTACTGCTCAATCTCTGTGAGTCTCGCATTTGAAACACAACATCCAGTCTGAGATGTAATAGAAGCTATTGGCTGGCATGCAGAGGCAAACCTTGAATCTAGTAGGTCCTGTGGCAGCAGCATAGATGGCCGCCAGACCCAACTAGATCAATCAACACAGCTTGTTAGCTTTGCTGGATTCACTGGTGAAAGTTTTTGGTAAGAAGATTTCAGTAATCATCTTCTTAACTGTATGTTAGGGTCACAGGTCAAGTGATCCCAGGCTGTGTTGCTTATGTAATTAGGAGAACAGGTTATCGTTCGCATGTGGGAATTCAGCTATTCTTCCCTAGAAGGATACCTGAGGTAGAGGTCGAATACTCAGCATCCCCTCCTCCTATTACTTATTCTTCTAACGTAATATGATTGGGGAGTGTATTTGAAGTAGAAAGGAAAATTTTTAAGTAAATTATGTTTCTCCAGGAATATTTACCCAATCACATTACTTAAAAACCCTCCCAACCACCCAGCCATGCAAGCTTCGTCATTGGTATCTCACTAAGCTAAAAACTAGCAACACCTGGTGGTGCCAAGAGAAGGTAATAGGCAAGAGCTAGTGCCCTTTGTCTTTTGATCTTGACAGGGAAAGAGGATTTTCATCTTTTAGTAGGGCTGGATTCAGGTAGCAGGCTAATATTCCTAATGTAATATGATTGGGTAAGTATTTTTGGAGAAACGTAATTTACTAAATAATTATTTTTTGTAAAAATTAAATCAAAGCACACATTTTACTTGGTGTGCACCAGTTGTTGCATGGAACCAGTTCTGCATGATCATTACTCATTGTTGCATCTTGAGCATGAGACTGCAGGCTTCCTATAACTTTTTGTCTTATGTCCCAAAATCTTGATCCTGAACACCTCTGAAGACGTGCATTTTTTTCAGGACAAAATTTAAAATATGCCTGTAACTTTCCTTTGATGGATGTCAATCCACGTCAGTGTTAGCATTAGTGATGGCCAGAGTAGCTAAAGATAATACAGAGTGTGACATGGCAATACAGATTTTCAAGGCTTTCAGTAATTGGCAGAGTCACAAAATAGTTTTTGATGGCCAATTCTGTAATATATTTTTGAGATTAAAACCATACCTACTGCAAGGAAGATTTAATTTTATTGAAGTTGAATTAATGACTAAAGAGACTAAAATTATGAAAATATAAAAATTTTCATTTAGTTAATAATAAATTTGAAAAGAAAAGTAATTATGAAAACATGGGTATTTATTATAGTAAATGCTGGTAGTAATGAATGAATACTAAAAGTTCAGTGAGAGCACTGTAATGAAACATTCCTTAGTGCAGCTGGTTTCAGGTTAACATGATATTCAAACATGTTAATGTATTCATGAGTTTCTTGAACACGTGATAAAACATTTGTTGCAGTTAAGTAAGTGTCCAGGGAAAATATGATTGTACAGTGCAAACAACAAAGTTCCAGTGGTAAAATTATCTAAGCCTTTTTTTTTTGCACTACCAGTGCATTTTTCTCCTTTAAAATGTTGAGTCCATCCATCCCCCAACAAACCGTAGTGGGTGGGGGACACTGTGTTCCCTGCTTTTGGGATTTTAGTGCAGTGCAGTTACTTGCTCTTAGTTGTTGATGCAGAATATTTGTAAACTGCATATACAATATGTTCCTTATATTTAGCGTTAATATTTTACTCCTTTTATTTAAAAAAGTACTGTACAGAGTCAAGAATCATAATTGTGCTGCAGCAGGTTCCATGCATTAACTGGTGCACACTTTTGAACACTAAATCATTTAATAAAAATAACATTTATGTTGTACAAATAATGAAATCTTATCAGCATTTATGAGGGGTATTTGAAAAGTTTTGAATACTTTTGATAACTATTTTGTTTTTGTTTTCATTGATGGCTGATTAGAAACAGACTGGTTGATATCACCAAACAGCTACTCGCCAAATATGAAAAAGTAACCAGAAATGTTTGAATGAGATTGTCACACTGAAATGTGATTTCACTATATTGAACACTACTCAGACCTGCCAACTCTTACGATTTTGCCGTAAGTCTTACGAAAATTACGCTTAAAATACGGACTTACAGCATACAAGCAAAAACTATGGAAAAATTATTGTTGCCGAAAAATCCAGGTAATTGGTTCATCCGTGTTTGATATGGATCCGGGTTCATATTAGAATTAGTAAAATTAGCCAGGGAACCAAACTAATTTTAGAGCAGCACCCCGGATGCTTTAAACTGCACCAATTTGTTCATGCAAAGCGTCTGCATAATCAAACTGTTGATTATAGAATTTTTTTTAAAAAATGGCGTCCAGAAAGCGATGCATGTTTAAGATGAAAGGGAAAAGAAGCTTCTAAAAAAGTGTTAATAATCAACACAGAAGAATAAAAAGTAGTATTTAGATTCTTGTGAATAAAAGCTGGAAAGGACACAATTACGTTTATTGGACATCACGTGCCAATTTGAGTATGTCTCGTGGCAGGAGATATGATTGCTGTTGTCATGTGAAATGGGAAAAGAATTTCTAAGAATTACATCAAGTTGAGAGATAGCAACAAGCCATTGAGTTGCATAGGGTTTGGAACTAAAGTTTGTGCAACTGTACTAGTGGTAAATAAAGTCTATGCGTACTTTACAAACTTTTCAGTTGAACATAGAGTTTACCGTCGCTGCATCGAACTATTACTTACGTTTTCCAGCTTTACAATAGCAGTTATTGATATTTTGTTACACCTTACTGAAAACTGGTCAATCTTACAGAGAAAAATCAACAGCCTTACTGAGATGGACTCGTCAGGGTTGGCAGGTCTGACTACGCGAGAGAAAATAATAAAGTTTTCATGATGGAAAACGTATAGACCACAAATTGCTTGACATAGTCATAATGTCCAGAGAGGTTTATACACAAATTATATTTGTTGCAAAAGGTCCAGTCATCCAAGTTTCAGAGCTAACTCTGATAGTGTCACTGGACATTTGTATTTCTCCACCGTGTTACCAAAACTACTGAACTACCCATCTATGCACTGGTACTTGAGGTGTCCATCTATGCCATTGTAATGCATCTTGGTATAAATCTGCCATTGTGACAGGCTTCCTGTCATCTCAACTTTTTCACATCTTCCATGCATCTCTGATTTAGCTCCAGGTAAATTTTGGCAAAATTCCATTATTGAAGATGTGCTGATGGGTAGATGATTTGAAAGCCACCATGCAGTTGGAAGTGCAGTTTTCCAGTGTATGTACCACATGCTAAATTGTGATTGCAACATGGCATTTAATTATTCCAAAATCAGATAGAGAAACTGGGCAGAGGTGCATGAGGAATACTTTGAGGGAATGTAGTAATATATTGTTTTCTAATAAAGAATGTTGTTGTATAGCACTCTAATATTCAGAACTTTTAAATACCCCTCATATGTAATTAAAGACTGACTAACTTGTACTTGCTAATCAATCCAACAGATTAAGAATATGTGTGTGTATGTGTTTTAAGGAAATTCTTTAATTTGTAAAGTTCTTATGGGTCACTTTGTGATGCAGATCAATTAGTGTCATTCAGATGCATTTAGCCTGGTCATAAAAGAACAAAACTAGTCGCCTCTTTCCATATTGGGCATTGTCTTGGTATTGAATAATTGTTTTTTTAAGTGTTTTTGATCACAGATTCCTTGACATGTTCATTGAGTTAGGTCTCTTTGATACAGAGGTTTATTCTAAGTCAAGTTACACAATATTAAAGTCTAATTTGTTTACATTCCAGGTCAAGGTTGGGAAGACACTATCGCAGTTTTAACTATGGCCAATATAAAATTTGAGCTTCTTGCCTCCACTGCCAGAAATATGGTATAGAATATTTTTAGACTTTGGATCATATACGGTCATTGACTTTTGATCATATAAGGTTATTGACTTTTGATCATAAATGGTCATTGACTTTTGATCGTGTACGGTCATTGACTTTTGATCATATACGGTCATTGACTTTTGATCAATTTGATATAAGCATTTATCAACCCAAGAAAAGTGACATTTGCCAAGTTGATAAATGGTGGATCTTACATGAGTACTAATTTCAAATGACATTTATGAAATGAGTCAAGTAATTTCAATGTTTTGCAAGCCTTGGTAAGTTAAAGATTTAATTATTTTACAAGTTGCATTTGAAATATGCACAGATGTAAGATACTGTTTTTTGTCTAATAAAAATACTGATTTTATATACCCAAACCACAGAATAGTGTAGTGGAATAACTTTGAAATTCATTTGGATGCCTCAGTCATTATACTTTTTCATTGCATGATGTTATTACATCATTTGCCATATCATGACCTGTTATTAAGCATGTTACATATGTAAAAATTATGGGTATCTTAATATAAATAACAATAGTCATGATAAATCATTGTATGAACTGAAATTGAAGTAGTAATTGTTCTATCATATGACCTTAAGTTCAAAGAATGGAAGCTTTTAGTTCATCAGGTGTGAATATGAATTCAATGATGTGAAATGTATCGGGGGGGAAAAAAGAGACAAACGATAAATGTTCAGTTTTCCAAAGACAATTTTAGCGTCCAAACTTTTTTATACAACCCCAAAGGTGGAGCATATTAGTTCATGATGCTTGTTCATCTATTCTGTTACTAATTTTCTTTCTGCAGAGTAACTCGAATTGTTCTTTCACTACAGGTACTAAACTTGGTGGATGGTCAGCACATTGGTAAAGGAAAAGCTATTGATTTTGTGCTCAACAGTTAAGATCTGTTTACCAAAAGAAGAAAATTGTTTCAGCACAATAATTTAGTTCTTCACATCTATATTTAATAAACATGATGATAGCTTGCACTTTGAGTTTGGGTTCACAAGATCAAAGGTCAAGATTACAGTGACTGAAAGAAGAAAACTGTTTTCTGCACAGTAACATTAGTTTTGTGGAAGGCCTGCACTTGGGGTTAGGAAGATTCCTATCCATTGGGGGAGGACAGAAGGTCAAAGGTCAAGGTTACTTTGGCTGAAGAAAAAAATGGTTTCTGCAAAATAACTGGATACATAAAACCACTGTGTACTTTGGGGTCTATTCAATGTAAAGGTCACTGTGACTGTAAGAAGAAAAATGGTTTCTCACAATGACATTAGTTCTAATAATAATAATGTTGTTGTCTTAGTACAGCATCTAATGCTGAGAAGCTCTAAGTGCTTGCAGTATTAGATAACACATAAAAACATACAACAACAAGACTACAAGAACAATAACAATGAAATTGAAAAACAGAAACATGCTGACAACAGTTACGGAAGTAAACACTGTTAAGCCTTTAAGTCTGTTCTTGAAGCTGAAATAGGTTTGTTTTAAGAGCACTGTTGAATGAGATCATAGTGTCATCATGTCTAAGATTTATGGGCAAAATATTTTCCATAAAGCTGGGCCCTGGTAAGCAAAAGAACATTGTCCATATGACTTTGTTTTAACAGTGGGAACAATGAGAATGTGAGTGTTGGAAGAAGAGCATAAGTTTCTTGATGGGTTGTACACATGGGTGAGATCAGATAGGTATATTGAACTGGAGCCAGTCCTCCTTTAGACTCCAGGCGTCCTTAGAGGGGAGTCAAAAGTCAAGTGTACCAAAATAACACATACAGTGATATTTTGAAAAATATTATTTAATCAGCCCTTAAACATGCAGTAATAGCATGATGACATGAAGAAAATAGATATGAAAGATAATGGGTTCATGCCCAGTTGGGCACATAATTGAAAAACAATGTGATTTGATAGTAGTAGCAATAACCTTTAGATGAAAAAATAATTATTTTTTTTCCATCTGTGAAATGCAGAGTTTAATGAAGCCATACACATTCACATTTACAAGTTCTAATAGTCTTGGGCAGACAGAAGAATTTTGCTTTTTCCATACAAGCCATACACATTCATATTTACAAGCTCTAATAGCCTTGGGCAGACAGAAAATTATTTCTTGTTTCCATACAAGCCATACAAAATTCATATTTACAAGCTCTAATAGCCTTGGGCAGACAGAAGAATTTTTCTTGTTTGCATAAAACTGCATGTAAAGTACTAAAAATGTCATTCTCAACAGTGCCATCCAGAGTATGTGAGATGTGTAGTTATCTTTGTATTTTAATTGTCATTTGCTAAAATGTTTTAAGTCATATTGCAGTTACCCATTTTGTTTGGCTGAATGATGTATGTGATATTTCAGTTAGCTGAGTAGTTGGGCAGAAATGATGCATGTGATATTTGAAATATCTGAGTAGTTTGGTTGGTATGATCTTAGTGGTATTGCAGTTAACTGAGTACTTTGGCTGAAACAATGTATGTGATATTTCAGTTAACTGAGTAATTTGGCTGAAACAATGTATGTGATATTTCAGTTAGCTGAGTACTTTGGTTGAAACAATGTATGTGATATTTCAGTTAACTGAGTAATTTGGCTGAAACAATGTATGTGATATGTCAGTTAGCTGAGTACTTTGGTTGATATGATCTTTGTTTTATTGCAGTTAAATGAGTAGCTTGGCTGAAATGATATGATAATTGCAGTTGACCAAGTAGTTTGGCTACAGAATATTTCATTTGGAAACCTTTAATTCTGAGCAGAACTTATTTTAGGTCTAAAGGAATGTAGTAATTCTCTGCCTATTTTGCAGTCCACTCTCGTCAGTACTTCAGGGAAACAAATGTTGTTAATTTTGTGTATGTTTTCATTTTAAAATCCCATTGATTAAGGTCACTATCTTTAGTGATATAGGGGGAATTTTATGATTTAACTTTTGGTACACTGATGCATCCATGCATGCATGGACAGGATTTAATAATTACTTCATCAAAACAAATATAAATGATAATAATGAATGTTCTGGACAGAAATATAAATCTTAACATAAAATGTTAATCTCAATATGTAATAATAATTAATGTAATAGTAATATGATAGTGTTACTAATGTTGCAGGTGAAACTAGATCTGTCACATGACATAGCTGATGGAACTCTAGGAGACGCAGGAGGTGGTGCTTTTGTCATGTATAACTGTGCCAGGTTGTCCACACTTCTGTCACACTTTCAAGAATCAGTTGACAAAGGTTATTTGGGCTTCTGAAGATACATAGATTATATTTACCAAGTAAAGAGGCATGTTACAAGACTGGTTTGCAAATTTAGTCCCAGGGCTGCCTTAATCACTGCAACACCAAGTAAAAAGGCATGTTACACATCTGCAAATTTAGTCCCACGGTTGCTTTAATCCTTACAAAACCAGGTATAAAAGCATGTAGCAAGACTGGATTCCAAATTTAGTCCCAGAGCAGCCTTTAATCACTGCAGTGATAGTTCATTATTTTTATAATTCTTTTATATTGCATGCAATGCAAGTTTTGTTAAGTGCTGTTCATAAAGTTGACCATGATTAGCAGGTAGACAAACTGACTGAAAGACATTTAGACAAACATCATTTTAATCTAACTGCATGATGATTGTCTCAATAAGATATTGGAATTTAAGTTTAGAGAGAGATTGTCTGGACAATTAACTCAAATAGTGTGTTATACATTTTCACAAGTGACTTTCTTTCCAGGACTATATCCTTCACTTCCACCCATTGAAGAAGTAGATTTTTCAACTCTAAGAGAACAGGTAGATATATCCTTACATTGTAAGGTTTCTATCATATAATTAATGGATATATGATTAGATCTGTGTGAGTAACTTAGAGTCTGGATAATAATTGTTCACATTGTTCTTTCTTTGTACTTATATTTCTATGATCACTTTCAGTATTCAAGATTTTCAAGTGAAGCAGTATTTTATCTGAACAGAGAAGCTGTTGTTGGCGTATAACGTTATTTTCACAGAGTTTGATTTCTTGACAGTTATAAAATCACTGCTTCATATATTATCACAGTAGATAGTGCCTAATGTATATTAGTTTTACACAATAGACAGTGCCTAATGTATACTCTTTTTACACAATTGACAGCACCTAATGTATATTAGTTTTAAACAATAGACAGTGCCTAATGTATACTCTTTCTATACAATAGACAGTGCCTAATGTATATTCTTTTTGCACAATAGACAGAGCCTCAACTCTTTTTGTATCAAATCTTAGCTGTCAGTTCAGGTTTGAATTCGAAGAGCAAGCACTGCTAGGATTGTTATTTGAAAATGTGCCATCTAGATTCTCCTTACAGGAAGAGTGGCATCTTCTATTCCATTATGTCCTAGCCTTTCCCCAGCTTGTTCAGCAGACAGTCGGGAGCATTGATGGTCATGATAGAAGCAATATAAATGCTAATATACAGACTCACAAGGTATTCTGGCATTAAATATAACTCACTGTGCATACTGTAATGTTGTATTTATTTAATTTGCATTGTTTGTTGATTTTTATTCATTATATGCTATGGGTTATGTAAAATTGTATTTTGTAGCTGATCTTGTCCAAAATCAAGTTCATTGTCCATCTAACCAGAATCAGTTTTTTGTTTTATTCTGTAAACAAGTAATACATGACTAATATTTTTTCTGTGAGTCTGAGTTTAATATTAGGATCATTATCAATAGAAGTAAACATATTTATCTCTGTGTGAGTCAAGGACATTGTGTTTACCATGTTCTTTATTATAACTTCAGTAACAGACCTTGTCTAATTATAACTTGGATTGTTCTGGAAATGAAATTTTGTCCTACATCCTGGCTTTTCTTTTGTGTCTTTAGTTTTATATGGTCATGTTTATCTGGAAATTATTCATTTGTGCTATAAGATCTTGAAGCAGAATCATTTGTTGTGGTCAGTGTTCGAGTTGAGCTGAAATTATTTTAATTCAGATTATTCTTCTCTAGAAATACATAGTGCTCTATAGTATTCTTGGAAAGAGGCATTAACTGGGAATTATAGTGAATTTAAACAAGGAAACCTTGGATCATATTACTGTGAATCAGCAAAGGACTTTTGACACATCAGTACAATTCAGGCACATCAACACAGTCAGAATTTGGAATTATTTGGATTACCACTAAAGATTATTAAGCACTTTATTCGTTAGGGCTTGTGTTAGTCCTTTTGGATTGTTTGGGATTTAATTTGCGATACCATAAGTTCTTTTTTTTTAAATTTAACTTCGTGTTCTAGGGAAATAAACTCTTTGTTGAAGATTTCAATGCTTGTTGCCTGTCATTCTTTTCTCTTGCTTATTTTAGGAAAAAATAACATAATGTAACTTGATATTATGGTTATTACTGCAATTGTACTGAACATAATGTAACTTAATATTTGTCTTCATTTTTGTATTTGGAGATAAGAAATAGAAGGAAAAAAAACTAGAAATATGTTCAAAGAACATAGATGTTCCTACCACATGGTATGATTACAGTAACCACTGATGAAGATGCACAAGCAGACTTCAAAGATAGTTCATTGTTAATCACAAAATGCTGATAAGCATAGTTTTTTTTTGTAGACTTAGGGAGACGACTGTGTTTCAGAATATGTATTTGTGCTAATGTCAACATTTTTTTGCAATTTTGCACAATCAGCAAAGCACAAATATTTTTTCCATCAAATATGTAAAACAGACATTGCTAAAATGAAATATTGCTAAATAATTTTAATTTACAGTATCTGATTTCCCATTGCAGTATGTTTCTTATGCCTTCTCGGTCTCCTAATATGACGTATTACATTAGGCAACCGAAATCTTTCTGTTTTCAGATTTGCAATATGCTGATGAGCCTGAGTTGTCATGTTAGTTCTTACTACAGCAGGATCCATGTATTAGGAGTGAGTATACAATGCAGCCCTCTGTTGTTTTAATAGATTTAAGAACAGGTGAATACATACATTATAACATAAATTCAGGTGAATATGGACAGTGAAACCTGGCAGTAATACACTTCATTATAACATAAATTAAGACATTTCATGTCTTGGCATGGCTCCTGAAATTTCAAAATAATTTCACACATATTTTTAGGTACTGCATAGTTCCAGTGGCAAAATAAGAAGACTCTAATTTTGCAAAGTGCATTACTTTCATGAAGAAATAAATATCTTGTCCTTGCTTTGTGCTTATTTTTGAAAGATATTAACTCCTTAAAAAGCTGATAATCATTAAAGTAGTTATTACTGAACCATTAAGGTCAGTATGTCTTCTTTGTGTTTGTCTTTGGTGCATCTTGTGTACAATCATTGCTTAAGAAGGATTGAGGAATTGCTTTTTTAATTAAAAAATATACTACTCCCTATTTTTGCTCAGCAGTAATGCAAAATCATAGCTATCCACATAAGTTTGAACAAATAATGGGCTTTTCATTTTTCATCTCTCGTTTAGAGACTGTTTCAAACTGGTTATTTTAGTTCACTCTTTATGCATGAGCCTGAATAGTTTACTCCCAAACATGGTTGAAGCATGCACCCAATGAACTGATCATCTCAAGTACGTTGCAGGGTCAATACTCATGTAAAAATTTCCATTAAAGTGTCTTTCAAGCCTAAATACAAGTTTCTTTTCATTATTCATGGATGGAATTACTCTTGTCCTGATAATAAGAATTCATCCTCCCACAGGTGAACCTCCATAGAAAGTTTTGGAAAGAATACAGAACATAACACAGACCCAGTCTGTTGCCCAAATCCCTGGTGCATCTGCTGTAGTCCAAATCTTGTCTAGGAAGCCATTTGTTCTCTGCAAAATGTCACTCTCAGAATTGTACCTTTGGCTTCCATTAAATTGTACATTGTGAAAACTAATATGGGTTTCTGTATTTTCATAGTTAATTCCCTCAGTACATATTTATGTAGTGAAATATTAAGCTCTCAATAGTTTTCCCAGCATTTGTTCTCCGCAATCTCAGCAGTTCCTTGTTAACATTACTCCTTTTCTCATGGTGTGTGGGTGATCTCTGTCTCTATTATGCTTAGTAATTGTGTTTTATTTAGGCACTGGAATAGAAATCTGCACCCTTCATTGCCAATACACCAGCAGTAGACCCCAAACTTATCAATATTTTGATACTGACAAGCATTAGATCCTTAACTCATGGGTGTGTTGATATGACAAGCAGTAGACCCCAAATTCATGGGTGTGTAGATACTGACAAGCAGTAAACCCCAAACTTATGGATGTGTTGATACTGACAAGCAGTAGATCCTTAACTCCTGGGTGTGTTGTTGCTGACAAGCAATAGACCTCCAGCTCATGGGTGTATTTATACTGACAAGTAATAGACCTCCAGATCATGGGTGTATTGATACTGACAAGCAATAGACTTCCAAATCATGGATGTGTTGATACAGGTAAACCACTGATTTTCCGACAGTGGATGGTCCAGCACCTCTTTTAGTCCGGACAAAATTACAAGAGGGCACTTGAAATTCTGGACACCACCAAATTAGTTTACTGTTCATGCACTCACTTGAATTGTTTACACTGCAGTTGTTGGTGGTGATACATGTATTTTGTGCAATTCTTAGCTTATTTTACTTACATTTAACCCTAGCTATGGCATCTAAGAAAGATGCAAGTGTCACTGGTGGTGTCAAGTGTAAACACCAGTCAATATCGATATAAGATAATGTAGAACTGTTGAAAAAACCTGACTGTGGTGTTTCCGTGTGAAAGCTGTGTGGCACATATGGTCTTGATTCATCAACTGTTTATGATATAAAGAAGAAGAGAGACAAAATATTGAAATTCTTTTCAGTCAGTGATTCCAAGAAGCAAATGAACATTAGAAAAGCTCTGAAAGATGGTAAGAGTACTGAGCATGACTGAGTGATGATGGAATGGTTTCGACAACATCGGAGTGACAGAGTGGACTTGTCTGGCAGGATGGTAATGGGCCAGGCTCAGTTGTTTCATAAAGAACTTAAAGTAGAACATGAATGTGACTATAGTTAAGGACGGCTTCAAAGGTTCAAGAAGCATCATGGAATTTCCATGCCTAAAGTGTGTGGAGGAAAACGGTCCGCAGAGTGAGCTGCCGAGTATGTGGACAAATTTCAGATGCTTGTAGTTGATGAGCACCTCAGTCCTGAGCAGGTGTATAATGCAGATGAATCTGCATTACTTTGGTGATGTGTGACCTCGGTTGGTCTGGTAAACTGTTAATCCAGCAAGGCTTTGGAACCAAGGGTGCCAGAAAATCGGTGGTTTACCTGTACTGACAAGCAATGGACTACCCAACTCATGGGTGTGTTGATACTGACATGCAATAGACCCCTAACTCATGGGTGAGTTTATACTGACAAGCAATAGACTTCCAAATCATGGGCGTGTTGATTCAAGAAATAGACCCCAACTCATGAAAGTGTTGATACTGACAAGCAGTAGACCCTTAACACATGGGTGTGTTGATACTGACAAGCAGTAGACCCCAAACTCATGGATGGGTTGATACTGACAGGCAGTAGACCCTAAACACATTTGTGTGTTGCTACTGACAAGCAGTAGATCCTTAACTCAAGGGTGTGTTGATACTGAGAACAATAGATCCTTAAGTCATGGGTGTGTTGATAATGATAAGCAGTAGACCTCCAAATCATGTGTGTGTTGATATAAGCAGTAGACCCCAAATCATGGGTGTGTTGATACTGAGAAGCAATAGACTCCCCAAATCATGGGTGTGTTTATACTGACAAGCAATAGACCTCCAAATTGTGGATGGGTTGATACTGACAAGCAATAGTCCCCTAATTCATGGGTGTGTTGATACTGACAAGCAATAGACCCCTAACTCATGCCTAACTCATGGGTGTGTTGATACTGACACACAATAGACCTCCAAATCATGGATATATTGATACTGACAAGCAGTGGACTCCCCATCTCATGGGTGTATTGATACCGACAAACAATAGACTCCTCAAATCATGAGTATGTTGATACTGACAAGCAGTCGACTCCCCAACTCATGTATGTGTTGATACTGCTTATCCTGATTACTTTAGAAAACTGTTGAGAATGAGGAAGGTAATAAATATGAAGATGAAGCAGACCTTAGTTGGTAGTGATGAAACTTGCATGACATTAGAAGATGCATAGCATCTTACAAACCTTAATTGAGGAACATTTGGAGGGGGGGCAAAGATCAACAGGTGCATCTTTTTATAACTTTATTTACACCATTCAAAAATACAACATCACCTTTACAGTGATATGTAGCTAGTATACATAAATGCTGTACAATCACAATTTTTTTGAAAAATAAAAAACTTATAATAGTGAACTTGATTTATCATTTACTTAAAAAATTATCCTAAAAATGTTGCTTATAGATGCAGGAAAGGGGGATGGAATATCTCCAGAAATTAAGAAATTTTGCTTTTTGAAATTGAAGAATTTTAATATTAATTGAAAACAAGCTTGTGATTACAACTTTTTGTATTTTCTTTGTCAACCAGATCCCCAGGCAGTTGATAAATTCTGCAGTTTAAGTGATTCTTTTAAAAAAAAGTCACTTGTCACAAGTATATAAAAACATTTGCTCAGTCATGTTCTCTATGTAAATAGGAAATAGATGATATTGCATGTGGTACTGTATCCTCTTAGTTTTGAGGCTTTTCAGAGGAAGGTGTTCCAAGCACTGACAAAATTGGTAGAATTAGTGAATCTCGGGTATAGATTAATTTCTAATCCTCGAGCAATTTTCTTTTTAAGGCCACACTCTATGTACCAGAGAGAAGCCTCAAAACTAAGAGGGCACATTACCACATGCAATGTCATCTGTTTACTCACCTGCACAAAATATATGTAGGTGAGACTAAAAGGGAATTCCAAGTGAGAATAAAAAAGCACTTAAGGGATATCTGTAATCATAAAGATTCCCAGGTGTTTAAGCATTTTAATTTATCTGACCATAACACAGACTGTGTTAAATATCAGATAATAGAGATCATTAAGTCTTATCCAGAGCTCGCCAGTAGCGCTGTTTCTAGGAAATGATAGAGAACTTTATTGGATATACCAATTACATACTCTACAGCCAGTAGGGATTAACATCTTGGTCTAAATGGGAGTACAGGCATATTTAACCAAATTTATTATTATTATCCTTCCCATGTGAACTATGATGTTTTGTCCCCATAGACATCGTACTTTTATATTCCACTCTTCTGAGGAAATCACTACCCTCAAAATACTTCCCCAGATTTGGATTGCATCACAAATTATGTGTATACTGTGATGCCAAACTTAAATATCACTAATCATTATACTAAGTGTGACATGTCAAGATCACATATTTTGGTATCAGAATATCTTGCAGTGACTGCGGAAAAATCTTTAAAAGAAAAGAAGATTGATCTTATCATAAACTGAAGTGCTCTTCGTCTAATACAACAGCATGGCAGTATTATGTTTTGTATTACAGAAATTAACTTTATAGAACTGTGTTTCTGTAAATCAAAATAAAAATTCCTAAGAGTTTGCTAGCCATTTCTTTATTTATACCCTTCTTTAAATCACATTTCTCTACATGTCCAAAACTCAGCTACGAGACAATGGTTTATTTTGGAACCCGGATGCTACAACTCTAAGTTGTGACAATACTAGTCATATGATGTTACAAGTAGCTATACCGGCTGCACTTGCATCACCAGCGACAAAGGGTTTATAAACCTCACACTGACATAACAAAGTGATCAGTTTAAAAAACGAATCACCCATATTATTCCCTCTGATGAGTTACAATAGTAACGAAACTGGTCAGGGACAGGGGTGACTAGGAGACCCCAGCAGACGGGAGGGTTCACTTCCACATCCAAACAGTCATTATCTTCCCTAAGTTTATATTCTATCAGAAATGAGAGCGACCATCTGCGGGAATCCAATCTACATGATCCCAAAACCATTGAGAGCCCAATGAGTCTATATGAGAGTGCATCAGTACTTTTGTCCAGCTCTTCTACACATACAGTTTTCAGTAGAAATGAGACTTCGAATAAAAAGAGAAAACTGGAAGAACCAGTTACAGAATGCCCAGAAGTGAAGCATGTGCTACTACCATCCCAATCAATTCCACTTTATAAAGAAGTGAGAAAACTTCTTTCCAAATATGTGAAATTAAAAAAGGTGTGTGACTACCACCAATAGTGTGGCCTTAAAAGGAAAATTGCTCAAGGATTAGAAATTATTCTACACCTGAGATTCATTAATTCTCCCGATTTCATCAGTGCTTGGAACACCATCCTCAGAGAAGCCTTAAAACCAAGAAATATATGCAGGAGAGACTATAAGGGAATTCCAAGTGAGAATAAAAGAGCACTTGAGGGATATCTGTAATCATAAAGATTCCCAGGTGTCTAAGCATTTTAATATATCTGACCACAACACAGATTGTGTTAAATATCAGATAATAGAAATTATTAGATCTGATCCAGAGCTCTCCAGTAGCACTATTTCATGGAATGATAGAGAACTTTATGGATATACCAATTACATACTCTACAGCTGGTTGGTATTAACATCTTGGTCAAAATGGGATTACAGGCATTTTTAACTTAAATTTTTTTAAAGCTACATTAAAAATCCAAATCACACCCACACACACATCTGACCATCCATCCATACTTTTTTGTTATCTGCATAGCTCAGCAAACGTTTGACATTGAATTCAAATGAACCATTAGTGGAAAATATAGGATTCATTCCCCATTTCACCAGTAAGGTACAAAGAAAAAATGTAATTTTTCTCAAATCAAACTTTATACCCACCATAATAAATGAATTCAAAGTAATTCTGTGCCATTTAGCAGGTGAACTGCTGTATGTGTGAACATGTGCCTTTAAAAGGTGTCATATTTCTAACTCAATCTTTTACAGATTTACAGCCCATTTTTATCAGTTTGGATTTCAACAGAAACAGTTTCTTGTAACCAGCATAAAAATCAGAAATAGTTCTTTATATATGAATACAATATGGTGTGAAAACTATTGATGTAGATACCTTTTATTGAATTTGTCCCATTTATTTGATTTTTGACATAGTTATGTGCCTCGTCAATCTATTTCATATCTTGACTTTGGAAATTGCTTGTATCTACCATAGTTGAGAAACCAATCAACAGATCCTGATGCAATTTGTTCTGAATACTTTGTCTTAGATGAGGATGTATCTTGCAGTTTTGCTTCCTCTGCTTCGTTTTTGACAGAGTTATGGATATTTTTGATTGATTTTAGATGTTCACATTGGAAGTTGCATGTTAGAGGTCTGTTATGGTTGGAAATTTTTCAACATTCTGTTCATTATGCCAATCATCTTAGAGATGCCAATGTTATTTTAGCATTTGTTTCTGCCACTTCATTGCATACAGTTATGGCCCCATTTTTACATTGTGTTTTAATGCTGTAACTTTATTGTGTTTACTCATGTACGTACATTATCTTTTTATAGGAGTCACGTGCTCACTTGCTTCCACAGATGTTTGGCAGGATTTACCTGTTAAAAGGTGTCCACCAAGTTATGGTAAATGGACTGGCTTTGATGGGCATTTTACCACTCTCCCAGCTGTGAAGACAAGACCATGTTGTCAAGCATGAACTAGAGGAACAAGCTGAATTTTTGTTCATTTCCTAGTTGTAAAAAACTTAATGCAGCAAGACATGAACAAAGTTAATGCCATCTCAGGCAATCACAGTTGTACACCAACTGCCGTTGGTACAGAGTTATGTGATGCTAATGGATACGTATATATAGGAATGCTCATTGGGTATGTGCATATGGAAATGCTTAGTGGGTACATATGGAAACACTCAATGGATATGTACAAATGGAAATGCTTAGTGGATATGTACATATGGAAGTGACATTCCCAGCTGCTTGCCTGTTTTGTGAGGCAACAGCCATTAAACATAGCGCAATTTTCAATGAAAGGAGAATCAGAAACTGTTGTACAATAATTATAATTGATATGAATAGACTGGGATTTCTGCTAAGTGATTGTAAATGTTCACATGGTATTAACAAGGAATTATATACACGTTAGTAAATTTTGCCCCATCAGTTTACAGTGCTTTTGGCCAACTTTTGTCTATCAGCTCCTTACAACATAATAATAGCAACAACAGTTGGCCCCTCCCACCTACCCCCTTCCACATGATTCAGATCAGAATTTGCAGTCTCAGATAAAATGTCTGATTATAAGTTCAAACAGTAATCATACAATCCATTCTATACTCCAACACCAAACTCTGTAGCTAAACAAAGCATATGGTAGGCTTTATGAGCAACCCTATCGTAATAAACTACTGCTTGTTGGCTTGGCATAGTATTTCAGTTAGCGGTTATTGATGGGAATGGTCATATGACGTACGAGCAATGTGATTCATTTGGTGGGGGGAGAGATTGAAATGTATAGAAAACAAGAATAATGAATTATAAACACATAATGTGTATATTTGTACAATTAAAAAAAATCATAGTGAACCTCATCCACTCTTGTATTTTTATTTTGTATGGTCTTGGACATCTTAACTAGCCCAAGGCCATTGATATGCTTGTTTCCACAGATGTCTTGAACAAAGTTAATTGACAGCCCTTGCTTAGCATGGGGGAACATATTCTAGTGCACTGTGAAGAGGCTAATGATGGCATCAGGCTATTTATTTTGGTGCAATGTGAAGAGGCTAATGATAGCATGAGGCTGTTTATTCTGATGCAGTGTGAAGAGGCTAATGATAGCATGAGGCTGTTTATTCTGGTACAATGTGAAGAGGCTAATGATAGCATGGGGCTGTTTATTCTGGTGCAATGTGAAGAGGCTAGTGATAGCATAGGGCTGTTTATTCTAGTGTACTGTGAAGAGGCTAATGCTAGCATGGGGCTGTTTATTTTGGTGCAATGTGAAGAGGCTAATGATAGCATGGGGCTGTTGATTCTGGTGCAATGTGAAGAGGCTAATGATGGTATCAGGCTATTTATTTTGGTGCAGTGTGAAGAGGCTAATGATAGCATGAGGCTGTTTTTTCTGGTGCAATGTGAAGAGGCTAATGCTAGCATGAGGCTGTTTTTCTGGTGCACTGTGATGAGGCTAATGGTAGCATGGTACTATTTATTCGGTGGAATGTGAAGAGGATAATGATAGCATGGGGCTATTTATTCTGGTGCACTGTGAAGAGGCTAACAATAGGATGGGGCTATTTATTTTGATGCAGTGTGAAGAGGCCAATGACAGCATGGGGCTTTTTATTCTGGTGCATTGTGAAGAGGTTAATGATAGCCTGGGACTTTTTATTCTGGTGCAGTGTGAAGAGGTTAATGATAGCATGGGACTTTTTATTCTGGTGCACTGTGAAGAGGCTAACAAAATAAAAAAGTCCTACATAATATCATTTGTTGATGGAATCTGCTGATTTGAAGACAGAAAGAAAGAAACTTGGAATTATAAGGATTAAATGATCATGGTTGGGAATTTATTGCAGTGTACATTTTACATAACCACTCATTTAAGCCTATAATACAATTGGAATCTCAGACATGAAAGCAAAAGACATAAAATTCATTTGACACAATTTGCATTATGAAATTAAGTGTACCATATTTACTGTATATATATTGAGACATGATAAAGTATTTAATTTTTTTCCTGTCCCAGAACTTCTAATGATTTTTTTTTACCTAGGTCATACCAATTCTGCATTACACTAATCAACTTGTTTGGCATGCCTATTCAAGCCATGCTGCTCATGTGACCAAGTAATACCATTTTACAAATAAGAAAATAGTAGGCAGTAACCATTACACTGCAGATGCTTTCTCAGTAAATAATTGTTGATACAGTTTTTAATCTCTGTCTCTTGCATAACACAGCATATTGCTATGAGAAACTTTTGAGAGGAATATTTTACTTACACATGTGGGGGATCAAGAATGCAATTGAAACATTTTATTTTCAGTCAGTCATTGGCATCGAAGATATCTTTGACATGAAGTTTATTCATATATATAGCAGAAGTATGTTTTACACCTTGACTCTAACATTTTTGATTGAAATTATAAACAGAATGGTCAGCATACAACTTGATCAGCTGGCTCATTTATGATGGCATTGCTGGATCCATCCTGTTCACCAATGGATATATAGTAGAAACAAGTATAGACCTTTTGGGACAAAGAAGAAAATAATCAATTTTGGGCTTAAAAGGTCAAAGTCACAAGGACTGAAAGAGGGAAACACGTTTCCACACGATAATTGGACTTGCATACCATACACCTTGGCCAAACTTTGTAAATGGATTGTATTTGAGATGTTGGTTTGGGCAAGAAGGTCAGCAATCAAGATCACTGTGACTCTTGGAAGGAAATGATTATGAACAATATCTTTAGTTCTTTATCAAATACTTTACCAGATTTTGTGGTTTGTTTGCATTGGAGACAAGGAAGAGACCTATTCACTCTGAGATCAAAAGGTCACAGGTTAAGTTCAAAACAATCTGAGTCCAACAGGCTTTTTGTGGGTGGGAAAGTTTATTGTCAGCAGTGGACATAGATATAAATAATATGGTTGCTGTTCAGGTCCTGCAGTCTTGCTTCTGTCTCAAAGATGGTTGATGCTGATTACCATATGTATAAATGGGGTAGTTTTAGTTATATTAAACATCATATATAGAAATGTTGAGTTATTAATAACAATGATCTAATTTAATGAAGTTGAGAATTGATTTTCTGAAAGAATATACATGTTGTGCTGTAAATTTGTTTTTGCTCACTCAGTCATATTAGAGAGAGTTAGAGGGAGAGCAATTAACCACCAGTTAACAAACCCACTCTTAAGACAGCAGCAAGTACCATCTGTAATTTGCAATCTATTGATCAAGACCTGCATTCAATACCTGAACATACCTTATAGTAGTTTTTTCATTAGTTTTGTTTGCTGTTTTTGCAGAGCTTGTTTCAGAAATAGGACAATGAAAAAAGAGCTATTTTTTCCTCATGATTTTCCTAAAATGTTTTAAAGGTATCAAGTACATAAAACATATCAATAAAAAAAAGTCTTCCCTAATACAATTGTGTAAGAAAACTTTCTGGTCTATTGTCATTTTATATGTAATGCATATAAACTTTATAAGGAAAGAGATGTTTAATCAAACTTTATTGGAAGATTTCAAAAGAAACCTAAAACCATGTTAAAAACTAAAAGGTATCCTTTGAAAATTTAATCCATTAGCAATTCTCAAGAGTTATGTTAATGTTATTAAAAAAAACTGATGTAACTAATGTCATAGACAAAAACCTTAAACACTGAGGTAATAGATGAATGATTAGGTAATAAATAAATGAGTAGGTAATTAATGAATGATTAGGTAATAAATGAATGATTACGTAATAAATGAATGAGTATGTAATAAATAATGATTAGGTAATAAATGAATGATTAGGTAATTAATGAATGATTAGGTAATTAATGAATGCACTGCTCTCTTTTGCAGAATAATCTTTAGTAAGGAAAACTGCCTAGCCTTGGCACTGTGTAATTACAAATCACAAATTGTGAATGTACAGCTCTCCTTTGCAGAATAATTTTCTATTAGTAAAACTGCCTGGCCTTGGCACTGTGTTCATAATTACAAATGACCGATTTTTCACTGTTAATAAAGAAGCCAAGTGTTTCATAAATTGTTTTCGTTTTTTTAAATCTAATATTGAACAAAAGCAACAGAATCAAGACAGACCTATTTCAAATGCTTTTATTTCTAAGAGGTCAAGATCACATATTGAAAGCAGTACATTAGGTGAAAAAAAACCCAGTCTGATTTTATTATAGAGAATTATGAACCATTCATGTCGAAGGCTTCAATATCACTCATCATTGAATCTGCCAATCCTATTCTTATAATTTTACGGGACACAGGAGCTTCTCAGAAACTTTTATTAACATGTACTTTGACTTTTTCTGAGAAGTCTTCTGTTGAAAGTGTTTTTATTCAGGGAGGAGAGTGGGGCTTTATTAAAGTTCCTCTCCGTTGTGTAAATTTATCAGACTTGGTCTCAGGACCCGTGACAGAACAGTGTCATCTTTAACCATCCAGGTTATTCATTTATTACCAGGCAATGACCTAGCTGGAAATAAGGTTGTGGTTAATCCACTTGTAACTGACAAGTCTTGTTTGGATCATAAAGTATTCCATTAGCTGACACATATATTGATCAGGCTTTTTGACAAGGTTACTTTGCTCCTCGTTTGGATAAATTGATCATAGTGATCCTATTTTTACTACTCATTCTCTTTATTCTAATCAGGGTGACAACAACAATCACTTATCATCAAACAGAAGAAAGATCCTGAGATCTCCCGTTTTGTTTTAGAGGGCTATTAGTGAAGCTGAAACCATAGAAGTACCTGTTTGTTATTTGGTTAAAAATGGGGTCCTTGTGAGAAAATGGAGACCACCTGAGGTACCTGCTGATGATGAGTGGTCAGTGAAGTATCAGATTGTAGTTCCAAAGTCATATAGACAGGAAATTCTTAGTCTAGCCCATGAAATTCCTTTGGCTGGTCATTTAGGGATCAATAAGACTTGATACAAGATAATTGAATCATTGATAAAATTGGAAATATGTCACCAAATCTGACTTTTTGAAAGGATTCTGGCAAATTCCACTGACGGAAAGGGCATAGGAAATTTCATTGTTTTTTTTACTCCAGATGGACTTTATCAATATAAAGTGATGTTGTTTAGGATGAAAGGTTCGACTTGTACTTTTTAACATTTAATGAACATGATTACATCTGGTCTAGATAATTGTGATGCTTACATCAGTGTCATCATCTACAATTATACTTGTTAAGATCACTTAGAAACAATTAGGCAATTCTTTGAGGGGCCCCAAGTGGCCAAGTGGTCTAAAGTGCTCACTGTTACGGATCAGTGCTATCTCACCTCTGCATGGGTTCGAGTCTCAGATTCAGCTAATGTGGTTATGCGAGAAAGCTTGCCAGTAGCTTGTCATGGGTCGGTGGTTCTGGGATTTTCCTGGGTTCTTCCTACACCATTTATACTGGCCGCCATGTATAGCCTATCTTGTGCTGAAAATGGCGTTAAACCCTACAACAACAACAACAAAGCAATTCTTTGACAAACTCACTCATGCAAATTTGACATTTATCCAAAAGTTAGTTTTGTTGTGCCTATGTTACATTTCTAGGACATATTGTGGGACATGGACAAGTTAACCTATAGATGCCAAGCTCAAGGCTATCTCTTGCTATCTCAGAATTCTCTGTGCCTATCAGTGAAAAGCAATTGATGCAATGTTTGGGTATGGCTAGATACTTTCGGAAATTCTGCTCCAATTTTTCCATAATTGCTGAACCCCTGACAAATTTATTGAGCAAGAAAACCAAGTTTCATTTATCTGAAAAATGTCTGGAGGCTTTTGATAAGTTAAAGGCCATACTTAAGAATGCACCAGTTCTTTCAGCTCCAAATTTCAGTCAATCATTTAAAATGTCTGTTGATGCAAGTGATGGTGTTGGAGCAATATTGATTCAAGAAGATGAATATGGTGTAGATCATCCAGTGTGCTATTTTTCTAAGAAATTAAACAAGCACCAGAGAAATTATTCTAAAATCAAGAAGGAAATTCTCATGGTTCTCACGCTTTTCTAAAGATACATTTCCAGGTCATTTTCAGGGTTTTTCCAGGATGAAATTAATTTTTTCAAGGTTCAAATATGACCATTACTGAATGGAATTAAAGAACATTTCAGATTATAAAACATGCATTTTCTAAATCTAAAGATGTTTCTCTTTCAAGACTCTCCAAAACATCTAAGTCAGAAAAGATGATCATATACAAAACCACAAAATGTATCACACTAAACAAATTTGATCATATTCCTATAAATTGGCATGTAAAGTCATTTCAGTGTACAGAATAAAAATTCTAACTTTATTTTGCTGACCTGCATTATGTTGGTAAATGGGAACAACATAATGAACATAAATTATGTTTTGTTTCCTTTCAAACTTTTAATTCTGAAGAATTCTATAGCAATATATATATATATATATATATATATATATATATATATATATATATATATATATACAGTGAAACCTGTCTTGAAAGACCACTGCTATGTGAGACCACCTGCCTTGAGAGACCATATTCTCAACACACAAATTTAATGATTATATAGCATTGTGACCTGTTTTGAGAGACCATAATTTTATGGCAGAAAGGGTGGTCTTTCAAGACAGGTTCTACTGTGTGTATATATATATATATATATATATATATATATGCATCTCATGGAAAGTAACATTTCCTATTACAGTATTAAAAAAAACAATAAATGCAAATAATTAGAATCTTGTCTAGTAATGAAAAGAGTTTAGCCCTGAATTTATCTGTGCAAATAAAATCCCAAACAAGGTTTTTCAAACAACCTAATCCCCTTAAGACGATCTGGTTAAAAATCCATCATTTAAAAAACATTTTCAAAAGGGTTGATTTAAATTTTGACAAAAGACCTTCAAAATTATATACTGTTGTATGAACAAGGACTGAATTTTCTGTAAAATCAACTTGTCTTCTTGTAATTCGTTAAACCAGTCCCCAAACCTGTATTGATACAGGGGCTTGTATCGTTTTTTAATATATAATACAAGGGACGACAATTTCTCATTTCAGCTCCGAGATTCAACAATTTGAACTACAAATTTGGTTTAAAACGAATAGTAGTCCATTTTCTAATCCGAGTTTCCTCCGAATATTCCCACCCCATTTTTCATATTTGGACATTTAGGTTGGGATATGGGCTCACTGCAACTGCATATCGAAAATTTGGAATTTGCCACCACCGTGCAGTAGAGACATATAGCAGGCCTAGAAAATTTACATGTATATTGATATCGACTCGTACCTGCATGAAATCGATAGGAAAATGATTTATTTTCTCAGAAATGGCAAGTATTATAATTGTTATGTCTTTAATCCGCTGTCAGACTAGATGAAACTACGGCATAGATGAAACCTGACCTGGTACTCACCATTTTCATTACTAGTCACATGACTTCACAAATCTCAAACGACGACATGGAAGTCCAATAGTCACGTGATATCAACAACAAACTCCTTTATAATGTTGTACAGAAATTAATTATATTAAATGAAAGTCAGATACTTTTTGTAAAAACCAGCAATCTGGCCAGTCTGATTTATCAAGCAGAGAGCACATGTGAACATGGTAGTCTCGTGATACAACAACACTCCAGAAGTTGTTCTCGGAATATATAAATATGGAGAATTTTGTGTTCTTTCATTTTTGTATTTTTATTACAGCCAGTATACGACTTTCATTTAATATTTTCTTTTTTTTTTCTCTACAACGTTTGAAAATGTGGGTTGTTAGATTTGTGTACTCATGCGGCTAGCAATGCAGATCACGAGTACCAGGTCACATTTCATCAACACCATAGTTTTATCTTGTCTTTCAGCAGAATAAAGACATAACAATTTTAATACTCACAATTTCTGAGAAAATAAGTAATTTTCATATCGATTTCATGCATGTATCACTCGATCTAACAACGTTTAAAGTTTTCTAGGCCATCCAGTAAGCGGCTACGCTTTGCCACCACCATGTTGGCCTCTTGAGAGTCTAGACTGGTCTTCATACCTTCCATTTAAGGAAGATACAGATATCGAGCTGATTTTGAAAATAAAGGTCTACTACGAATCTAATCCACTGAGCTTTTGGATTGACTCAGCATATATGTTTATTAAAAGCACCCAAATGATCCATACTGCACCCTCCAAATATTCTGGTTAGAACTCGATAAATTTAACTCGCGATCAGTTTAGTTACGTCTCAATTACGTGATTGTTTCGGGCGTCAAGGGTGGTGGAAAATTCCCGGGTTTTTCCTGACTTTCATCATTATTTGCGAAATTCAAAGACTTTTCATGGTCGGGAAAAAATTATCATTTCTCCCAACTTTTCCCCCCCGATTTCCCGGTAGTGTGGGAACCCTGAGGAATGTTTGGTTTTGATATTGTCACTGCAACACTTTGATGTCTACTAGTTCAGTTCCTTCTCTGATTATTGTTTAGTGATCACAAACCTCTTACTTCACTGACAAGATAAAAAACAAAAATCAAAGAATCTTATCATAGAGTTTAAAGTTGAAGGAATTCAATATTGACATCAGACACATCAAAGGAAAAGACAATTTAATAGCAGATGCAGTTTCACAAGCATAGAAATATTATATTGTTTCTTGTACACTTTGTGTCATTCATAAGATTTCATCTTATGTAAATTTTTATCACATGTACATTTGACTAATAGATAAAAGAAAGCTTTATTGCATAAATCTCTTTATGAGGGGAGGTGTTATGTATATTTAATTTGCATTGTTTGTTAGCTAGTTTTTTGTTTTATTTTTTTCATTATATGCTGTGGGTAACATAACATTGTATGTAGCAGCTGACTTGAACTTGTCCAAAATTAGTGACAATTTTGGAAACATCTTTTTTTTTTTTGAGAGAGAGGATCATTATCGTGTTTTAAGACCATAGAGTAGTAATACTGAATTTTACAAAACTTGTTGGATTTCACTCTTTTCTGTTACAGTGAAACTCCTCAAAACTGAAACTTCTGGATACAGTAATTTTCAAGACCAATTTTTTTTTTAATTCCAAAATTTTCTTTCTTTAATATAATTTTTTCCCAGTTAACCGAAACCGTTCAACTCTGAATACCGAAACAAATGTTGATCCCAAATTTCAATTTATGCTTAAAAATACAGCGTAAAACCCAAACTCACTGAAACTTGGAAACATATTTAGATACTAAATATCTGACACAAGCTGGAACAGATTAATTATGGTTAATGGGTACTGTAGTGGTCTGATCTGTGGAACATGGATCTGGAAAATGTCTCGGGGCATGCATGGTTAAAACAACACTTAACACACATGCTGACACTGATTAGGAATGACAGTAGTCTAATCTGAAGTCTCTGTACCTTATAAAAGAACCAACATTTCAGGCTAATTACATTTATTAATCACTAAATGCTTGTAGTTAAGCCATTTAAGAAAGACTCATCTGCTGATTATCTAATTGTGATTGAAGCTATTCATTTATACACATGATTAATAGAACATTGTTTACTTGTGTTTTTAAAATTAAATAGCAGGGCTTTATTAACTAAGCATGCAGCCTTGCCTTTGATGCTTTACCAACATAGACTCATAAAGCAGTACATATCTAAAAGTCAAATGATTTTCAGTAGAGAAAATTTTCTGCTTTAAGGACATTAACATTACAAACTTGCCAGTGACATTATGTAGCTAACAAAAAATCATGGATGACTACACAGATATTCATCAAATAGATAAATAATGTAAACAAACAGGTAAGTTGGCATAAGAGACAAGTCATTGTTCTTTGACAATGCTACATCACACGGACCTGATCTATGTCTGAGTAATGTCACACTGAACTTGTGTCATGGTTTCGTGAAAGCAATCGGGCCAATGATGAAAGTGATGAATATTATGATGTGAATGTATGTTCTGAGCCACCAGCAGTGATACGATATACCCAAAAATTTCAGAGCTTATAAAAGAGATTAAAATACTTCATGATCACTAAGAAAGGCCATTATTTGGCTCTGGCACAAGAAATGGAGTCACTAACTCAAGCCTCATCAGTTAAAGAATGATGCAAGAAATGACAACACTCCATGCCTTCAAGCTAGGCTCTTGAACAATGATCATTATGAATTATTTGGAATATTTAAACACTGTAAAGTATCATTCATAATTGCAATGGCCTTATAGTAAAGTTATAAAAGTACCCTATCTCATTTCTCAGATGTTTCTTGTGATGAGAACAATATTTCTGTCTGAAGGAACTGTATTTATTAATGTAACAGGATACAGTTTTTGGTAGGAATGTATATTGGTCAGTTAATTCATTAAATGCATATATTTAAAATAAAATTTAAAAAAATAACCGCTTTTGCACTTTTACATGCACTGATGCTTTCATAACTGCATTATAACTGCATGGACAATCATACTTTTATGTTATTGTTTCTCAGCAGCAGTCCTGGTATTATCAGCACATTTTCCCACTCATGAGCTGGTTGAAGTAGGATTGGCAATCCTTTGAACTTGCTTCCCAGTTACCATAAAGTTCAGTCCACATGCTCCTCTTGATAAAAAAAGACACACTGCAGCAGAACCACTTCAACCAAACTGGGTCAATTCAAAATTGGTTTCATCACCTTGAACTGTCTCAACCATTCAACGATGATGCCATGTGCTCTCTTTGTTAAAATGCAGGACCAAAACCACACCTATCCATCAATTCAAACTCAATAAAATACCTGGTGATCATCTACCTGTAAGTAAGTGCCAGATGGCATGAACTAAACAAATTCCGATTTCAAAATAAACAATGTAGTCAGTTAACATAACATTATTCCAATGTTGTCACCCTTTGTACATACCACTGGTCTTTGTTGCTTCTATAACAAGCAGTAAGCACTACCCTATTACCCATATAAAACACCTACACCAACCACAAAGTTTTAAAATTTTTTCAGTTTATAACAAATATAGTCTAAGAAAATATTTTAAAGATACTTAAGCGCAAATCATTAGAGCTAATTCTAAACTATCATTAAATATGCAAAAGAAAATCAACATTAGACTTGTTTACTATTCGAACTTGGGATGTTCTTTGAAAGAGGAAACAAGTCTTTAAAAATATTAGTACAGTGTGGTAATATCAGTAAATATCAAACTGCGTAACATGCATATCCCATGGGGGGGGGTAGGGAAAAACTTGGATAACCTTGGGGTTTAGGGTAATTTTTACACTAAAATGAACCCCATTTAACACGAACTCCAAAGTGGCCAGGTAGCTTCAAGATGGTCTGGAAAAGCCTAGAGTCATGTGTGAAGTAAAATGATACCCAACACATGCACAAGCAATGACAAGATTACTGCCAACAACAGGCTAATCACTAGTCTGTACACCTGGCTAAAGTATTAGCTTTCAAAATTAATTGTTTGTAACAGTGCCAGTGGAAGTGCAAATCAAAGGAGTTTTTGTTTATTTGCCAATATTTTATATACATGTAATCAGTCAACCAATGTTTGAACATAAAACGATACATTAACTTTGATAAAGATCAGCAAAAGAAAAAATTTGCAATAATGTTCTCACATATCTACTGACTCAATATTTCATCTAAATATGCCAACATAAAATAACAAATGCATATACACCATAAATATCAAAAGAAACGAGATCCTATATTAAAACATAAATGAAGCACTAGTCACTTTACACATTACAATTCAGGGGACATAATGGACTGCATCTCATTTCAGGTGAAATTTGTGATCACCAGTAAAGCAAAAATCCCTTATAACCAAAACTTTTATTTGGATCCATAAATTTTTCATCTTGACAGGTTGCACTATATGGTAATGAACTGGTTGATAAGACTGACACAAATTCAACGTAAATCCAATTGCATTTCAACAGTGATGATTTTGACATCAGCAAAGTTTATTACACATCCAATTTGTAATGAATTGAGACCTTTTACATCTTCTAAACTTTTAAGCACGTATCTGAAGCTAAAGCTCAAAAGAGAAATATATGATACTTAGAGTGCATTGATTTGGCTGTCTATTACAGCCACCCAAATTAAGAAAAATCTTTCCAGTCTGTATCATTCTAACTCTAAAATTAATGGCTGTCAAAGTTTTGGGGCTTTCATATCAAGTCTCTTGCTCACAAATTTCAAGAATATGGAGCCTGGTCATTTAAAGATGGCTGAGGAGACTTTATCATCAAAGAGACATAAACCTGACCACAGATGCAAATTTTAACATATTCACAGGAATATTATCCCCTACTCTATTTATAAGCCCATCTTTGTAAACAAATTTAACCTCTCAATTTTGATGGTTGTGTAGTGCTGATTATTTGAACTCATTTCATATCTTCAAATAATGTAAACAGAAAAAAAATATCCATGTCTGGCAACACTGTTAGACAATTTCATCACCCAACTCATACTCTACTTCTGTACTAGTTTTCAATATTTAAAATTCATTTGTTATTAACTTGGACACATGTACATAAACATAAACTTCTGAATTACATTCCAAATATGTATGATTGTAAAGGATAGACTTGCATGACCTGCCTTCCTTGGAAAGGCCCATTCAACACAGTGGCTGCTCTCTCACAGTTGATGCATCCCGTGCTATAAGATTGATCAGGTATTTGTTATTTGTTTTAGATACAGGTATGTTAGCTATTTTCAGAAAAAGAAATTCTGTATGCAGGATACAAATTAAATATACAGAGAATTATCCTAATACAGGATCTTTGAAAAAGGAGATACTAAAATTTATCTAATACTATTTCATAGTTCATTTTTAGGGATAAAGAATGATTCATGTCTTCCACTGGATATATAAACTATTAATCAACCTTCACAAACTAGTCTTGCATTAAAAAAATACCCTCCCTCCAAGCACACAAGACCTTTCATCTTTTGACTTTTTTGCCAATGGTCTTGGATATATTTGCACTTCCAAAGTCATTATTTGAAATCTGTTTTCAGACATTTGTCTTAAAACCAAAGACATGTTCTTCAATGCTCTCATGACAAGAATGTACTCATCTGCAAAATGTTACTATATACTATTAAAAGTTCAGCCATTTTGGTTCTTCTTTACTCCCATTTCAGAGTCAGTGCAAAATAGTGCTCTCCATGTTAGATAAAGAAATTTTAACAAGAATATTGCTTGCGGGCGACAAGTGGTCTTGTTGTCCAAAGAATGAGATTAATACAAGGACTAATAATCTGCCAATTCAGTAAAGAGACAGCTCTGCTGAAACAAGTGTTTGCTGGAACCTAGTGTCTTAATGATTATTCCCTCTGACTTGCAATAACCTAAACATAGTTTTTAACATTGATCCCACTATAGCCACTGTTGAGCTGACAAAATAATACTTATACCTTACCTGTTAGACAAAAACATTTAACTAAAAGTTGCCATACAGATGGGTATTTTTTCTTACTGTCATGTGGTGTATCTTTGTGTGAAACACCTGTAACATCTTTGATAAAGCAGACAATACATACCTGCAAGTTTTTTTTATAACACACTACCCAAAACGTTTTGCATCTTCCTTTTTTAGCAAGGGATATATATTAGAAACAGTGTGGAATAAATTATAAAACTATTTCAAGTTTTGTTTTCCTCAAAAGAATCAAATATAATTTTAGCACCTTACAATGCGTTTCAGCATCAACCAGGAACAAAACATGGATGTAGTCTTTGTATCTATGACATCTTTATCAAGGGCAATCAATCTTAAAGCAATTATCACAAGCAAAATTGCATTACAGAATATTTAAGTAAAGCAAAGTATTGTGGATATTGATGGTTCATGTGATACTAATTTACATATGCTGTGATGGAAGAACACAACAGCAGAGATATTGCCATTTGGATACAGTCAACTAATTCAGTTCCCATAAAGTTAATAATATATGGCCAAATTATTATACTTTTATGGTAAGATGGTAAAACAAGCCCATATCCTATCAGTCAGTAATTCCGGATGACTCATTTAAAGCAATGAAAATAATGTGCTGTGTGAATTATTATTGGGAAAAGTGCTCCTGCAGTTGCCCACTTTAAAAATCCATTGCAGCGACATTTCCCCATTTACACCTAAACAGTAATACAATTAAATGGTTTAAGCTTCAGGTCAACCAGTGCATTCAATTTCCACTTACGTAGGCTTTTTCTTAAGTTAATTTTTTCTGGTAATTATTTGAAGCCAATAAGTGACCTTCATTATTTGAAATATGGGGCATATGTGTGAGTGTATGATTTAGATTTTTAACATAGCTTTTAACAATTTTTAAGTCATATCACTACAAAGTCTGCAGTGAGGCAGTTTATAGTGATGTCTAGCACGTGCATCATGCCCCATCATGTCCCAACCAGTCACATTATCCTGACACCAGACCAACCAGTCCTAACTCTAACCTCTTAATGCCGTGTGCCAAGCAAAGCAGCTGCTAGTACCTTTTTTATATAAGTCTTTGGTATGACTTGGCTGGGGTTCAAACCCGTGACCTGTATCTTAGGCCACTAGAGCGGTCATTAGAAATATGATGTCATAATACTACAAAAACACTGCTTACATAGTCATATATTATGTAGTTATCTTACCTAAAATTACATTTTACCTGCACAATAAAAGCTCATAATCAACATCAGTATTTCTTGAAACCTCCAACAAAAACAAAGTTACCTTGCAATTACTGTTTTGAAGAAATAAAGCAATCTGTTTCAATTTTGGAACCTGCTGTAATAATAAATTTATGACATAGTCCACACAAGAATACAAGTTCACAGCATTTGCCATTGAAAAGGGAATTAAATTTTCAAACCCATTTCTCCTTCACAGACTTCAATTTTAACCATCAAGACCATGTGGTCCCTTTCAGCATTAATCAAATCACAAGTTAAATATTTTATCACTGATCAAAGGAAGCTATTTATGATACATGTCATTGTACATAGGGCAGAGTGTGTGTGTGATTTGGATTTTTAATGTAGCTTTAACAATGTTTTAGTCATATCGCTACGATGTCTGCAGTGTGGCAGTTTAAAGTGATGTCTAGAACTGGGGCATCATGCCGCAGATGTAGTATGACTCCCCACCCAGTCACATTCTCCTGACAGCAGGCCAACCATTCCTAACACTAACCTCTTAATTCTGAGCACCATGCATGGCAGCTGTTAGTACTATTTTTATAAATCTTTGGTATGACTCTGCCAGGGTTTGAACCCATGACCTCCTGCATCCAAGGCGGCTGCTGTAACCACTAGGCCACCGAGAGGACACATGGAGCTGAGACAGATTTGCCTGTAATAAAATCAGTCAAACATCTGAGAAAATGGATGTTGTTGTTGTTATATGGTTTAATGCCATTTTTCAGCACAAGATAGGCTATACATGGCAGCCAGTATAAATGGTGGCAGAAGAACCCGGGAAAACCCCGGAAAGAACCACCAACCCACGAGAAGCTACCGGCAAGCTTTCTCACATACCCTCACTGGCGAGCCCCGAGACTCGAACCCATGCAGACAGAGGTGAGATGGCAGTGATCCATAACGGTGAGCACTTTAGACCACTCGGCCACTTGGGGCCCCAGAAAATGGATGATTATTATGGGTAAAATAAAATTAATTCATTGCCATGTTACAGATGCAAAATACCAAACTTAACAGATATTGATCATGTAACCTAATTTAGTTGTCTGATTTTGTTTGGGTAGATGTAGATGTATTTGATTAAACAAAATAGGGAAAAATCCAATATTTTAAAATAAATTTATATAAAGACAGTTTTTTTCTTCTGCCAAACATTTACAAATTGTGACGATCTAGCACAGCATTTTATTAAGTTATACCAGGATAAAGGTTGTTTAAATCAAGCATGACTAATTTAAATCAAACCTGACAGTCAATTGGTAAAAATATCTAAAATGTATACAACAGATAATTTATTACACAAAATTGAAAACAATTTTACCCCAACTGGCTGATAAAATGGGTGAGATGGGGATTGTGCATATTTTATCCAGGTTCTTTTTTAATGCACGTCTGTTGCTATAATGCACAGACAACTAATTCAGTCCCCATAGACAATAATGTTTGGCCAGATTACTATACTTTCATATTAAGCTTAGCAAATCAGGCTTACATTATATGAATGATATAGCTGAAAGGAAGCTTTTAAAATGATGCCAATGATAAAAATGATGTTGAAGATGGTCATAATAAAAAGTCATCCTGGTGAGATCTCCATTTACCTCCAGAGTATCTGAGCACTCAGCTCTCACCTGTGGCTCCAAGAGGTTGTAGCATGCTCAGCGGCCACATCCCGGAAAACGGCCTCGACTGGCCGGCTAAACCAGGCTGAGGGTAGCCGATGGGTCATAAACCCTCGGTGAGTTAAGCATTGTCTACCTAGCATGTGAAGACTAGATTCGGCAGCCTGCACGGAGGAACCACCAGCTGGTCCATGGGCAGAAAGGTGATTCCCAGCAAAGCGCCATGGAGCGCTAAGAGCATGACGAGACACATAGGACGTCCTGGTCATCCAATGCACTCAACTCCGTCTCCGGCCGTCTTGACTTTGTCATGCTGCTGGACTCAGATGGTTTTGGGTGAGAGAGTGAGGTCGACGAACTGCGCAACTCTTCCTCACTTAAAACAAAGTCATCGTGCAAGTCATTCTTGTCATCCACCCATCCCATTTCATCACCCACCAAAGTCCTGTGGCGACAGGCAAGCGATGAAGCGGCAGGTGTGGGTACACTGGCAGCCATAGCCGCAAACCTGCATGCAGGCGGCTCAGGTCATAAGGGTCGTTCACCACTGGCACAGAGCAGCAGTGGAGTCCGGCAGCCCCCTGAGCGACTGAGCAGCCCTCTTCAGCAATGCTCTGCTCACTTCCTTGGCATGAGGAAGGGGCCAGAAAAGATGCCCTAAACATTGCCTGCTCAAAACCTCCCTAGCCAGCTTACTGTGGCTGGCGGGGACCCTACTCCAGCGGTCAAAATACAAAGAAGAAGATGAGGATTGTTCCTCTCACACTTGGTGCATGGAATGTGCACACCTTACTGGACAGAGACGAGGTGGAAATACCCCAGAGGAGAACCGCCCTAATAGGAAAGGAACTCGCCAGATACAATGTGGACATTGCTGCCTTGAGTGAGACCCGGCTTGCAGGAGAAGTCGAACTCTGTGAAAGGGGCTCCAGATACACTTTCTTTTGGAGCGGCCGAGGAAGTGAAGAGCGCCGTGAGGCTGGTGTCGGCTTTGCACTGAAGACAGCACTGATTGGCAAATTGGCTGGACCTCCCAAGGGAGTAAACGACAGACTCATGACCATGAAACTCCCCCTCTTGTCTGGAAGAAAGCACCTCATCATCATCAGTTGCTATGCTCCAACTATGACCAACCCGGATGAAATGAAGGCCAAGTTCTATGAGGATCTTCACTCTGTCATTGCTGACGTTCCATTGGCAGATAAGCTCATCATTCTTGGCGGCTTCAATGCAAGAGTAGGCTGTGATCACGTTGCCTGGGATGGAGTGCTAGGAAAGCACGGAGTGGGTCACTGTAACAGCAATGGTCTCCTCCTGCTCCAGACTTGCGCCGAGCATAAACTGCTGATCACCAATTCAGTCTTCCGCCTCCCTACCTGTAACCGGACGTCATGGATGCACCCTCGCACCATTGTCAGGAAGAGAGACAGGCAGGATGTGCGTGTGACCAAGTCTGTGTGTGGCGCCAACTGCTGGACAGACCACTGCCTCAGGATCACCAAACTCAACATCCGCATTCAGCCCAAAAGATGCCCACAGGGAAAGAAGACTCCTGAACGACTGAACATCACCAAGCTGAAATGCACTAGAACCAAACAGTCGCTCGTGGATGCCATGGAAGAACGTCTGAAATCCATCCCTCAGGACAATCAGAATGGGTGGCATTCAGAGAGTTGTTCTACAGCACAGCTTCGGAAATCCTAATACCCTCAACCAGAAATCACCAAGACTGGTTTGATGAGAACTGCGACGAGATCAAGCAGTTGCTGGATGAGAAACACTGCCTCCATCAAACCTACCTCAATAACCCCAAGTCCACCTCCAGGAAAGATGCATACAACAATATACACAGAACTGTAGAGCAGAAACTCCGTCAGATGCGAGACACATGGTTGAACAACAAAGCTGATGAGATCCAGTGCTATGCAGACAGGCATGACATGAAGAACTTCTACAATACCTGAAAGAAGTGCATGGACCTACATCCTCTGGTTCATCACCCCTTCTCAGCGCAGACAGGAACACACTAATTACTAACAAAGAAAAGATTCTTGAACGATGGGCTGAACACTTCGACAGCGTCCTGAATCGCCCTTCATCCATCAACGATGAAGCCATCAGTGGTCTCCCCCAATTACCCATCAACGATGCACTGGATGACCCTCCAACCTTGCTTGACACACAGAAAGCGATATGTCTGCTCTCCAGTGGCAAAGCCCCTGGTTCAGACTCCATCCCAGCAGAAGTCTACAAGGATGGGGGCACAGCCCTAATAGAAAGGCTCCTCCAACTGTTTTTACTGATGTGGCAGCAAGAGACGATCCCCCAGGAATTCAGAGATGCTTCCATAATCCACCTGTATAAGCGCAAAGGAAACTGACAGGCCTGCGACAACCACCGGGGTATATCCTTGTTCTCAATCGCAGGAAAGATACTCGCCAGAATCTTCCTGAACCGCCTCACTACACACCTTGACCAGAGAATCCTGCCAGAAAGCTAGTGTGGATTCCGGAAAGAACATGGGACTATCGACATTGTGTTTGCTGCGAGGCAGCTACAGGAGAAATGTCAAGAGCAAAACGCCAACCTTTTCTCCATCTACATCAACTTGACAAAGGCCTTTGATACTGTCAGCAGAGAAGGAATGTGCCAAGTACAGGTGTCCGAAAAAATTTATATCCATGGTGCAGTATTTCCACAGGAAAATGGAGAAACATCTGAGCCATTCCCAGAAACCAGTGGCGTCAAGCAGGGTTGTGTTCTGGCACCGACACTGTTCAGTCTATTGTTCTCCGCCTTGCCGACTAATGCTTTCAGAGATGGAGATGTTGGAGTCGGCATCAGGTACCGTACAGATGGAAAACTGTTCAACCCCAGAAGGCTTCAAGCGAAAACCAAGGTTATGACAGACACCATCAGGGAGTTCCTATTTGCTGATGACTGCGCCCTAAATGCTGGCTCAGTAGCAGACCTGCAACGCAGCATTGACAAGTTCTCCAGCTCCTGCACAAGCTTTGGTCTCACCATCAGTACTAAGAAGGCTGAATTACTGCATCAGCCGGCCCCAGGAAAGCCCTATGTTGAGCCCAACATCACTGTCAACAACCAAAAGCTCAACGTAGTGAATCGCTTCACCTACCTTGGCAGCACACTATCACAGAGTGTCACCACTGATGACGAGGTGAACCTCCGCATTGCCAGAGCCAGTGCAACTTTTGGCAGACTGTATGCCAACGTCTGGAATAGAAGAGGCATCAGCATCACAACCAAACTAAAGGTCTACAGGGCAGTTGTGCTCCCCACACTACTTTACGCATGCAAAACGTGGACGGTGTATCAGCGCCATGCCAGGAAGCTAAACCACTTTCACACCACAAGTCTCAGGAAAATCCTCAACATCAAGTGGCAGGACAAGGTTCCAGACACCGAGGTACTCGCCCAAGCAGGTCACCCCAGCATCCACACCATCCTGATGCAGTCCCAGTTATGCTGGGCGGGACATGTTGTACGCATGCAAGACCCCCGGCTGCCTAAGAGACTTTTCTATGGCGAGCTACAGCAAGGACAGCGATCCCACGAAGGTCAGAAGAAACACTTCAAAGACAATCTGAAAGCTGCATTGAAAGCGTTCAACATAAACCCTGATTCATGGGAGCAAACAGCCAGCGATTGAGTCACTTGGCGTTCCTACGTGCACAAAGGCTCCAAGTTGTGCGAATCTAGCAGGACAGCAGCTGCAGAGCTGAAGAGGCATGCCAGAAAAGCACGTGCCATCAACCCTCCTGGAGATGTCCCACTCATCCCTTGTCCCTTCTGCAACCAAACCTTCTGTGCAAGGATTGGCCTCATCAGCCACCTTCGCACACACAGAACAGAACCAGTCCCTCCAACCCACGAATGAATAGAGTGGTCTTCGTCGACTCGACAGACGAACAACATCTGAGCAGCGAAAGTGATAAATTAAAAAAATTAAAGTTTCAAGCCTACTACTGTGTACAATTTACTAATACATAGGCTTCTTCTGAAAAATTACTTTAATCTTTTCTGGTAATTATTTTCAACCAACAAGCAACCTTGATTCTTTGAAATACAGCATTCAATATATCACAACACATAGTTGATTCCTATCATAAATTAACTAACTGGCTGTCATCATTTACGGTCCCCATTACAATTATGCACATGAGAATTCATTTTCAACTATTGTTTCAAATACTAATGTCAGCAGAACAAAATCCAAAGGAGAAAACTATTGTAATTTCCCTGCAACATAGGATTGCCTCCCTGATAATACTGACATGAAAGATCAGTGGCTGTCTACTTTCTGCCTAATTTTAGTAAAACCATAATGTCTGTTACTACTTCTAGTAATGCAAACTATATTTGGCAACAAAGAAAGGATGCTATGCTATAAGCATGGAGGAAAACATATAAACAAGAAACCATAAGACATAAGAAACAACAGTATTCATGTACATAGAGCATCCAACTGACATTTCATAAATTAAAATACTGATCTATAACTTGTTGAAATGGAATTAGATGACATAAAATACATCTTAAAACAATAAGAAACTGGATTTGACAAAGGACAAATTTGAGAAAAATTTTATGATAAAGCTTGAATGTATATCCTTAAGCAAAAATGGATAAAAATACAAGCATGCACAAATTCTCTAAAAAAAAAACATTGTGGCTTAAGGTGTGCACATCTTTGGAATATCATCAAAATTTGCAAGGAGGAATAAGTAATAATGAAAAAGCAGTCAAAATGAATTAATACATAGGTACTAAAATAACACAATAAACTGAGCATCATGCAATACAGACAGAAATATGACATGTCGCAAGAGGTAGAAACTTTCAGAAAGTGCAACCACAACATACAAATTGTTTATGACTGATTAAAAGAAGGCTCAGCTGATAAAACATGTTTTTCAAAAAGCAAAAATATCACAGCAAAATGCAGCAGCATCAATTTTTTGTATCAGTATAAAAGTAACAAGTGTACACAATTTAACGTAATGGGTCAATGTTAACAACATGATATACATCAAGTTCTGAACTTCTGATGTTACCAAATGCTTTTCATTTTGTTGTTGGGGATGTTTTCGTTAAAAGGACAAATCAATCTGCAATTTCTTTTCTTTTTCTTTAGTTACTTTCAATGTCATATACAGCTATTAGCTTCGATTACTGCTTTGGAAAGGTGATGTATGTGTGTGTGATTTGAATTTTTAACATAGCTTTAAAAATTTTTCAGTCATATCGCTACGATGTCTGCAGTGTGGCAGTTTATAGTGATGTCTAGCACTGGGGCATCATGCCGCAGACATGTAGCATGATGTCCCACCCAGTCACATTATCCTGACACCAGGCCGACCAGTCCTAACACTAACCTCTTAATGCTGAGCGCCAAGCGAGGCAGCTGTGAGTACCATTTTTGTAAGTCTTTGGTATGACTCGGCCGGGGATCAAACCCACGACCTCCCGCATCCGAGGCGGATGCTCTAACCACTAGGCCAAGGGAGCGGTAAAGTTTGATGTAAATGAAAAATATAGAATTTTACATGTGTGCAAATATGTAAGCCCTACATAACGATTTCAGTAACTTACTCAAATCGTGATTACTGTCACTGTGCCTGCCTTCCAATAATTCTTCATTAATATTATGTTGTCATACTGAATATGTTGTAATACTTGTATTATGTAGGGAGAGGGCTAATTTAAGTTGTTAGAACTTGCATCCAATCCCATTTCATCTTATTGCGACAATAAAATATGTTTAAACAAACCTTGTCTGTTTTGATTACAGAATCAGTAGATTTGCGTTAACTATTTTATTGCAATAGTCACCTAAAAGTTTAGCAAACACAAGCAGTGTTCATCATCTATTGTTTATGTGATTATTATTGTAGGAGTCCAAAACATCCTTGCTAGTTCAAAAATAATTAAATGGATCAAAGTATGTGTTCTCAAATCATTCTCAAGAATCAGCTTATCAATAAACTGTTTACATGCATGTCACAAATTTCAAGATGAAAACTGGATATGGAAGCCGAAATAGACATGTGAGTGAACACAACACTCCCCAGAAACAGACAACGAGTGATTCACTGTAAGTGTAATATTTCAGCAAGGGAATTTTTCTTTCTTTTCATACTAGCTTTGATACTAAAAACTGCATCATTAATTGAATGTTAGTGGAAATATTGATAAAGAAAAATAATGATAAAATTAAGTCAACACAGTTCTGTTTTTGGCTGTTTAATTTTTCAGTTTAAGTCTTTCTTCCTAAAGATCACTCTCTCTTAATATCTAGCCATTTGTAAAAACGCAAATCTACCTATCCACGTATTCGTCTATTTTGAAATACATCTCTGCTCTTCAAAATACATCTGGATTCTAATCCTTTCTTTCGTCATCTACATATACATGCTATTTACTTTTCTGATAACTTTAATTATCAACGAATTATTTTACATTGCAAACAAAAGTAACAAGGCAAAAGTTCTAAATTTGTAAAATAAATATAAACATCTTGTTTTTCATTTTACTATATTTTCTTTCTTTCTTTATACTTCAGTTGTGACTTTTCATTGTCGTATTTTGAGATTAGCTCAATACCCCAAGGGAAAGTTAAATTTTACAGCCAGCTTGCCCTTGGCTATACCCCAATACCCCAAGGGAAAGTTAAATTTTACAGCTAGCTTGCCCTTGGCTCATAAAGACCTGCCTAATAACACTCTATCCATATACAAATTCAGACATTTGAAATATGATATGCAAATGAAGCTAATACAAACAGAAATTTACATAGGCTCGAGACTTAATTTGGCTAAAAAAAGGCCAGTATTGAACTGAGATAAAAGCCAAAAAGGATCTTCATCCCACAGAATAATTTAAATAGCAAGATGAATTTGAACATGTTATATAGGCAAGTTAGTGTCAAGTTGCCTTATCTACAGTTGCTTGTCATTATAACTGGATTGATTATATTACATTATCAGTAAAGATCTTAAAATACCCAGTCTAGGATGCTGTAAAGATCTTAAAATACCCAATCTAGGATGCTGTAAAGATCTTAGATACCTGTTCTATGATGCTGTAAAGATCTTAAACACCCATTCTATGATGCTGTACAGTGGGTATTGTTGGCATTACTAGTTTTAATAAATTATTAAGCATCAATCTATAATAAAAAGAAACATTTCAACATATACATTCATGAGCAAGTGCAACCTATAGCATGAGGGCCACATTTGCAGACCTGCCAACTCTAACAAGATCATCTCAGTAAGGCAGTTGATTTTTTCTGCAAGCTTGACCAGTTTTCAGTAAGGTATAATAAAATAACATGTACTGCATTTGTCAAGCTGTAAAATGTGTATTTAAAAGGTTTGGTATTCCAAACTGATGAATCACCGGTAAACATGTAAATCTGACAAGTTTGAAAAATGCACTTACACCTTATTTACCACAAGTAGAGCACAAACTTCAGTTCCAAACCCTATGTAGCTCAACTGCTTGTTGCTATCTTTCAAACTAAACTCTTGGAATTTTTTTCCTCCTTTCACATTATGATGGCAATCGTATCTCCTGCCACATGACATTCTCAAATCGACACATGATGTCCAATAAACATAATTGTATCCCTGCCTACTTTTACTCAGAACAATCCAAATATTTCTTTTTTTATTAAATTCTTTTAAGACTTATTTTTTTTTTTTCATCTTTAACATGTATCAGTAGCTGGAGCCATTTTTATAAAATTCTATAATCGATAGTCTGATCATGCAGACACTTCACATGGAAACATATGTGCAGTTTAAAGCATCAGAGGCACTAATGAACAGTTAGTCTGGTTCTCTAATTCAACTAAAGCTAATATGAAACCCAGAGCCAAATCAAACACACATGAGCCAATTATCTGGATTTTACTGCAACGATCATATTTCCATAGTTTTTCCTTTTAATCTGTAAGTATGTATTTTAAGGGTCATTTTTGTAAAACTTATGGCAAAATCGTAAGGGTTGGCAGGTCTGCGTCCTGCCTGGTTTTATTGGGTTTCATTTATATCTTATGGGTATATCTAAAAATTGGCCTGCTTCCTGGAGAAAGCTGCAAATGCCTTTGATCCATTATAACTTATTTCTCTAAACTGAAAAACATCTACATGCTCAGATTTCAATTATTTAGTGCTATTTTGTCAATAGAATTATTACACACATTGCATGGTATTTAGCTGATCAAGATGTACTGTACCTTACAACTGCGTAAAACATACAGTGTAAAAGCAAATGCCTGGAACTTGGCATCCAAGATCTATGAAAACAGTCTGTATAATGACACAATATGTATTAAAATTGCTAATGAATAATACAGGTCACTGACCAATGCTTTATTCATGTTATCAAAAATATAAAATTCAATATCAACATAGAAATTCTTACTATAAACTTGTAAGGTAGTTTAATATTAAAGTAAAACATGCATTGGTAGACACATTTATATAATGTACACACTTTGTAAAGGACAACACTTATGAGGCATTTCTCCAATTATTCACATATTTCACTTACATACAGTAACATATACAATAAACAAATGTCAATAAAGAACAATTTTTCAGACAGGTTTGTTATTTCAGTGATGAATACATTTCGCCATAACGATTCTTGCACAGTGCTAAGCTATTATTCAAATGATGTAGGTCAAGGACATTTATATTCATTCCACAATTATTAAATATAACATGAATATCTTGTGTGCAAGTTAAGGTAATCAACACAAGAACGTATCATTCTTAATCATTCAAATTAGGAATAGTGTTAACTTATTTATTTTCATGTGTATTAATTTTTGTGGTTTTGTAAAAAAAAATGACATTTTCAACAGTACCTATGTTCATAGATTGGGGAAAGCAGTCCTATCGTTTGTACAGAAGGATCAGTGTTCAATGGGTCTTCAGATGCAGCAACCACAAAATCCATGATACCTCACAAAGATAGTGCATCACATTCTTGTCTTCACAGCAATATCAACCAAATAGATTTAAATTGCATAACAAAAGTCCCTTGAAGGGACTATCACTGATGCTCCACTGGCATAAAAGACATTCCCTTATCTATGATAAGACAGTTTCTCTTGTCCTTTGATTCTTTTAACTGCTGAATATTTAACGAATCTAATATTCTTTAGAAACTCCAAAATACATTGTGTTACAAAAATATTTTCATGGTTAACATATAAACAAGATACTTGTAAGTGCAGTACACAATTTTCTGTCATGACCTTTGACCTTGAATCTAGTGCTGATAGAAGATCACTGAATTTGTCTCTGACAATGTCAATCAGTACCTGCATGCAATGTTTGGTTAAATCTATAACTGATATTTGCTGGGGAAAATAAAGTTATTTAACTGCTATCATTTAAAACATTCTTCAGATATACTCAAAAACTAGGTCTGATAAAAATCTGTTCATATTTGTTTTATCAGCCTCACAAGACAGTACAACTAAATGGAGTCAAAAACCACCTTCCTTAAAATCAATTTCAGATAGCTGACTATTGACTTGTTCATTGACATGCAAATAAATGCAGAATCTGGCCAAAATTAACTTGTATATGTACAAGTTACTGTCTTCATAAACTCAAGACTGGATGACAGATTAGCACCGTTTTCATTAAGGACTATCTAGATGTGTTTTAATTCAAGCCTAATGTTAATATTACTACTCATTCAGGAGAAGTGATCACAAGACTGGATGTCCAAGTGGCATCATTTTCATTTTGGACCAACTAGACATCAAAGTCTTTAAAAAAACAGTTGTGTTAACACAACTATTCTTTCAGGACCAGTAAGAGCATCAAGATGCCACCATGGCCTTTGGAGGACTGATGTTATTAAAGCACCATTGGTACCAACTAGACATCATAAGAAATGTTTAGTGAAAACCCCATGTTGATGTGACCATCCATTCAGGCTGAGTAGCTATAACAACATTTTCAAGATGGCTGCAATCACCAACATGTCATAAGTTACATTAGTGCCATTTTCATTAATGACCAACAAATCATAATAAGTTTAATTAATGACCAACATCATAACAAGTCTCATTAATGACCAACAAGATACCATAATAAGTCTTTCAATGACAATCCCATGTCAGTACGCTCATCCACGAGTAGCAATAACAAGATTTATTTGGATATCAGAGCTGTTAACATTTTCATTAATGACTAAAAAGACATCATAATAAGTCTTCTATTGAAAACTACATACTGATATGACCATCAGTTCAAGAGTAGCAATAACAAGATTTTCAAGACAGCCATTGATGTGACAATATCAGATGCGTGCTGGTCACTATTTTCATTTAGGACCAACAAGACATCACAAGAAGCCTTAAGTTGAAAATCCCATATTGATATATCATCTGTTCAGGAGGAGTAGTGATAATAAAATTTACAAGATTAATGTCATACCAGCCATGCTGAGGGGCATAATTTTCATTAATTACTAATCAGAGCTTAAAATGAATGTGTAAAATTTCATGGCAATCTCCTTGTAGTTTAGGAGAAGTAGTGATAACAAACTTGTGCTAATGAATGGACGGAGGATGAGACATATAGATTACAGGTCATGGAATAAGCTATTTTGATCTATGACTAGTAAGAGAAAAAGAGTGTGTGTGTGTGTGTGTGTGTGTGTGTGTGCAGGTAGTAGCATTCTACATCACCTCTACACAACAGTGACTACATGGTGCCAACTATAGGTAAAGTTCAACACACAAATCAAAATATGGAAAAAATGTAATAAATGTAGGGCCTATACATGGTTATTTTGACCTGCCAATTATAGTGTATATAGTAATATAATTTAACAACTGAATGAAGAGAATAACTTCTACATGATCATTCTGCTTTGATGCTAACCAAGGTCAGACTAAGTGACCACAAGGATATAACTTGTAGAATTGTGGATGGCAATAGTTGTAATTTTATCATACAATTTTGTAATTAATTATTGATGGCAAAGTGGTAATTTTACTGTCCAATTTTGTAACTAATTCTGCATTCCAGCTAGAAGGCTGTTGATCTGTTTACGGTTTGCCTAATGCATGCATACAGAATGTGTATCAAATCATTTGGTGCTAAACTTGCTAGCATATTACTTTTAGTTACACTTACCAGCTCAAATACTAGTTTGTTGCTAATGTTTAAAAATGCCTACAGTGTATTTGTGCCATACAGCGTATTTGCACCAGTTTTTTTGTGCCATACAATATATGTGTGTCATACAGTATATTTGCACCATAGTGTATTTGTGCCACAGAGTGTATTTATATTATACAGTGTATTTGCACCATAAAGTGCATTTGTACCATCTGGTGCTAAATACAGTATCAACTTCAGACTAAATGGGTTTAAGACTATAGGTCACATGAGTCTTCTGAAGAATATATATCTCCCCACTCATGCAAAGATCTCAACTAAAAGTTGCTTATGGTTCATATGGCCAAGCATCGACAATTTATATACTATTTATGGTTAATCAACTTTATTTTTGTACACCTTCTGCTACTCTGTTTCCATGGTAATATACAAACAATAAATACAGAAAACTCTAAGAATCAAAAGGCACCTCCAAGCTAATTTTTGTTCAAATACTTTAAAGTGTTTGAGTTGTGCTCCATAAATTAAATTATTTATGAACAGACTGACAGGTTACAGACAGACAAATGGACATACTGAAAGCAATATACTCCATATAATATACTGGGGGGCAGGAAGGAAAAGGTGAATATTTCAGATGAACCAATATCGATGACTGTGTGTCTAACAGAAGACACCTATCACAGTTCTGAAGCTGGTAAAGACCTGATTGATGAGATGGTAAGTTGTCGCTGCAGTGGTGGCTTTGGCTTGATGTTGTTCTTCCTCATGTATGACAAAAACTGCTCTGGAATTTCCTCCAAAACTTCTTTGGCCAGGCGAGCTTGTAAAGCAGCTGAAGTCTCCCCTGGCTTACCCAGGAAATCTCTCAATGGAACAAACTAGAAGCAGAAAAAGGAAAACTTGTTTTGTGTTTGTGAACATGTATCCCACCTGCTGACAAAAAGTCAAGAAAAGAATTGTCATAATGGCCTGAAAATCTATTCAGATCAGCAACATGTGCATCCAAATATGCCAATTAGATTCAAATTGAGCTCTCTGACATAACTGCAAACTGACTGAAACTGATATGGGGTTATAATCTGTTCAACTATCAGTTCAACAATTAAATTACAGCTTTCACATTAATGAAAGTAAACAAATTTCATTTGGAACATAACAGTTTTAATGGTAACTCTCCCTAACACAAAATGCAACACTTTATCTGATACGTTCTAAAAGTATTGGCCTAAAATAAGCTGTCAAATGAACTTATCATTATTTTAAGTAGGTTTTCTACTAGTAACTGGTGGATGGCTTGACAGCTTGTTGGGCTGATATAATTAAACCCACAACATAAATACCCTACTTTGGCACACCAATGAATGAAGGTAAAATTTTGAGAAGGTGGAGTGAGACCACAAGGTAGCTTTCATGTCATCATTCAAAGGAAAATGATTCATGAAAGAAATTTCTCCCAGTGAGAGACTGATAAACTTTTTAAATAGTCTGAACAATCTACATATCAATACTGGCTGCCTAAATATAAGAAGTGCCTTTATATGGAGAAAAAAAAGAAGGTTACAACCATTTCTTTATCTTGATTTAGCTAGTTAGAACCATAAACCTCTAACTGGCCAACAAATCTCTCTTAATCATACCCATCACAGATAAGACTGACACTGGGAATTTCAACTGGAACAGGAGCTACCAACAGTAGCCGATTATTTGGCCAGAGACCCCAGTTGGCAAGGGGCGTGTGTGATAGGATGAAAGTATCTACTGCACTAATTACAGAAATTTCACCATCTGGCATCAATGACCTTGGGAGATTTATTGCCTACTTGCCTTAGTGATGCATTTAGCATCCTTGCCTAAAAATTGGTCCTGGCAGATAGATCATTTGGTATGAGCTGGGTGTGAAGGTGAGGAATGCTGTGCATTAAGGACCCCCTGTGCTGCAACAGTTTATCTCTCTGCAGTAATTTCATGGGATCACTGATCAACAGGTCAAGGAGGTCACTGAACCATTGCTGAGCTATCAGGATGACTTATGTCTTGGAAGTCTTGACTGTGTAAAAAGCCTGAGGGGTTATTCTGAAAAATTGGATATGATAGGCATACAGTTGATCCCACCTCAGACTGAAGGTATCCACCACCCATGCCTCTGGTCTGGCACTGGAGAGACATTAACAGGGAGCTTTTTGTTTCATCATTAAGTCAACCAGTGACCTTCCCCACAGATGAAAATGTGTGTATACATACTGGTGTAAGACCATCCCATGACTGCTGTCCATCTGGGCAAGCTGTCTGCCAGAGCATTCTCTTGCCCAGAATGTGGCAGACTCTGAGAGCAATCTTCTAAGAAGCTGACCAATGGAGGTGGTTCCAACATCTAAGGATAGAAAAGGGGAACAAGTAGACATTTAGTGTCTGTGGTATGCTGCAACTGACATTGTTGTCTGTAGTGACCTGACACAGCAATGTCATGTGGTTGATGCACCCCTGAAGTGCTAGAAAACATCCTGCATTTCTAGATTGTTGATGTGTGAGAAACATCTTCCCAAGACCATAGATCCTGCATGGCTACTCCCTCAGGCTTTAGGTGAGTACACCAGCTGCAATATGAGAAGTCAGTGTAAAAGAGTCAAGTTCCAGAGCATGAAATGGAATTGTGACCAGAAACCTGTTCTGATCTTTTACCAACTCAGATGGTGAAGAAACTTGGATCCCAAGGGGATCAGGGTGGACAGTGGGTACTTATAAGGTTTCCAGTTTGCTATAAGGGGATCATGGTGGACAGTGGGTACTTATAAGGTTTCCAGTTTGCTATAAGGGGATCAGGGTGGACAGTGGGTACTAATCAGGTTTCCAGTTTGTTATAAGCAAGAACTTAGAGGGGCCACATATTAAACCTCTGATGCAGCTGTATTCAGAGAAAGATTCCTCTTTCAACAGGGCAATTATAAATAGCGTCCATGCATTCAGTTCCATCAACTCAAAAGACAGGTCCTAGTCACTGCCAAAATCTCCACATAAGAGGCATCCAAATGCAATGGCAAAAGGATAATGTAACTACAGACTGATATCAGGGAACAGACCAACCCTACTGCTGTCTGGCCCGTTCTTAACCTTTAGACAATTTCTTAGTTGGCTCTCTCTCCATCACTTAGTGAGGGAGTAACTGCAGGTCTGACGTTGGCTGTGCTGCAGAGAGCCTCTCCAAACTGAAATGGCTCCTAGCTCCAAAGATCCTGAAGAATTTGAACACAGATCTGGTTGAAGTAGGCAGTAAACCTTATCAAAACTCCATATCACTTTCTCGATCACTTGACCTGGTGTGTGGGACAAACAAGGCAAACCAAACTGATGAGAAGGACCAGATGTGTCTGGTTTTTCAGGAATCTTAATATATAAAAGTCAACAGTTTGCCACCCTGTCTTCATTCTCTGGGCAACGCAGGACTATTTCATCTCATCCCCCTCTCATGTGATGGGGTTTTCCTGACCAGAGATTCAGTGTCTTGACTTTACTCACAGGTGGAGATTGAACTAATATTTTGATCCTGTTCTCTTGGAGAAAAGGATTGGTGATTCCATTTCATTGTTGGAGTTGGTGAGAGGCAGTCCACCTCACCTTCCTTTGATAATGAGACTGGAGGAGGTAGGGAAGATCTTGGGTGGGTCTGATCCTCCAACCACTGGAGCCATGACAAAGTCATTAGTGGTGGCATTGTAGGAAATGGAGACATAGCCAACTTACCACCTGGTGGCGGGAATCCCGAAGCTCTTTGGGGGCTTCAAAAAGGAACATTAAAAAAGAAGGGGTATTGACCTGGTCACTTCCCCCAGAACAGTTCTCAAAACTTGAAGCTTGAAGCCTGTTCATCATAGAAATTGAATGGAAACATGGAGAATAGGTGGTTATTGAACTAATCCCTCTTGTTAGACCGAACTCTGTACCTGGTCCAAAGATCAATGTCCAATGCCTGGCATTCCCTGCATGCTGTGTTTAGTGACTGGCACTCTAACATTAATGACCCAAGACTGAAAACAGAAAATCGGCATTATACACTATACCTGTTGTTCAGCGTCCTGTAACAAAAACTAGGTTAATGTCACTGGAACATCACCTGTTAACTGGTGTCCCATGCCCGAAACCTGCTGACCTGATATAGACCTTCTATGACTGTCACTAGATTCATATCCCAATGACCCATCTCCTTGTGCCTGGTACCCAGTGACCAAGACTGACCTCTCAAGTCTGTCACTAGACAAATTAATGGTGACTAGTGCTCAATGACTGGAAACTGGTAAACAGTGACATATCTTCATTGGCTGTCATCTGACACACAATCCAGTGATTTCTGCCTGGTGAATGGTACCTGATCACATGATGCAAACCTTATTAAAAAATCTATGTTCAGGGAACTCGACTCTGATGAATGAGATTTTGTTTTACTTTGAGGTCTACTAGTGCAAGACAATGACCATGCTTTCTTTGTCTCAGTAAGGTAGGGCACTCTATTTGGGACTGACAGACCATGCTTTCTTTGTCTCAGAAAGGTGGGACTCTATTTGGGTTTGGCAGACCATGCTTTTTTTGAGTTGGGCTTTCTATTTGGGGTTGGCAGACCTTTCGTTCTTTGTCTCAGTAAGATGGGGCTCTCTGTTTGGGACCAGCAGACTACGGTTTTCTTGTTGCAGTAAGGTTGGGCTTTCTATTTGGGGTTGGCAGACCTTGCTTTCTTTGTGTCAGTAAGGAGGGGCTCTCTATTTGGGGTTGGCAGACCAGGCTTTCTTTGTCTCAGTAAGGTGGGCCTCTCTATTTGGGACTGGCAGACCATGGTTTTTTTGTCTCAGTAAGGTGGAGCTCTCTAGTTGGGGTTGGCAAAGTCTCTATGCTCACTCAATGATCTCCTCGTGATGGAAATGGGGACAACTTCTTGACCTTGGACATCTCTGTCTCACTGATGCAGACCAACTTCTGCACGCCACAAGAGAGGTATAAGTTTCATGCATGCACATTCTGAGTGAATACCTTGTTATGTATAAAACTTTGTTGCTTGTATTTAAAGTCATCAATACCAGCTAAGTTTCACACAGAAGTCTTGCAATGGCCATACTCTTATAAATGACAACTGTATGAATTTTTTTATTATGAAGATGCCATTTCTCAATGTATCATTAGTAATAAATCCAAACTGCATAAGCTTTGGTGGGGGAAATTCTTCAACAATTCTCGATTCAAGTCAACTGCATGAATTTTGAATTTCTGACATAAGGGGTTAGTTTTGAGAGTATTACAACCTGTACTATTATATCAAGATTTTATTTAATTTTTTGGGTAAGTGGATTTTATAATTATTCTGCACCCACGTTTGTTTACATTTTATGATTAGACACAACAAATTCCACATTTTTAAACTTTTTTTAAAGAGTCTCTACAACTTCAAAAGGTAATTTCCTTAAATCAACTGAACTTTACTTGGTCAAAAAGCAAGATAGTAATATCTTCAGTGTCAAATAGAATTTGCATATCAAACAGCTATGTCAATGCTTTTGTCAATTACTAGGTCCACACAAGCTCCCTTTTAAACATTTTCCACCTGCCTGGTCCAACCACAGAATGACCAATACTCTAAAATTCTTGGGCACAATTATTACCAAATTCCATCATTCCCCCACTTCCATTTTAAGTAAATATTGCAAGAACTCAGAAGAAGATATATTATATTATAAAATGGGAAAAGTACCCCAAAATATATGAATCCATCTATTCCTGCATACACGGGGAAGTAGGATCACACTGTCCCACTACATTTCTGAAAACTGGGGGGGACAAGATAAATGCTTTGTTACCTGGACTATATCTCTTTCAGCAAACTTCCCTCTGGATGAGAGTCTGACCTCATCTCCATCTAAGACCTCCATAGCTGGAATTGAGGGGAGAGAGAAAACTTTAAAAGATGCTGGTACAATACAAAATGTACTGTCATTATCTTAATACAAAATTCTGGCATAACTGAAACGATCAAAATGTCAGTTTTCAGACTTCTGCAACAAATTGTTTACAGAACAATTGATTATATGAGTGGTTCTGAAATTTAGGCTTCCAGTAAGGGTGAAACAATACAGCTGTAACTCGTACTGATAAAATTCACAATAGACAGCCTACAATATGATACATTATTGATACAAATTTTAACTTGCTGGTCTTTCCAGCTGTAGAAGGTCTGTCAGTGATAGGTGGTGCCCTTTTATGTGATATACTGGATACATTTCCAATATGCAGATTACAGAAAGACTTTGCATCTATTTATATTCCATTCTCATCCATGCCAAGATAAAAAATACTTTAAAACAGACTACTTGTTAGTTGTCAGTGATTTATATTCAACATTTTAGGCCAAAAAAGTCTGCTCCATTTGATCATATGCAGGACTCACTTTAGCTATCAGACAGAAGTATTTTTATCAAATATATATCTTTACTTCTTAATTTCATTTTTGTTTTCATTTTTATTTTTTCAGTTTATGTTAACCCTGATAGGAAATATAGTTTTGTAGCACATGATCCTGCAGGACTAAACTGTTTTAGAAATGAAAATTGCATTCTGTTTTTAAATGGTCTGTAATTTAATTTGGCTTGGTATTCTGCCTTTTCTACATTTGCAGTATATTTTCAGTTGGATTGGTATTCTACCTTTCTACATTTGCTGAAAGGGTGAATGACTGGTATGCTATTTTTATCCATCTGGCATGTACATCAGACTCATATTTAACACCATTTTCAAGCTCAAAATCACCAACTGGTATCTCCATTAACACTTTTCCTAGCTCCAATAATTTAATATACTTCAAAACTTTAAAAATTACTGTCATCATAACTATCATCAGCCAGTATCTGCCGAATGAAATTGTCATCTTAAGATGAACCATGCTGGGAATCAGCCATTTTGTGTTTTCTAGGTAACCAGTATTATAAACACATTTCTTTACAACTTCCTTGATGCAAGTTCAAACTATGAAATAATGCTTGTTTGAGGGTACAATGTGCCAATCATATTTAGTTTAACAACCATTTATGTCATGTGACTAGCAATGCAAATGGTGAGTTCCAGGTAAAATTTCATCAACGCTGTAGTTTTGTCTCATCTGTCAAGAGATTAATGCCATACCAAATGTTATAAAACACAACTTTTGAGAAAATAAATCATCTTCCTAATGATTTCATGCAGGTATGGCCCAATGTAAGGTTGTTGAAGCTTGCTAGTCCAGCTAGTAAGTGGCTACCCCATGTTGATACTGCATGGTGTCGGCAAATTCCAACTTTATGACAGGCAATTAGCTCTGATCCAACAACAAAAATAAATGTCCAAAAATCAAAAATGAGGAGCCAGGGGTCAGAGCAAACTCAAAGTACTTTATGCCAAACAAGCTGTCCGGATAAAACAATTGCCATGGAATCAAGCCGGGGGGGAGAGTCAATATTACAAACCAGGTCAACTGATGTAATGTGTCGAATTCGTTTAAGTAACAAAAATGAGTGCCTGTGCCTGCAACAGCTGTCTTAGATGAATTCTTAATATAAAGAATAACAAGACATATGACTAATAATCATTGATAAATACTGAAGATTAAAATAACCTGCATATGGTTTGTATTGATTTTCCACCACTTGTATCGGTATGTGTATTGGTACAGCAAAACCATCAATGTATTGATATATCGATGAATCATTTCACCCCTAGCATCTAGTTTATTTTTTTGCATCCTCTCTTTATTTCTGCCGCATAACATTCATGTAAATTGTCTGATCTAACGCTCGCATATTTTCTGTGCTCTGAATTATGTATGAGAAACTAAAAAGAGTACAGTGTACCCATAAGAAACTAAGAAAAGTACAGTGTACCCATGAGAAACTAAGAAAAGTACAGAGCACCTTTGAGAAACTAAGAAGACTACAGTGTACCTGAGCTTATATAATTTGATGGTGATTACTTAAAAAACTGACAAGTACATAAAACAATCTACTTCACTTTAACTTGATGGAAAGAATGTCTGTCAATGTGTAACAAAATGAGATATGGGCATAAGGTTGATATTATTACTTAGCGTTCCCATTCAACAACTCATTCATCCCATTCAACATCTTTTCTCCAACTTGGAAAAAAATATGCACAATGGTTTACAGTTAGCACTTTAATGGATTGCGAAGATAGCCCTGTGGACAGCCTGAGTGAATTATTTGAAAATTGTGGTACATTTAGGGAAAGCTACATAATCAATGAAACAAAAATCAAATGTCTCCTAGGGGAATTAATATTAGGGGAAGTCAGTTAAATGTCAAAAAGAAATTTTTTGTAAGTTAAAAAATTATATCATTAAAAGGATTCTGCAGAATGTGATCAATAAATGATCAGTTATCCAAAGCAGTACTTTACTGTTCTAAATTAAATGTGATTATAGACATTTTTTAACACAACTGTTATTTTTCTACTCCATACTAATAGCTAAAATCCTGTTTTTTCAAGATAATTTTTTTTGACAAAAATTATTTTTTTATTTTTTTATCTGATACACTGATTCACCTTCAAAAGTCTTAATTCATAATGAAGACTCAATTTTCCTGCCATTAATCAACCCTTAAATCACTTAACAGTTTTGCATGAAAAATGTTCAGCTGTGTCTGTCTACACACACACACACACACGGAGCTTGTCAGGGAGAGAAAACTGTAACAATTGAAGCTCTTTTCCAATAAATAAAGCACACATCATTTTCATTTTGACTGAGTGTACAACTGTTTATGGTATTTGTACTGTATTGTTTGAACAACATTTATATCTCCACCATCTCTACTGACCTGTATAACTTTAAACAGCTGCTCGATCCTACAGTCCAACTTTATAAAATGGACATGATGTGTTGCTAACAAAATTTAAGAGATTTCAACTGAAAAAATTTGGCAGTAAAGAAAATCTTAATTTGCCACAAATTAATACCTTAGCAACTAAAACCAACACAGAAAATTACAGGAAAGATACAATGATGTTTTTAAACAATTACCTTCCAATATTTGTAATCAAGTAAGGATCAAGCAGAATATAGGTAGATTTTTGCTGCAGTTTAACACTATGCTGGGCATGTACAGAAAAAGGACAAATGAGTCTGATAATAGATACCTCATTATGCATCAATACAAAGCCTTTTTGCTATTAAAACCAAAATATGGAAGGCAAATGGTAATGATGTATAAGACATGGGGTATCTTTTGTTGTACTGCATTTTGCAGTATGGGTAAACAGGATAAGAAGTTGATAATATACCAAAGTCTTACCTTGAAAATCTGCATCCCCAACTCCTATGATAATTATAGACATGGGCAATGAGGCTGCCTGAAATATTACAAACATGGTAATTAAAAGCCCAACATTATTCTAAAAGGTAACCTATTCAAGTGAATTTACTATGGTCAAATTAAGGACTGAAAATATTGTTGCATATAGCAGTTATTCCAACAGAAAGCTGTATTATTTAGGCTTGTAATAAGTTTAAATGACAAAAAGTCAACAATATGTTAACAAAGACAAGGCCAAAAAAATGAACATGTTTCTCTTTGAGTCAGAAAATGACATGAGAAAAATATGGATAGATACAAATAAACATACTGGCAATTAACAATGAGGCGAGAAATTTTCATATGGGTGGAGGGGTGAAATTGGGGTGGGGTAACTATGCAGAATGGCAGCTGATGGGTGACCACATTATTACAGGTGTAGAAGCATCTAATTTAAAACAGTCGATATATAAGGTATCTGCATAATTACTTGTTGCTCAGCTGGTACTGTAATGGCTATATATAGTTTGGGATACGAAAATATAATTATTTTTTCTGTGTCCCAAGACATATATGCATGTAAAAAAATATAGCATTTTTGGTGTCCCAACACTTGTAGACATGAGAAAAAGTCGAGACAATACTGGCAAGATTGACATGTTAAACAGCAGTGACTACTCTTTCAATAACCACATCAATAAACTGTAATAAACTAATATCCTTGTTTTTGTTATAATTTTGCATGTGCATATTTCCCGATTTCTCCAACATGAAATTAAACAAAAGTAAATAAAGACTTCATATTTCATGGGCTGGATAAAGTTTACCTGGGAGACCAGACTGTACTAAAATGTAAAGTACCTACACAGTTGAAATTGTGCTTAGCATCACTTATATATTTATTTCCCAAATATCAGATGCTTATTTTGCTTCATTCATTGTTTTTACCAAACTGTATTCTTCCAGATTACATTTCAGCTACAAGTACATACTTGTTTCATTCACTTTGATCCACGTGCTCACGAGTTACTGTTCATCAATGACATAAGCAATCCTACAAATTGAGGTAATCTTTTATGAAAAGGTACAAATTTTTAATTGTAGAAGGCATATAACCAGCATATAGTCACATAACTGTTACATGCTCATGAAAGAATGACCATAACAACAGCTAAAATTCTGAATAAAGACAGACGATGACCATCACTGATTTATTTGACTTTTATGTTTTGGCTGAACAAAATCCTAATTTTCCAGACAATGGAATTTGGAAAGCTGGTTGTCTCAGTGTCTCCTCTGTTTATTATTAGTGGATCTGTCTTTTGTTTTCAAATAGCAATCCAGGTCAGTTAATCATTTAAACTCTGAAACTGGCTTGGTTTAAGACAGAATTTTGTCTGGCGGCTATTCAGTACTTTGATGTGAAGTTGTCTTCATAATATTAGCACAATTACTATGTACACAGGATTTAAGGTCACTTAAACAAAGCAAACTGCAAATAAGTTTTTACAGTACAGAAGTTATCTTCAAAGCATTATTTCTGAAACTTCTTTATTGTATTTTGGAGATAATATTTAAATTTAGTGCAGTGGTGCATATGATTCAATTTCCAAGTGATGTATTTCATAAAATGTAAGTTATTTTTTGTTTTGTTATGATTGATAATGTTATGTTGTTGTTGTTGTAGGGTTTAATGCCATTTTTCAGCACAAGATTAGCTATACATGGCAGCCAGTATAAATGGTGGAGGAAGAACCCGGGAAAACCCCGGAAAGAACCACCAACTCACAAGAAACTACTGGCAAGCTTTCTCACATACCAACATTGGCCGAATCCGAGACTCGAACCCACGCAGACAGAGGTGAGATGGCAGTGATCCTTAACGGTGAGCGCTTCAGACCACTTGGCCACTCAGGGCCCCGATCGATAACGTTAAATCTATCGATTAGTAGAGAAAATGTCGAAGGTGTCCCAAGACTTGTACATGAAAAAATTGCCATAATTTCGTGTCCCAATATTTACAGGTCATAAAATATTGCCTTTGAAAATAATTAAGGGTGTCCCAAGACCTATAGTTCCCAAGATTTACAGTCATTCTTCTCTGTTTCTTAACACTAACCTTGAAAAAAGTTACTGCAAACTGAATCTGATTTTACATCTGTATAGTCATGTTTATTTACTGTTTCAGACACAGGCCTTTGATACTCTATCACTGTAGAAGAAATCATAGGACAAAATGGAAAAGATATATATCTATAAAGGATTTTGTTTTGTTTTGTTTCTTTCACAAATTCTTACTAAAGTGATACAGTTTCAAAGATATGTGATTACCCTATTCCTCCCGGTAGTGTTACTTTTAGTTTAAGAACTTAATGTCTTCCACAATCAGGTTCTTTGTAAAGGCAGAATCACTGCAATTATAGCCAGTATGAATAGATCTCAAAACTCGATTTCAGGATATACATATACAAAAAACTCAATTTTCCACAATTTACGTGCATGACTCCTTGAATAGTTAACCAAATGTATCAAATTTTCTGCAAGGCCAAAACCACAGTAAATGACAACATACCGGTTATTTTTGTATCACTTCTTTCTCTGCTATGCACTGTTAACAGCAAACCATCAGAAATTTCATCCTCCCTAGTTTTGTCCTTAATGGATAATCTTTCCAACTCGCTTACTATCCTAAGAAATTTTTTATCTTTTGTCTCAACATGACACAATGCTGTTGTGCTTTTGACATTTCTCGTTCATGGAAACAATTCAATCAGAATACCTCCATAGTTTCTGTAATACTCCAACAGATCTCCATCATAAAGGTGCTTGTATTCAAACAATATCCTCCATAGATATAGGATCAATTCAGATCATGGAGGAAAGGCAAAAAGATGATCCAATCAACCTAATTAAAAAACAAATTAACAAATCGTGCATTGGGTACGAAAAATCATGGGAACCACATATAAAGTTTGCAATCTGTCCCCCACTGAGTTTAAAAAGCTGTATGAATCTCAATCATTTTTGCAAGACACCCACATTTCCATGGCCTGGCAGCATCTCTGAATTAAATCATAGCCTAATGATACAAGTGGGGTGATATCAGAAATATACTTACATTAACAATGGCCTCACATGTTTGAGGCATATCTGTGATAATTCCATCAGTTATTATTAACAATATGAAATAATCTTCACCATTTCTTCTTGCTCCGGCAAACCTAATAACACAAAATTAAAATACATAATAAACTCATTAACATGTAAGGTACTGACAGCAATAACCAATTTAAAACTATTTTTTCCATTTAAATCTTGCATGGAGTTGCAATTCATCCCAGGGTTCTCTATGACCTCACAGGGGCAATCTGTAACTCTCAGAATTGTTTGAAATCCTGCTTGGGACACCCACAATTTTTGTTAAAGTGTCATATAAATAGCATTAGAAACATACTGCACGCAATTCTGGGAGTATTTGATTCATAATAAAGGACAGAACTAGTTACAACACAGTAAAATGCCTTTCTTACCGGCAAAATGCATTTGTTTGTAAACTGGCTTGAAAGCTATAATGAGAAACCAGATATTTTCAACGTAATGATAACTTCAAATGGTACACAATACAGATATTTTCAATGTAATGATAACTTCAAATGGTACACAATACAGGAAGAATATTCACTAGTGTGAATTCTATCAACATTTCAACTCCATGTGTCACATCTGTATCATTCTGAATGATATCTATTTATTCTTCATAAAGAAAGACCACAGAATGGAGAAATACTCAGACTTGTTCAACATGAATGGTGCATGCCCTCTATAGTTGCAAAATAATTATTACTCCTGCAGTCTGGTCATCAGAAGCGTTGTTTTAGAAACTCTACACACTGGTACAATGTGCTTAGTATGCTCATATGCAAACAGTCAACTACCACAATCTCGATTTCTGTTAATAAAACCAATATCTCCTGGTTGCTACATCCTGATTAACCCTTTAGCTACTACAGCTGTTGTGCAGTTTCACTACTGCTGAGTGCTATCATATCAGTTACTGAGACTACTGCTGAGTGCTGTCATATCAGTTACTGAGACTACTGCTGAGTGCTATCATATCAGTTACTGAGACTACTGCTGAGTGCTATCATATCAGTTACTGAGACTACTGCTGAGTGCTGTCATATCAGTTACTGAGACTACTGCTGAGTGCTATCATATCAGTTACTGAGACTACTGCTGAGTGCTATCATATCAGTTACTGAGACTACTGCTGAGTGCTATCATATCAGTTACTGAGACTACTGCTGAGTGCTATCATATCAGTTACTGAGACTACTGCTGAGTGCTATCATATCAGTTACTGAGACTACTGCTGAGTGATGTCATATCAGTTACTGAGACCACTGCTGAGTGATGTCATATCAGTAACTGAGACCACTGCTGAGTGATGTCATATCAGTTACTGAGACTACTGCTGAGTGCTGTCATATCAGTTACTGAGACCACTGCTGAGTGATGTCATATCAGTTACTGAGACTACTGCTGAGTGATGTCATATCAGACTGAGACCACTGCTGAGTGATGTCATATCAGTTACTGAGACTACTGCTGAGTGATGTCATATCAGTTACTGAGACCACTGCTGAGTGATGTCATATCAGTAACTGAGACCACTGCTGAGTGATGTCATATCAGTTACTGAGACTACTGCTGAGTGATGTCATATCAGTAACTGAGACCACTGCTGAGTGATGTCATATCAGTTACTGAGACCACTGCTGAGTGCTATCATATCAGTTACTGAGACTACTGCTGACTGCTATCATATCAGTTACTGAGACTACTGCTGAGTGCTATCATATCAGTTACTGAGACTACTGCTGAGTGCTGTCATATCAGTTACTGAGACTACTGCTGAGTGCTATCATATCAGTTACTGAGACTACTGCTGAGTGCTATCATATCAGTTACTGAGACTACTGCTGAGTGATGTCATATCAGTTACTGAGACCACTGCTGAGTGATGTCATATCAGTAACTGAGACCACTGCTGAGTGATGTCATATCAGTTACTGAGACTACTGCTGAGTGATGTCATATCAGTAACTGAGACCACTGCTGAGTGATGTCATATC
>JAECUM010000866.1:0-77526 GCA_016617855.1 Megalonaias nervosa | reverse complement strand
TGTGGCATGATACCCCAGTGCTAAATATCACTATAAACTGCCACACTGCAGACATCGTAGCGAAATGACTGAGAAATTTTTAAATCTAAGTTAAAACTTCATATATCACACACACACACACACACACACACACACACACACACACACACACGCACGCACGCACACACGCGCGTATGATACCCCATTCATATCTTCTGTACCTGCATGCGAAATTTGTGTTTCATACGCTTCAATAAAAATAACAGAAGATACGAGAGTTTATGTAACATTATGATTAAACACATCGCGGGGCGCCGGAACTCGAAACGGAACAAAATTTAAATATCTTCAAGTTTGTTCTAAAGTACAATAAGGATACAAGGTTCAAAATAACGCCCATTCCTTATATTCTAAAAACAAACGGATTAAAATAAATTTTCTTCACATACTATAATGTTCTATTGATAGCTAATGTAGCTGCATTCAATGCTAAGTTCTATTCTTTCCGAAGTTTGGTAACATCATTATTTACTTGACTTGGATATATTTCTTTCCATTATCAAACAGTTATGGTGTATGTTTAAACACATCTTATTTGTTGCGGGTTTTTTTTCTTTTGTCGCTTGTCAAGTTTGATTAATTTGTTTCACTATATCTGTGTGGGTAAATGCGTATCTACTGTTGAGGGAGTTTGTACCCCTATCACTATATCTGTATAGGTAAAAGCGTGGGAGTTTGTACCCCTATCACTATATCTGTATGGGTAAAGGCGTGGGAGTCTGTACCCCTATCACCATATCTGTATGGGTAAATACGTATCTACTATTGTGGGAGTTTGTACCCCTACCCCTTCTGCGTAATTTAGCAAATAAAATGTTGATAAACTAACAAAATCAATCGAATATTTCACAGGTAATACATACGTAAAAGTTTTGAAAATCTTTCCAGTCTTTTAGGATCAAATATTTTTGATACTTGGAAAAAGGAACTGACTAAACTTATGGTATGTAGCAATTAAAATTAAAAAGTAGAAAGTTATATATTCTAAGGTCATGAAATTATAAAGCAAGTACAGTAAAGATTTAAATAACAACAAACTAATTGGACAAGCAACATCTACTGAAACAGAACGAACGTTATGAACTCTAACTCTATTATTCCTAATTGATTGGCTGCCGTTCGTTTAATCCTGTTGGCCGAAATTGCGACGAATTATAGCAGTCTTTCACAAGATTTATTGAACAAAATTTAGAGGAAAATTGCTGCGAATATCTGTAACATTTTCCAGGCAGTTGACTCAGATATATCAGCACCACTATTTTGGAGATATCAAAGCTATTCTATATTTAGGTCTTCGTTTTATATTAGCTGTATTGTTTTGTTGTCATTATATTCTTTATATTCTTTATTTTTTATGAACGTTATTGTATATGGTCTTAACAGAGTACCAAATTTTAAGGTGTCGTAAGTTTAAAAACGTGACTAAATTTTACAAAAGAGATATATTTCTGACTGGACAGTCAACGCCTATTTCCCAATCTAAGACTAACATCAATACTTAAAAATACATACAGTTACATCAATTCAGCCAGATGCTATGCTCCACTCAGGCCTCTTCTAAACACTCAGCAAAGCCACTGAGGAGTTGAACGTTGGTTACTGTGACACATGTTTCCTCTGATGAACAGTACCCTCCACGATGTATATACCAATCAAGTTTCATGACACTGCACATGATACCGAGTCAGAGAAACTAAGCCGAGTGCACAAACTTAACGGTGACGCTTATCCTAAGCAACGACAACGACGAGGAGAAAGTGACGCCTATATCTAGCATATGCTTCGTAGGCTAGAAAAAAAAGTTAGTTTTGAGACAGAGTCCATACTAGCATCTAGATGTCTCTTTGGTTCTGTCTTGGTGAAGCACTTAAAGGGACTGTTTACGTATTTTTAAAGAATTTTTTTTTTACATAGAAAATTGTATGGAAGTTCGATGTTGGTTTAATTTTGTTTAATGTTAGTTTTAAGTAGGCCTGAATTTAGCTTTAAATAGGCTTGAAGTTAACTTTAAATAGGTTTGAAGTTAGCTTTTAAATAGACTTGCATTTAGCTTTAAATACGTTCAATATTAGTTTTAAATATATTTTATGTTAGTTTTAAATAGGTTCGATATCAGTTTTAATAGGCTCGATGTTAGTTTTAATACGTACGATTTTAGTCTTAAATAGGTTCAATATTAGTTTTTAATATTATTTTTAAATAGGTTCTGTGTTAGCTTTAAATAGGTTCGATGGTAGCTTTAAATAGGCTCGTTCCTAGTTTTAATAAGTTCAGTGTTAGTTTTAATATATTCAGTGTTTGCTTAAAATACGTTCCATGTTAGCTATAAATAGGTTCGATGCTAGTGTCAGTAGCCTTGATGTTAGTTTTAATACGTTCGAGTTTAGCTTAAATAAGTTCGATGTTAGCTTTAAACAGGTTCCATGTAGTTTTAATACGTTTGATGTAAGCTATAAATAGGTTCGATGGTAAGTGTCAATGGGTTCAATGTAAGTTGTAACACTTTCGAGTTTAGCTTAAATAGGTTAGCTGTCAGCTTTAAATTGGTTCGGTGTTAGTTTTAATAGGTTCGATTTTGGTTTTAAATTGGTCCGAAAAAGTTATATTAATTATACAATTTTAAAGCGCATCATGACAAAGGTTCAGTACTAAGAAGATGAAAAATTTTCTCGTTTGGACCGAAAAAAGTAACCTTTGTACGAGCGATTTAGCTCCGGGGCACTCCAAGAGATCAACTGAACTGATATGCAAACACGTGCATAAATGAGAAAAGGTGTGTAGTGCGTGCTATCTGTATGCTATTTAACTATCAGTTAGGAAAATGTAGATGATTATTAAGCTCTCTACACCCGAGGTTCAATTTCCAACGAAATTACTCATTACAAGTAATACAATCTGTTATATGCTTTTGATTACAGGAAAAAGCTAATATCGTTTGTTTTCGTGATACACATTTTCGCAATACACGTGCTGGTTTGTTGATTCTCTCCGCCTGCGTCTGAGGTAACCATGCATTGACCAACATTTACCTTCGGGCTATGTCGGGACAAAATTAGGTTAAATTTTTCACACCTTCTAAGCATTAGAACATTTCTACAGTGCACTTTACAAGTTGCAATTGACACAAATACCATAACTTTATTTGATGTATCAAATATATTTCATTTGATCAAGTTTTCTGTATAAAAAATGAAAAATAAAACAAAATAAACACACACACACACACACACGATCGCGCTTGCGCGCGTAATAAGTCCATTTAAAGTTAAAATTGACGTTTCTGTTTCGCAAATATCAAAAGATTCTTCTAGGAACAACACGTAATTTTTGTTATAATTACCTCCAAAAGGTAATATTGCGTGACAAAGCGCATACAGTACCTGGAGTCCAAGGGCACATTACTAGAAAATGCAAGATAATGCCAGATTGAAGGATAATACAGATGACTCGGTCATGTAAAGGAGGTATTCCGGCTCACAAACACAAAAAATTCCACAAGACATGAAAGTTTCTATGGTCGGCATCGAATGCAAGCTGAACTCTCAAATTTGCCCTATTGACATTAGTGCGCTAATGTTCAAGTTCCAAGAGCAGGCAATATTTCCAGCAGTGACACAGTATGCGAAGAATTTTGTGAGACAAACTGTGAATTTCCTCAGTCCACTATAGATTCCAATTGTTCCCTGTGACCAGTCTTTATACACAGTTGACTGATGCAGTGGATATGGACAGAAACTCGTCGTGAAGACAAATTCCTGGTAAATTTTGGAGGAATTCAGATGTAAACGGCAGCAAAGAAGATTATTGGAGACTGGCTGTAAGAGAATGAGCGGATAGCTGCCTTTCCTTATGCTAACATAGCAGCTTCTGGCACGGTAGATTCATGTATGAAGGCATCACGTGTCTCGTACACAACAAGTAACTGCTGCAAGCCTATACATCCAGATGAAGAATCTTACATATGCTACATTGATCGATTGGCAGAAGACTAGAGCCTACTTACATTTGAAAACTGTGGAGAGAAGAAGGAATCTGAGAACTCTTACTTCCAATAGGGTCCAGCACTTTACAATTAGAGTTGTCGATTCTGACAATTATTCAGTTCCTAAGCCAAGGAGATATTAATTATACGAAGATGCTCTTGTAAAGGTGATATCTTTTTTGGTTTTGCTCTGTGCCATAACAATTCTGCTCGTTAGCTGCCAGTTTATCTCCTTCATATGATGTAAGTTACAAACGCATATCCAGCCCTGGCAAAAGAGTTTGAGTATGGTTCCTTTGAGAGATGTAAAATTGTTCTCCAGTGCATACCATACGGGGATATGGGTGGCCTGTTTCTACGCACACTTGAAGAATCAGACAGAAGGCTTCTGCTGCACGTAACCATGGCTACAGAAAACTCATGCTCCGTGCATTGTACACGAATGTTATTGCCGTAACTATTGTCACGTTTCAACAGCTCTTTCTCAAAACTGATAGGGTGCAATTTGGAACAAACATGTCCTTTATATACACACACGGCTCCATGAGCCCTGAGCCCTGGAAAAATCACTAAAATGTCAGTTTTTTCATGCCTTTACGGGCGTAACGCAATTATGCGCACACAATTGCCATGTATTTTAATTGTGCATGTGGTATGAATCCAGTATGCATATACAACATTCCGCAGAGTAAATGACTTCCTGGTGAACGATTGGTGACCATTTTGAATTGTCTTGGGAAGACCCATACATTTACGCAGTCGATCAAATTCTATTACTGTGCTAAACTGTATGCCTTTAATCCAGGACTCAGACTTTTCTTCCTCACAAGTCTGTTACCAAAACTTCATAATGATTGATAAACATATTGAGAATGGCGGCCATCTTGATTTTGTCAAATGGCTCCATATCCGGAAGTATTTCAGTGGGTCATATAGTGTTAAAGTAACAATTGTCATGATTTTCATTCAAACCTAATTTTTTTTTCCTTTTTATATTACAAGAAGCCTATTCCGAATGGCAGCCATCTTGAATGGCCCCATATCCAAAATTAATAAGATCAAATATTATAAATGTGCCAAATTTAATTCGTTTTTTTTTTTCCCTCACGATTATATTTTGTAATCTTACGCAAAGCCATGAGGCCGAATTGAATAAATGCTTTAATTTTTCTGGCTTTGGTGCTGATTTTTATTTTTTTTTATCTTTAACTTAAAGGTGTGAATTGGCTTGCATTGTTTTAGTTATTAATATTAATTAATTTAATCGACCATCTCAGATCCACCTAGCGCATTAAAAGTTGGTGCGCCTCGTTTTTATCTTCGAGTTTTCCCTAAACCCTAGCTAAACCATCCACTGCATAGAGATTAAAGCCGAAACGGGTCTGATAATCCAGGCTAATAAACAATATGAGCGTAACACATAATGAAAAAACCCATCCTCTTTACAAGAGTAGAAATTAGATGAAAATCCTTGTATTTCACGCAGTCAACTGCATACTTATCATTACCAAAAATTCAATAATTTTTCTCATTCGATAGCTGCCGCTGTCTGATAATATCTGCCAAACAATTAATGAAATTATTATATTTGAATACAAAAAAAGAACAATATTATTGAAATAATATAAAGATAGCACATTTTATCTTAATTTGATTTTGCAGTTTACAATTCTCCATGAATGAAACAGTTTGTCTTTTAAAATGTACATTGCAGAACATTTTTTTTTTTTTTTGCGGCTAAGACAAGCAACTGATCTCTTATTGACGTCTCTTAACAGCTACCATGGATCATACCAAAGTGCTACGCGTCTGACTATGCACGATATTAACAATGCCGAACATTATGAGGCGCCGTAGCGGACAAAAGCTGGTCCAATCAGAACGTTGCCGTTGAAATTTTAATGTTATATGTCCAGAATTCCATTTTCACCTGTTGTATCAAAAATGCTTGTCCTTAATGTTCCATTTTCTAGGTCGAGATTTTAGATTGTATATGTTGAATTAAACAGTAGTGGTTGAAAGTTATATTTTCTATGTCGAGGTTTTTAGATTGTGTCGTTTGAATTACAAGGCGGTGGTTAAAATTTCAATGTCATACGTCGAGAATTTCTCATTTACGTATTGGTTCAAAGAGTTTATGATGAAAGTTCCATTTCATATGTTGAGTATTTAGATTTGATCTGTTGAATTACACAGCGCTGGTTGAAAATTCGATGTCCAATGTCGAGTTTTTAGATTGTATTTTCTGAATTACACGGCGGTTGTTGAAATTTTAATGTCATTTGTCGAGAGTTTCAATTTAACATGTTGAATCACATTGATTGTGCTGAAAGTTCCATTTCGTATGTTGAGTTTTTAGATTGTATCTGTTGAGTTACACATCGGTGGTTGGACATTTTATTGTGCTTGTCAGAATTGCTATTTTTATATGGTGAAATGATGTGTTGGTGTTAAAAATAACATCACACAATGTCCACTTTAACAATTCAAAATAATATCGAGTATTAAGATATATCATTCGTGTATTCAATTATGAGGCGCCATTACTGTCGAGAATTACTATGAATTTCTTCGTTAGAGGTCGCTGTCGTGAACGGACCGCGTTATTTTTAAACAAGGAGGCTGCTTCTCGTTGTTGTGAAATTCAACAGATGAAATCTAAATACATATGAAATGGAACTTTCATCACAAACAATTACATTCAACGTGTGAATTAGGGATTCTTGACATATGATATTGAAATTTCAACCACCGGTGTGTAATTCAAAATATACACTGTAAAACGTCGACATAGGAAATATAACTTTAAACCACCACTGTATAATTCAACATATAAAACATATAAAATATAAAATCTCGATTTACAAAATGGACCTTTAGGACATGCAATTTGATCCATCACGTGATATTGGATTTTTCGACGTACGACATCGAAATTTCAACTGCAACTTTCTCATTGGAGCAGCTTTTGTCCGCTACGGCGCCTCATAGAACACGTTCCTGTACATCGAGTTGCGTGCAAAAACATTTCTACTGCTAATTTAAAAAAAACAAAAAACAACTAGATTCGAGTGGAGCACGTTGTCTTGCTACAACGGGCTAAGCAAAACATGAACTTAGATAACAGAAGTCATCAATTAACCTGATTTGTATAACTTAATGTACAAATGAGAGGCCGATTATTTCAAAATATTGCCTAACCTAGCAAGCTGGCTCGCGGGATAAGTACAGCCGAATTTGAAAGATTTCTTTTTGGAACCTTGGGGGTCGTAGTTAAGATATCGATATACAACAAATACATCTACTATCTCATACAAGATTAAATAAATGCATTGCTCGCGACCCGCTTTCACCTTCCGAGCAAGCCACGTGGAAGAAGCTGATTTGGCTTAAATTTAAAGAATAGAAACACATGGTGTGATGAAATTTATTGACATTAGGAATTAACATATTGACAGCTTCCTGGAATTTCTCAGAAAAGCTCAGCCACTATTTCAAACAAAAGCAAATGGGGCTTTGCATACAAGTACTTCAAGCGATTTAAAAACAAAAGTTAAGCGTGGAAATGGAAAGATGGTAATTCTAAGTCGACAGTTTCGTAATTTTCTCACAATTTAGGGTTATTATTATAAACTATGAATGAAATAGAAAAATAAATTTACCAGGATCAAAGAGAAATAAAGAGTTTGATGCAAGATAGCAATGTGTGTTTGATATACCTTGTCTTAGCAAACGGAATAAAATGGCCAAGATTCGCTAAGCCCTAAATCTTTTCAAAATAGTCAATAAGAGAGCAATAAAGAAAGAAATTTGCGTAAAGGCAGACTGCTTTGTTAAATCACAATCAGTCACAATATAAATGAGAATACTAAAAACTTTAACTCCACCGGATCTCTGAAGAAAGGTGAACACGCCTTTGACAAAGCTATTTTGCAGGTGTTAGAAACACACCCCCTCTGGTTGGTTGTCTATAGGATGACACGTCCCATTTTAAGTTCAGGAATAAAACTGAAAACAACAGAACTTTTTTTATGGTCAGTAATACAACATATGGGAGATCTGAAAAGAGAAAGTCATTAAGTTGCTTAGAAACATGGTTACAATGAACAAATACGGCTAAAATTGAATATACATTCAGAAATCAAATCACGGCTGACCTGATATATCTTCATCAAGAAGTTTATATGCGTATGCACGTATATAAAATTGTTTACATTTCCAAGCACATATCAGATAAACTAAATGAGATTCTCGTAGCCCTCATTTGTCTTCACATCATGCCGAGATAACACGTTGAGTTTATCGCATGCCAACACGTAATGTGATGAGATTCATTCACGTTCCAAATAAACATTTTGAAAAAATTTCATGGAATATCTAGATAAAAGATGAACATACTGTTTGTGATAAAGCAAATGCCTGTGGCCTTTACACAAGACCGTCTACTTTCAGATGATTTAGCTATAGTTAGCATCAGATAGTTATTATTATACTATACTATACTATACTAAACTATACTATACTATACCTTACTATACTATACTATACTATAATATACTATACTATGCCATGCTATACTATACTATACGATGCTGTACTGAACTGTACTGTTCTGTACTGTACTGCACTGCACTGCACTGCACTGTACCGTACCGTACTGTATCATATAATGTAATATAACATATTATAATATAATATAATACAATACAGTATAATATAATATAATAATAATCACATCATCATAATCCTTATTATCACAACAACAATAATACAACACAAATATCGCAAATAAGTTTCCTTTGTCTGAATCCTAATAAGAGCCGAGGAAAACGAATATAAAAGTACCAAACAAAGGTACAATAGACAATTATTATTATTATTATTATTATTATTATTATTATTATTATTATTATTATTATTTTCATACACTCTGATCATGACTACAAGAGATCAAATAAGTGTTTCTTACACAAGGAATAGCCACCTTCCAGGTTGAAGAGGCTCATCTTTTATGTTCGTTGTCCTAGAATCTCTGCAGAGGGAGAAGTTGTGGCCTGTCAGCTGTAAATTTGTCTGAAGGAAAATGGTGTGGCATGTTAGCTGTACGCTTGTCTAAAGGAACTAATGTGCCTGTTATCCGTACACTTGTCTAAAGGGAACTTATGTACCTGTCATATGTTTCTTGAGCGACGGGGGGGAGGGCGACAACCCTCCCCCACGACCAGAGTCCCCCCACTCCCGAATCCGAGCCTTTCAAAATGTTGATTTTTAATTGCCAAAAACCAGTCCGAGCCTGTCATGTAAGACTAGTTGACATAAAAGAAAATTAGCAAAAGGAGATGACCACGCCCAGCTGAATGATGCTTTATATACAATTTTGTGTGTAATTGTTATAATTGTTAATTTGTAATCAGGTACCCCCCCTCCCAAGTGAACCCATGTGTTAATTTGTAATCAGATATCCCCCCAAGTGAACCCATGTGTGCAAAACGAACATCCTAGAGGGCTGGGGGGGGGGGACTATGCAAGTTTAACCTGAGTTAAGTTATATTCTTTACAATTACCCGTTCATTGATATTTTGACATCTCAGCCGATCGCAGATATCCCCCCCCATTATAATAATTTTGCTTTTACAAACGCCGAAAGAATTATCTGCAGCGTGATTCGAACCCGAACAAAGTTTCCGCTTGGCGACCAAGGAGTCACTCAACAAACTTCCAACCGCGCTAACCTCTACAGTACGAGCTCGCTGGAGAAATATACCTGATTCTTGATGTATAAACATGCCTGCGTGTTGTTTACAGCAAATCAGTTACCTCCCCCACCCAATAGGTGAAACTGATTACAGGCGTACTGAAATTTTTTTGAACATAGGGCAAAAAAATAAATATTCATCCCAAAACATATTCGTACGATATATCCTACAAAGACAGCAAATCACTTACGTTATTACTTAACGTTCTAATAATCTATATACAACCCCTATTACAATCAGTAGAGAGATAAATGCTTAAACAACATGTGTTATTTTTAGCCTCGAGAGGGTCATTAATCCAGATATATATCACAGGGGAGTTTCATGTTGTTAGCGGAATTCGAAGCATTTCCTCGCAAAGAGTTCCGGTGGGTTGTTAGTAGGTAAAAAAAAAAACAAAAAAACAAACGGTACATTACTATATATACTAAACTCTTGTCTATCCTCTGACCGGTGATGTATAATTAAATCGCTGTTAAAAGAAATAATAACGAGTGATTCTGCGCTAAATATGAAATCTCGTACAGCTAAGCTAGCTGACTAGAGGCAATTAAGAAATATCTTCCCATCCGTGATTCTGTCAAACAACAACGTCAGGAAGTTCAAGTGGAATTTACAGAATGTTATTTAAACCAAATGTCGAACCAGCCCATAAAAATTGCTACAGCAACTGAGCCAACACGAAAAACTCTCGAAACATTACCGGCGTATATTGCTGATCGTCTTCAACCAGCTCAACCAACCCAGCAACCTCAATATATTCACAGACTAAAAGCTGCCGATTGGGTTCAAGATGTATATTGCGTTTCTACTAATACTTAGAGGATTAAATCTGAAGATTATATTGTTTTTGAAATCTTTAACCAGACAGTAACGGGACATGCTGCAATTGTAAAACAGCAAAGAACAGAAAAACAGGAAGAAAAAGAAGCGTTAACTTAACGAAGCAGAAAAGAAGAAAATCAGGCGTAAAAACTAGATCTGAAAAAAGAAAAAAAGGCAGAAGCGATTTACGATAAACTTTGTCCCAATAATGTCCTTGATGATGTTGATCGACTAGAAATTCTGATTGGTAGAAGACGAGCCGGCAAAAATTGCCCCGAAATCATCAGTGAAGCAAATGTTATTTGTCAGCGTTTATTTACTGGTGGCGTCATGTACAGCAGTGTTTATCGGGCACTAATCGATGAAATTGCCAACGATTACTACAGTGATTGATCAGTTAGATCGGCGATAACAAAATAACATGATAATATACAATGCTCAACGTGGACCTGAAATGGTCAGGGTGATAAATTCACGATTACCAGTATATAAAGTTACATAGGGAGATGGGATTGGTGATGTTGTTCAAGGTTTGTTTAGAATGATAGCCCCAAAAGCGATCCCGATTGCAAAACAGTTAGGCATGAAAGACATCGAAGTAGTTCGTGATAAAGGTATTGGCGCTGTTGGTGATGCCGCTGATAAAGCATTCTCAGCGATCAGAGACAGAATCGCGAGATTAATACGATGAAATGAAATTGATTTATATGAATTGGCGCCACCAAAAGAATATTTAAGGTACTTCATTGGTACTGCCGTCCCTATCTGGTATTCAACATTACCAACTCAGATATTAACGGATCCACCCATATGCGGTCCAGAAGTACCTGCTGTATTTACCGCTGTGTGAAGGTCATAAGCGCCTCCGCATAAAGCCGTGCACGAGTACACTAGTGGAAGTTTCAAACAGGTTAATAATTTATTATGGCAGATATTTACGGAAGATCCGCAACAAACAAAGGCCCAGGTGACATTGATTTGTCAGTGTATGCGACATGGGATGAGCTTGCTGATCTTATGACTCTCACCCGGGTTGACCGGAATGAAGTTGTTGTTTTTCACATGGACGCCTAAAGACGAGAAATATTAAGTGGGTAGATATTATTCTACCAGTTTTAGGTGCGACAAATGATAACATCTCGGTATGTACTGATAATGGAAAAATCAGCGACTCAAGCATATCAGTCGCGACGATCAGAAACTAGGTAGGTCTGTAAACGTGTTGCTAAAACCGGCGATACAAAGACTGGTAATTTTCAATATGGACTGAAATGGAATTGTTGTTTTGAGAGAACCGGCATGAGACGTCGACGCTGCAACAAAGAAGTACGTGGAAAACATAAACTCCACGGTAAATTCCTGGGTAGCATCAGTGAGTGGTATATTAACCACATTGTGATCCGAGTAACATACTCATTTGGGCGATTTCACGAATTGTCGCACGTGATATCGCCGGTGATAGGAATCGGTGTCGTTGTTGGTCTCGGCATTGCTGCTATCCGTAATATTATCACGAGAAAACTATCAACATGTGAGGGTAAGAAATTACATAAACACACAGAAATAACATGGGCGGCGACGCATGCATGTATAAATATATCATCGATACTGTCAACGGGGTTAAACGATGGTGTAATATCAGATAGTGAACTTGCTGTAATTAGTGATAATTATTATCGGTATCACAAGATAACACTGTCGCGAGATAACGCCAGCAGCGATACTTTGCGGGAGACAATGTTGCCAACGCCACATTTAGAATCCGTATAAATGTAACAATGACCGCAGAAATAAATACCCGACTGGAACAGATTATTGCTAACACAACGCTGTCAAGGACCACAGTGGTATCAGTGGTTTCAACGCAGCATGAATTCAATACTGGTTTTCCAACTCCGATAAAAGCACCTCATGGTCGGTCACTTGAGATCGCACTGGCACAATTACGACTTTATTATAGTTGGCCGAATAGCAAAATCATTTGGTGGCTTATCTCCTAACAATTCACTGGTATTCGCGCATGAAGTCAAGCTTGATGAAAGCGGCCAGACTGTCCCAGACTGGAAAGTCGTTAGCATTCCAATAGGATCATTTCAAATCGATGAAATCAATTATGAACGTCAGCAGAGAATCAAATCTATAACAGGAAAAGAATCAAAGATCGCTATCAAAGTACATGAGCCAACGCTGAGCGCCGCAATTGAAATATAAACACCCAATTACGCCGTTGACATATATTGTTGTTGGTTCACCACAATCACAACGATTTGATTATTTATCAGACAAACACATATTTATGAAAACTCCAGGGTATAGAATACATACAATATGGCGGCGATAGTGGAACTTTTTTTCTACTGGAAATGCAGGGATTAGCCTCGACTGGTAGTAGAGATTACTTGGACAGGCTTTCACGTCGTGAAGAAGAAGATTATTAAGAGAACTTACATTACGATCATTGTTTGAACTGGGGGTTGTTGATAAAATAGTTATCGTTGAAAATAGCGAAGGAACATAAAAATACACAAAAAGATCTGAGAAGGCTTCTTGAGCAGTATGCTTGAATATCCGAATGATGATCTTAAACAAGAAATCCCTGTAACAGTACATCTTTTCAACCAGGTGAGGCTCGATGCTGAATTCTGTAAAAAAACGAAAACTGTATTCAGTAATTCACCATGGGATGGGGGTGAAAATAGAAGACGTATCCTACAAAAAAGTTTTCTTGACTTTTTAAGATCACCATAAACCGACAGCCTACGTTCAAACTATATGGGTTGAACATCGATAAAAGGCAGCAGTATCTCAGTGACATAACTGACGAATATATGCTGCAAATCTCGGCGGTATGGGTGGTGGTCGTCATGTATCGCCGGGTATAGTTAATATTACGTCGATGATTTCTTTAAACCCTGTCTGTGACCCAGTGGATGGTAGGTATACTGCTGGAGGATCGTACGAATGATGCAAGCATCCCAAGGATATGTTCATTATAGCTTTTCTCCAGAGGTCCCTCCGGGTCATTTGATTGTATCGGTGCCCACTAATACTGTTTATTTGTTATAATGTAGCGTTGCCACGAATACGATTTCGTCTGACCGACAAAGATGGGCATCTGCTTGATATCCAACGAGTAGAATTAACTTTTAGTTTTTATGTGCATGACAGGCCGTGAAAAATAGCGCATTCCGCCGCCAATACAAACAAACAACATAACGTATCTTTTTTTGTCGCGGAGAAACATTATGTTATTTTTGTATACCCTTTCGTGTTTTCTTCAGTACTGGTGACGTCACGATTCAGCATCGGACGATCTGAATTCGGAGTCCAAGCAATCCGCCGAAAGTTTCCTTAGCTGTCCAGCACGTACACCTACAGCCGCTCGAGTTTTATATTGGCTAGACAGCGCTGATCTGATTTTCTTAATTGCGCTTGCCAGTGGAACAAATTTAGCAATCTCGCTATCATTGTTGACACCAGAGACAATTCCATTTCGCGTTGGAGTAATTTGATAAATCTATATTCTGCAGCTAGTGTATATCTACCCTCTTCCCGACGCTGCTGTATCATTTCAAAATCGTCGTTGATTTTTTTAACATCAAGCTGAACCGCGAGACCGTCTTTTTGTAATTTCTCAGTCTCAGAGATAATTGTTTTAATATTTTCTTGGTTCATTATATAGTAAATATATTTCTTTAATAAAAGGAAACACATCGCGTATTTGATGTGCAGGTTGCTCAACCAAAGATTTTTTCGAGACCAATGCGATATCGTGTTGCTGCATCGCGTAAATTAATTGTAATGAATCCATGTGGAGTTCTCTGAGCATGTACAAAGAAGTTTTTAAACTTATTTATGTCCATGTCTCCGTGAAACCAAGTCTGATGAATATTTCGCAGTGTATGTGTATCAACGCCGTTAAAGATAACGAAAAATTACCGTTATCTCTTATCACTTTGGGGGATCTGAACATATCGTTGCGTAACATAAATGACATCTGTGCTTTTTTGTCTGCCTCGTGAATATATTCTGTCTGGATTTGTTTGTTTGTCATGCATGACATCATCGTGAACCACAAGATTATTAATACTACCACCAAGATCTTCGACCGACGATATATCGTTGATGTCGGTGATATATTCAACAGTACCTGTATCGGGCGACAGGGAATCATTTGCAGCTTCATTGAATTCCTTGAGGACATCATAACATGGCTGGTCGTCTGCGGATGGCGCTACTAAATAGAATTTGAGCCATCTCATTATCAGGTTGAGCAATAATTGAGTTTTACCAGACCCAGACGGACCAATGATAATGGCTCGAACAATTTGGTAACGCTGGATGGTGCTTGTCGGGTGCTTGCTTTTGTGTTGCTGAAAAGTCAGTCACGTTCATATTGTAGGAATATGTATTATTTATAATCATGAGTCTATATTGTGTTCAATGCAAGGATACAACTGGGCTACGAGCAACAACGACGAGGAATAACAGGCGAGCAACAGGCAAGTGTATAAAATGCGGTACAAAAAAATACAAGTGGCGGTGATATTGTTGCGGCACTGGGAATATTACTAGGAACTCCTTGGGCTAAGTGCCCGCGTGAAAACCTTCTTCCGGAATATAATTATTGTGGTCCTGAAACCGACTTGATATCAGACTTGACGAAACAAAATCATCCAAAATCAGGAGAACTTCCAGTAAATGCGACTGATCAGGCTTGGCATGCTCATGACGTAGCATATAAAAATAAAGATCTTCAACAACGACATATCACTGATGTCAAATTGATTCATATGTTGAAGTCGATAAAAAATAAAAACATGGGAGAATCGCTCGCCAACTGGTTGATAAGATCGGCTACGATGAGTGGTAAACTAGCGGTGGGGGCGGGCAATTAATAATTATAATAATGGAGTCCATTTATTATAGTCCAAGAGGATATTGGAAAGGTACATCAGCGATTAGCAAACTCTTTGATGTCGCAGGTGTCGCGCGCGGTCTTGCCGCAGATTGGTTGGCCCGACAGGCAATATGGCAAATATATCTACCGCCACCTGAAACAATTCTACATGGACGGTTTGATGTCTGCATTCCCAACGAAGTTCGTCAAGTAGATATTTTGCTTTTACCACATGACACTATCACTGGCATATCACGTAAACACGAACGACAGAGAGGTTTGTGCACATACATATACGTGTTGACGGTCGTCGACGCTGTAAGTAGATACAAGAAAGCTGAACCGCTATCAACTAAAATAGCAACTGAAGTCGCAGCCGCGTTTAAACAAATTTATTCGCGTGGACCTTTATGCTGGCCACGATTGCTACAGGTTGATCCTGGCAAAGAATTTCTTGGCGGGGTAACATCGCTGATGCAGCAACATAAAGTTAAAATCAGGCGAAGGCACGCCGTCATAATGATGATCATGCAATCGTTGAACGATTAAATCGAACGCTTGCTGGGTGATTGTTTGGATATCAGTACGCCCAGGAATTACTGACCAAGGACAGATCTCGCGAATGGGTTGCGAGACTATCGCACGTGATAACCACGTTAAACAACGAAGTCACGCGTAAAATTGCTATCAAACCCGTCGAAGGAACAAATAGTGGCTAAGCGGCGCGACTCTCCGGTGAGACCGGTGTTTATATGAACCTGGTGAACTTGAAGGTGGTAATAGCGAGCAACCGATCACGTCTGGAGCGTAACCACACATACAGTTCCAACGTGGTAAGATCTACGGCTAAACCTGCTATCTACCGACTAGATTCGACGGCTGCTCAGCGTAGATTTGTTCGTGAACAACTGCAAATAGTTACTGTAAATACACAATTACCACCAGGTTGGATTCGTGCTAGCAAAGGTCACTGGCTCCTCGACGTCGGTTATAATAAAGATATGTCAACGCGACATTTTCGCGTGTGTGGCCGAGACTCCTATCGATTCTATCCATGGTAAATTGTCGTAAGTCATTGGGAAAATATTCCTACCACATTATTCCGTTACAGCAGGCGCAGTGTTTATTTTGTCACTGCTTCAGCGTCATGATAAATTCAGCATCGAGATCGAACTCGCATTTATTTCTTTGTCATCTCGTTGATAGCCAGCTAATTTTTCTTTTTACCGTGCCAGGTATTTTAGTGATTGATCCGACACGAAGCTGATTACTGTCGTAGGCAATTCTCTGCTGCTGAGACATTTTGTAATTCTCGATACTGCCAGATACACTAAATCTGTCTATTTGACATGATCGTCGACAATCCAAACATTAGTATCAGAAATTGTTAGTCCCTGCGATGAGTGAATTGTTATTGCATATCCTGGAGTTGCTGGGTCCCAGTTCCTGGGATATCAGCTAGAGTATTCTGGCGACAAGTAGCCGCTGGCAGATAACATAGTGGAACTGCCAACGTGGGAAATGTTTCCTTACGAAGCTCAAAAAGTCAACGTTAAAGAGAATCGCGAACTATATTCCTGGATGTAACTTTCAGATCATTTGAGCGACATAAGTTCCAGAGGTCATTGATCGCCGTTCATGGAATTACACTGCGCATTATCTCACATTGAATTTTGTCGGGCTGAAGTCTAATTACCGCTTTCAGATCTCGTAATGATTTATCGTAGGCCTGCTGATCTATCAACATGTCCTCGTAATAATCGACATATATTTTAGCCAATTGTGTGGTGATTCTCATGTAATAGGACGAGGTTGTCCTTGATCTCTGCATACGATAATCACCGTTGATTTCGTCGACAGCCAATCGAGAAACGCTGTTAATGTTTTCTTGGACACAGTACATATTTCGTTCCAAATGATGATTTTAGGAATATATTTCTTACCCATTCGAGTTGGTGTCGACGCATCTCCCTTCCATCTGAACAAGCTGTGATAAGTACTGGCGCTAACACCCCTCTGTCTCATCTCCCTGGCAGGCAAATTAGTTGCGGTTAGTACTATCATATCATAATTTTTAAATAATTCTAACGTGTTGTTTTACCAGAACCACCAGGACCATTAAGATAAACCGTTTTATGTCGTGAAATGAGATCATGAACCGATGGTGCCTATGACCGTTGTGATAATTTATCGTTGCGTTAATACACGCGATGAGGTTTATAATCTGCAAATTTAGAATAATTACGTTTTCGTTCATTCTCCAATGACCCCATGGAGCAGCGCAGTTAATATGCATTATTGGAAGATTTAAAAAAAGAAAAAAAGATCTATTTCTGATTTACTTATATAAAACGAGTCCGTAGCGACTTTAACAGGGTCATTTGGAAATCGGTTAATCATTGATAACAGGTTTATTGATGCATATGCAAGCATGGAGGATCTGTGATGAGTAAACTGGGGCGAATCACCGTTGTAGTAGCTGTCGATGATACCGATCGTGGTTCCATTTGGTAAGTTTGCGCACTCCCTAGACGCTAACACACCTTTTACTGCCGTATCTGCGATTATAAAATCAAGTTCTGTTTGGTACATAATAACCTTATACAGCGGCACCTGTTATCAGATGAGGCTCCCTCGGTAAATTTGCCAGTAAATTTTTGGCTCATATCTTTTGCAAACAATATATCGTCATCCTCTGGCAGCCAGACTTTTTTGAGACCTACATGAAATTATCGCTGTACTCACTGTCAGGGATGTCAATATCCCTACATCAATCATATGTCTCAATAACACTATTGGGCTCCAACCACGTTTAGTTTTTGCACAACAGTCTACGAGTTTTATCTCCGTATCTGTTTTGTTTTTAATGAAGACCAAGCCAAACAACAATAACCGGATGAATGTTTGCTGCAAACACAAATGGTTCATTCTTGGAAAATCCAATTAGATCTACTGCTGGCAGTGGACTGTTTATTGCAAGTCTGGTAATTTCATGTGTTGGATGACAAAATCGTGACAAATACGGCTTGCATTCGTCCGTTCCAAGAAAACTAGTTTGGTAGCAAGCCACCATTTCAACTGAAATTACATCAGCGGGATTATAATTTTATTTTAAAAAGGCCGCCGTGTCCTAATTCAATACATGAACGCGATATATCCTTTATTCAGCAAATCATCTATGGCGATTTGTGAATCGATGATGGTATATTTTAGCGCCACCTGTTTCATCTGATCATGGAGGGATTCTTCGCGATAAAGTTTACCCGACGGCAACAAGAACTGAATCAAACCGGGATCCAGTTTATCCTGATTCCGATTCTAGATCACTCTAAAGCAGCGAGACTTATACAGAATCGTTTTTGCTAATATTATAAATTTCCTCAAAAATATTACCGTGGTAAAATCTAGTAGATTTTCTCGGCGGAAATTTTGTTATACTTGCAGTCCACTATCGACTATCACTATCGGGGCGCATTTATTACGATAGTTGCTGGAATCGTACAAAACCTCGTCTGTTATTGTTTGAACTATTATTTATAACTTTAATCGCTTTTCCAACACTGCGATGCCTTCCATGCGGGTTCCATTGTCGTTAACACGTTCTGCCCATTCGTTTACTTTTTTTTAATTCGTGAATCTGTCAGACCACGTCCTCGTGAGGTGTTTATAAAATGTTATGTAACTCGCTGAACCACACAATTTAAGATACCAGTTCGCATAGACTGAAGAGCATTAATATCGGGATCGTTTAAACGATAAAGTGCGTAAACAACAGCAGTCACAGGATATGATTTTTCATAATATGGCTTGTCAATACCCGACAGCATTCCCGATGCAGAATCTTATCTGCAACGGCCATATGCAGGCTACGTGCTCGTGATTGTTGAACAGGATCGAGTTTATCCCGGGCAATCCATGTTGGGCCATTTCCACTGTCGTGTTTGACAATTTATTTAATTCTAAATAAATACCTTTTATCATCAGCTAAACGATCAATATTCATCCCTCCGCGTTGATCATTCGTTGTAGCAGCAAAGAAAATACCGTCGTGATCTATCTGGAACGTTGACAAGACATAATCTGCACCGTCCCGCTTGAACTCCTCCTTGGCCATTCTGATATGTTGGTGTAATTGTAAATCAAACGGTGGGATTTTTGTAATCGTCTACTCTATCAAAACGAAACCAGGCAGTGGCTGGTTTAATCACAGATAATCTTGCAAACTCTTCTCTCGTAGTTTCTAACGATTTAATCTGATTTCACAAATTTTCTATGTCAATTTTTGACTTAACAAGGGTTCGTCTAGCACCGGTGAGATTATAATACTGTTCTTGCAATTGTTTAGCTACAGTCCACCTACCTATTATATAATTAAGGCAAGTTTTTCTCTAACTGAGCATTATCCCGGAATATAATATAATAATGTCACGAGCAAAAATATATGTAAGTGGCTTATGATTGGATGGACAACCTCATGTGGAAAAATTGTTTTAATGAGTATTGTGGATCTTCTTTAGAGAGTGTCCGGCGAGGAAGTTTAGGGCCAAAACCGTGAGTGAAATGCGGAAGGGGGGATGATGGGAATGTCCGAATTTTGTGTTTAATGTGGGGGGAAATAAATATAGAGCGCTAAGACGATACTATGAACGACGAAGTGATGTCATGGGTGCTGCAATAACAGACGCTAAAGATTATCTAAGTAGAAAATCATAGATTTTCCATGTCTAGAAACCAATCTTATTAATAGGAGAAAAAGTCAGCTCTATCGAAGCGGTATAATAAAAAAATAAGATTTCAGTATATATATAGCAACGTACCGTAGTTTTTTTACCTACTAACAACCCACCGTAACTCTTTGCGAGGAAATGTTATGAATTCCGCTAACAACATGAAATTTCCCAGTGACGTAAACCCGGTTCAATAACATATGTTGTTTGCGCATTTATCTCTCTACTGATTGTAATAGGGTTGTATAGATTATTAGAACGTGAAGTAATAACGTCAGTGATTTGCTGTCTATGTAGTATTTATTGTACGATTATGCTTTGGGATGAGTTTTTTTTTTGCAACTTCAATCTCGTTATATGCGTTATTTCAATCTCATTATACGCATTACTTCTATCTCATGATATGCGTTACTTTAATCTCATGATATGGGTTACTTCAATCGCATGACATTCGTTACTTCAATCGCATGATATGCGTTATTTCAAATCAAAATCATGATATGAACCGGTCCATATTACAATATATAGTTCTTTCTGTGATTTTCCCAGTCGCCTTGCTCTAATGTGGGAAGACGACCTTTGGTAGCCTCTGTGACTGGCTTAAACAACTCTGCGCATCCTCTGCAAATTCTACTCAATCTTCCTGACGCGCTTGTAAATGTTGCTTGACAGAATCACGGACTGGAAGATATTTCTTAATTGCCTTGAGTCGTTGTTGAGATAGTTTAGCTGTACGAGATTCCATTGTTAGCACAGAATCACTGATAGTTATGGTGTATCAGCGATTTAATTATGTCACCTAACAGCTTTTTTTTTAACCTGGTACTTTGATGACACCAACAACGACTCGCGAACATTTTTGGACAACGACGATGATTCACAGTAATCATCGAACATTTTTTCTTCATAAAATCCCCCGCTAAGCCCCAATGACTACTAGACCACGTTTTGTAGAAAGCGTTGTTATAAAAAAAATGGAGGTCTTTTCCTATTGGTCTGTTCACCACCCCCCAGCCCCCCACCCCCCACTCTCCACTGCTGTGGTGACAAATTACAATCATGGGTTCTTCATCAACTTGACGAAAAAGACCGAATAGGCTGCAGTTGAGGTCCTAGTCAATCGGAACTTGTCGGCTGTGGAGTTTTCATCGGAAACAATGACGGATTAACGCTCATTGCGAAGTTCATCAGTGTCATTGCCGACTTTTATACTATATTGTCCCAGAGGTCTTTAGCATTACTTCAGCACGTATAACAAGCAACATTAAAAAAGAACAGTAAACGAAACTTACAGCCAGGTAGCTACACTATTTGAATGATACAATATATTCACCTTTTATTATAATGGGCTGTTATTTATTTTTCCTATATTGTTTAGAGCATGTTGATTCAGGATGGTAATTTAAATAAGTGAAACATAGAAAACGTGATCAACTTGATACTGTATGACTTCTCAGTATCCTAGCGATGTAGTCCTGCTACAAGTCTGATCTCATATTCGTATATTTTGCACTGAATATCAGCTTACCTTGTTTTAAATGTCCTTCAAATGTGACATTAGCATTTTAAAATGCATACTCGAGGATTTACATCATTGTTCCCCATGGAAAAGTCTTTTTAAAAATGATGACATCCTGAACATACGTACAAAAGTTAACTTAAAAAAGTACACAGATTCTCCAAGAACCTTCTTTATTGAAACCCCGGCTTGTACTCAGTACTACTAGATTCTATCAGGTACCCAACTGGTTAAGCTTAAATATGACAAGCTTTACAATGTTAATTCTTTTCACACTATATCATTTGATTGGATACGTGCTGTCCCTCAGTGACTGTTGATTCTTCATATTCCACGTTTTGATGCCTTTCGTTATCTGGCGATTTTCAAAGTGAATTCTTCTGAGATATCTCTTAGACAACTTTCTGATGCAAGGCTCATCTGGTGTCATTATAAAAGCAAGTTCAGATTTTGATATGCAGATGTTATTTTATACTCCAGTGAAAGAACGTTTGCAAATTTCCTATATCTATCGTACAATATCTCTGACCTGTCTCTGGGAATAATCAATGCTAGCAATATTTGTGCACGAGAGAATGTTATTTCATGCAAATGCCGTTTTCATTATCTGAAATGCTTATCACATTTGGGTCGACCAACTTTTCATCATTTTGATACAAAACTAATTGGTTTCCCCAGTAAACTGCCGGCGGAATTGAATACCCGTCTTGTTGAACAGCCAACAAGTCGCCTTTATTAGCCAATGCTCCGCATGTCAGTTAAGACGTTTGTATTTTATTCTCAGGTCTAAATTATCCTTCTTCCCATTTGAGAAGTAGTTTTTACACCAAAAGGACCTAGGATGTTATAATTTAGACCATATGTATAAATAGTCTTTTTCTGGTGCAAGTAAGAAAGTCAAAAGGCACAAAATTAAACATGTTTTTTTAATTAGAATTTTTTCAGTTCATCGCAAGAAATTTTTTTAAATTGAGAAACTTTTGATGGGATTGGGCAGCAAGAAGAGTTAATTTTCGCCCCCTCACGATCCCAAATATTTGTGTAGATTTGACTTGAAACAGGAGCTAATACAAATATTAAGTGTAAAAAAAAATGTTTCACTTGTTATCATCTTGCTCTTTTTTTAAAAAAAGTTTTGTTTATTCCTTTCTATGGAGAATTTTAGGATTTTTTGTAATGTAACGGTACGTGTAAGTGTTGTTATTTATTATGTATGAAAATATGAAAAAATAATAAAATAACGAGAGATTGCTTAGGCTGCAAAAGTCTAATAATTTGGGTTTTAAAGAGTGTGTTTTTAATAATCTTTTCTTTTTGTGATTTGATTTTAAAAAAAAAAAAAAAAAAAATCAGTGGCAAGCGTGAATTAATGTCAGGAACAGAAATTAAAAAGAGAAAAAAATTAGCTTCAAGTCATAGTATACATGAGTAAACTGCATAAAAAATTCTGTATTTCAAAATTTTTCAGAAACGTTCGTCGGATAACAGCGTTGCCAAATAGCTTATATTTTAAAGTGGACCTTTCCGGTTCCCTAAGTGGTTAGAGCGTCCGCCTCGGATGCGGGAAGACTTATAAAAATGGTACTAACAGCTGCCTCGCTCTGCGCTCAGCATCAAGAGGTTAATATTAGGACGGGTCGGCCTGGTGTCAGGACAATGTGGCTGGGTGGGACATCATGTTACAAATCACACACACACACACACATACACACACACACACACACACACACATTTTAAAGTGTTTTTAAGCAGTTTTGTTCTAAATGTTGCTCAGAATGCTTGCATTTAGCTACTATCGATGAGCGATTAACAAATACCTTTGCATCAAAGATTTCCGCTGTGACGACCCGTTGGGTCGAAGTCTCTGTGTGGACTTACGAAACATGATGCGATTGAGTTCCTTGTCATCCAGCTATGCATTTCGGTGTCTGCACGCCAAGAAATATTAGATCATCTCTCGCCAACCGATCCTGAACATCCGATGGACTTTGGCGTTCAATATACTAACATGAAACAATTACTTCGATCTTTGTTGACTGGATTCTAGCCGATTAAAGGTTTAGATTGCTATGGTGCAACTGGCGGACATGATCGAAACTTCATCTTTGTGCTTATCATCCTGATCTTTGTGCTTATCATCCTGATCTTTGTGCTTATCATCCTGGCAGAACACAGTCGCTCCTATAGTTCCCGTTTTTGACGCCACTTCGCAAAATGGGTATCAAAAAGTTAATATTTGACCTCCCCGAACACGAGGCGAATGAAATTAATTACTTGCTAACGTTAGTAGCTTGACTAGTTATCTTCATGTAAACTCACTCATACGCGTGGCCTCAAGCATTTAGTCTTTGTTTTGCGATGTTTCTTGCCCCATAATAAGGTCGCCTTCCACGTAATAACAGTTTTCACGTTGGAGACAACAGCGGCGTGAACAAAAGTATCTTGTAACTGAAAGTACATGAATGAGTTGCCTAACAATTGCCTGGCATAAAGAAAAATAATCAGCTGATAAACTCCTCAGTCACAAATTTCCATGGTTTCTTGGGTATGAAATGTTCGTTTGCAATCGCGGACCATTGCTTGGAGTGGCAACATTTTGACTTATGAAATAGTAGTTGGCTCTCACATCACCTCCCAGTGACGTAAGATATGAAACTTGGTCTATAGTTCACACATGGACCCCATTTTTAACATCCCCGTCTTTTTCGGGTGCGAGTCGAATAACAACTCTCTGAAAGAGACTCCAAAGTCATCGAAGTGATACTTCCTAGCTTGTTAAGTTTTTGGCGGACGAACTGATTCTGATAAAATGATAGGCATTGAAAATAATACACGTGGACATTTCGACGATCAATTAAACAGAAGAAAAACTTTTGAACTTTATTCCTGCATGTTTGCTAAAGTTTAAAAAAAAAAAAAAGTCGTTAGTTTCAGTGACTTAAGTTGTTGTTAGTGTTGACACGTCATTTACTCATTGTAACGTCATGAAGTTATTATGATGTAATAACAATCATGGGCTTGAGAGCTGTTCAAAATGGATATTATTTACGTATGAGCGTTTTCTTGCATGAGATGGAATTGTCAGGTGGTGTTCCGATGGACCTGAAACCCAATCGGAAAGTCTTTGGGTTTACCGTCGCATGCTAGAAAAAGACATCGGATGTAAACATTCTGACTACCTCGGCTATTTCTGCGAGAAATAAATATTCTTCAGTTCTATGTCGGAGTAGTACCTAACAGAAAAATCATGCATTTTGTTCTCCGGAAATGTCTTCCCAAAGAGAAACCACAATCTATTTCGACTTCGGCTATTTGTACTTTTGGAGTGACCGTTAGATTTACTGAGAAGATGCGATTCAAAACTAAATTTGATAATTCGCATCTTCTCGGCCAATCCTTGTTTCGTAAATAGCCCAGGTAGCCCGAATAGTAGTTATTGGCATACGTTTGAAGTATGATCCACATAATTGACCTGGAACTTGCGAATGGGATGTAAATAATAATTATTTCCATCTGCCACTCAAGCCCGTGGTTTTTAATACGTAATAAAAACTTTAATGACGTCACAATTTCTCGATGACATAACATCAGTAATAGGAATGTAAGCAGTAGTCTGAAGTTATTGAAACTTAATGATTTCTTCATTTAAAAGTCGCAAAGAAAGCATAAATTAACAGCGAAAGTTTTCAGTTGATGATCGAAATGTTGTTAAATGTTATTTCACCGCCTTCTTTTGTGAAGATATATTCTTCGCGTATACAGACAGATACAGACAGATGTTTTTCCGCCTAAAACTAGCCGGATTGGCAAGTATCACCAAGATCACTATAGAGTGCAGCAGGCCCGGCCCTTGGGCAAGGCGAACGAGGCAACCGCCTTGGGCCCCTCTCTTTCAGGGGCCCCGCGCTGCTGACGGAAATCAACTCCGCAATGCAATTTTTTTGCTCGGGGCCCCACTCATCGCTTGCTGCCTTGGACCCCGCACATCCTAGGGCCGTTTCTGGAGTGCAGCCTGGGTGAATTTGAATGTTCTCTATAATTTCCATCACATTTTGAAAAACAAAACAAAACCTTATTTTTAACTGCCCACTGCCCATGTTTGTTATCATGTGATCATAACTTCATTGACATGTCATCACTAACAGCAACGTAAACAATCACTTAAGGCGATTGAAACCAAATGATTTCTTCAATTTTCGTTTTTCTTTTATTTTAAAGCTGCAGGGATAACATTCACAATTAAAAGTGCTGGTATTTTACTGATTGCTGAAACGTTAACAAGTGTTATTTTCTAGACCTATCATTTTATAAGAACCTGTTCTCGTAGATCCAGCTGTATGTTCATCCGCCATAACCTTAGCAATTCGGAAAGTATTAATACGATTACTTCCAAGTTTCTTTCAGAGTGTCGAAATAATTCGACTCGCATTGGAAAGAAACAATGATATTATGAATGCAGCTTGAGACACCCGGCATGCTTTTGCTTTTGTCTCTATGCAGTGGGAAGCCTGATCTGTTGTTGTTGTTGTTGTTGTTGTAGGGCTTAATGCACACGATAGGCTATACATGGCGGCCAGTATTAATGGTGGAGGAAGAAACAGGGAAACACCCGGAAAGAACCACCGACCCACGAGAAGCTACTGGCAAGCTTTCTCACATATCCACATTCGCCGAATCCTAGACTCGAACCCACGCAGACAGAGGTGAGATGGCAGTGATCCGTAACGGAGAGCGCTTTAGACCACTCGGCCACTCGGGGCCCCGGAAGCCTGATCTGTACCACCATCGCTAAGTGAACGCCTCTGCTATCTGGCTATTTACTATCCAATGTTGGATGCTATCCCTACGCTGACCATCTCGGATGACACGTCTGTATGTAAACACTTGGCCCCATTACTTGTTTTAGTGATTTGGTGAGGTAAATATGTATTATCAAGTAAATTCATCGCAAAAGATTTGCTAAAGTTCATTTTGGAAAATATGAAATAGCCCGTGCTGTGTTGGAGCACTTGAGTTTTCAGATCTTCAGTTTCGAAGGTGCTTGATTTTGTACGCTTTCTTGCTCTTTAATTTCGGAGGCAAACAAATCTTGGATATAGTCCACATTCAGATGACACATAAATAGAAATTATCGGTATTGAAAAACACCGGAACTTACGAACTTTGTAGGAAGCCAAAAACTGGACCTGTCGAAAAACAAAGGAAAAAAAAAAACAACAACAACCCCAAAAAAAACAAAACACGAAGTACTCGACATTATGGGACGCTAGACGGCTTTGTCTGAATGACTAAAGCAAAATAAATCTAATAGTGAGAACGAAGTATGCAAATTCACGCTATCAAGATGAATAGAGTCAATGTTTACATCGGTCGCGAAGAGTGTTGTAAATCAGGTTAGTTGTTTATTGGCGTAGTATGATTTTTGACGTCAAACATCTTTTGATCTTTATTATTGATCATGTCAACACGTACTCAAGGGATCAAAGTGTTTCGGCATGACGTGGGGGCATACTTTTTCCTGTATTTTCCCTTGACTAATATTTGCGAATTCTATAAGCAGATACATTCTAGGCAGCCCGAGCTTGCTTTTGGTTTCTTTCTTAGACTTAATGTCGTCGTACTCTGATCGAAAAGGGGCGAGTATGCTTCGATTGACATAAGCCCCTAATGTGACACTAAAAAGTGTCTTAAGACAACATGAAGACAAAGTATATATATATATATATATATATATATATATATATATATATATATATATATATATATATATATATATAAGAGAATGAAATGTCATCTGTCATGGTGTGCATCAATAAAATTAGTTGAAGACCGCCAGACATGCAGGTCTCTTAACCTAGTCTGAGTTTCCTCTGACCCTTGCCACCCCATTTTTGATATTTTGACATTTGTGTTGGAGTGTAGGGTCAGAGTCCATTCCCTATCGAAAAGTCGGAATTCGCCGACACCATTTGGTGTCGGAATGGGGTAGCCGCTTACTAACCGGCCTTGTAAACTTGAACGACCTTTCATCGAGATATACCTGCATGAAATCGATAGGAATATGATTTATTTTCTCAAAAATCGCGAACATAGCATTCGTCATGTCTTTAATCTGCTGACAGACGAGACGAAAGTACATCGTTGCTGAAATTTGACCTGGATCTGGCCATTTGCATTCCGAGTCACATGACTACACAAATCTCGCGACTCACATGTCAATGACTTCAGAGTTCAGATAGTCACTTGATATTAACAATTAACCATTTCTAATGTTGCTGTAGGAAAACAAATCGAACATATCAATGAAAGTCACGTAATATTTATAGAAAAATAAAAGAACATAAGCTTATAAAAAATATTTATTCTGGAAACAACGACCAGAAATCTGTAAATGTTGCAACAGCTTGTAAAAACAGATTCAACAAGCGGAGAGCACAGGTCAACGCGGTAGTCACATGATTCCAACAAAATACATCGTTGACACGTGTTTAGTACTTGCTGAATCTGGTTTTCTCCACCTTGCTGCGATACCGACAGGTTTCTAGTCGTTGTTCTCAGAATAATTATGTTGAGAATTAAGTGTGCATTATAATTATGTACAAGTATTACGTGACTTTTAATTAATATTTTCGAATTCTATGTACAACAACTTTCGAAATGGTTTATTGTTGATATCACGTGACTATTGGACCGCTGATGTCATTGACATGTAGGTTGCCAGATTTGTGTAGTCATGTGACTCGGAATGCAAATGGCGAGTTCCAGGTCAAATTTCATCAACGCTATAGTTGCATCTCGTCTCTCAGCGGATTAACGATATAACGAATGCTACACTCGCTATTTCTGAGAAAATAAATCATATTCCTATCGACTTCATGCAGGTATATCTCTATGAGCGGTCGTTTAAGTTTGCTAGGCCGGTTAGTAAGCGGCTACCCTATGCCGACACCAAATGGTGTCGGCGAATTCCAACTTTTCGATAGGGAATGGACTCTGACCCTACACCCCAACATAAATGTCCAAATATCAAAAATGGGGTGGCAAGGGTCAGAGGAAACTCGGACTACTCTTAACCTAGCCCAGTTTGCGACTCGACACTAAAGAACTAGAGTAAGCTCGACAATAATAACATTGCAACTGTGGAACAGTGCCTACAGAGAACGCGAGCGAAACTGAATAAAAAGAGCTGTTATTATGTTTTCCATCCAGAAAATCAATCATATTTTTTAAAATGCATTATTTCATGCTTATATTTGATAAACAGTTGAAAGCCTGTACTAAATCTGAACCAACAGGATTTTTGTTTTGATTGCAATGTTTTGCCTCCTCGTCGATGCATAAGCAAGAATATTTGCATTCCCACTTTGGCAAGAAATGTAGGTTTGGTCATTACAAAAAGAATTGTTATTTTTAGGGTGCTAACGTAAGTGAGAAAGGTGAATGCACAAATCAGCTTTCATCCTCACACGTGCTGCGGTATCTATAAAAATGTGTTACACATGCTTTAAAAAAGGACATATTCTATGGAGCATGCAAAATACATGTATGTCACTTTTAATTACACGTACCTTCTGCATGTGGTGATTTAAAATGTAATAGTATAACTGGTTTTTGAGACCACGCTTTCTTAACACTACCACAAAGCCTAAAACCCTTTCTAGTTCTTCATAACCTTTCCATACGGGGAAATTTTTACACATGCGTGCTACATCGTGGAAACGTCGCTTCACAAACCTGCATGAGTTCGAGTGGAAGCAAACGTCAGTAGTTCACGCGTTGGGGAGTCCTAATAGGTAAACTTGGTCTCATACAGGCCATGGTGATTCTACTGAGACAGATAATAATAGTATTCATTGCAAACCAGGTCTCATTCGCGCCCATGATGATACTACTCACTGAGACAGGTAAGATTACTATTCACTGTAAGCGAGGACTCAAACACGCCCATGATGATACTATTCGTTAAGAGAGATAAGATTACTATTCACTGTAAGCGAGGACTCAAATATGCCCATGATAATATTACCCGCTGAGAGAGATAAGATTACTATTCACTGTTAGCGAGGACTCAAACACGCCCATGATGATACTATTCGCATAGAGAGATAAGATTACTATTCACTGTAAGCGGGGACTCAAACATGCCCATGATAATACTATTCGCTTAGAGTGATAAGATTACTATTCACTGTAAGCGAGGACTCAAATAGCCTTTGATGATACTATGCATTGGACAGTTAATATTATTATTCATTGTAAGCGAGGTCTCACACACGTGCATTATGATACTACTTACTGAGAAAAGTAATATTGAAAACTATATTTTCCCGGATTTTATTACTACGTCTTTTGCCATCCGTTTGCCTTCTTTTCCAATCATTGTTCTATAAAATACTCTACGATTTTATGATAAAGCGTCCAGATACTGCTGAAATTATTGCAAGCATCAGGAGTTTATTTAATGGCTCTGAAAGATTATCTTCCATTTTTGGTATTGTTGGATCCCGTGATAATATTTTCTTCTGACAAACAATCGAATCCAAGCAGCGCTGTTTACTGAATATTTTCACTTATGGTCTGTAGATCATTTATGTCGAAACCAGATTTTTTTAATTGACTTTACAATATTAATTATAGGTTGTAGATCTTGTTGGTTGATACCAGATGTTTTTTTTTCAGCTTGGCGATATTTGAGAGCATTCCATATCAGATATAATATAATTGAGCTGATTTCATATAGTTCTTGGACTTCTTTCGCAGGGGTGGAACCATACAGCTTTTGTATTTCCGCAATAATTTGTGTTGGAAGGTCTTCTTGTTTTCTTGGCATTTGATATACTTTTCAATGTTTCAAAAGAATTTCCTCCGTTGGGTCAGCGGAGATTTCCGAGTATATTCCACAAGATGACTTTATCTGTGCGCGCAGTCGTCTGTAGTTATTCATTTCAGCCAACACCGTTTCAAACTCCGTAATCGTTGAATCTTCGACGATCACCGCGTACAGTTTATAGATTGTGCTGAGACTACTTTGGGCGGCCGCAAGAATCTCCGGAACAGACACGTATTCCCGAAAGTAACCGTAATGAAATTATTTTACCAGCGCCGCTAGCCACACGGGTTACTATTGATATGGATTCAACAGCAATTCCGACTGGAGTGCCTGTGATGGTTTCCGCAGCTGCAATTCCAACCACACCAAGGCCAACGGTTGTTGCTGCGGCGAGTCAGCAAATAGCATCCACGATAACACACGTGCGTTTGTATTTTATAAGTTAAGCGGTTTTCTTGTTCTTGGTGATTTCATCTCGTAGCTTTTGTTCGGCTTCCTGTTTTATTTCGCGTCAGTAGCTTTGAGGGTCCATCAGAGTTCTTCTATTAATATTGTCACCGCGAAGTATAATTGGTCAGCAGGCAGACCCTCTCCAGACTCATCACTTCTAGGTGTAACACGCCTATGCACTTCCAACCAAATGGCTCTCTTCACTAATACACACGGAGAACATTTATAACTCAGGCGATTGTACATTCGAAGCACTTGCAGCCACGCTCACTTAGAACTACATTGATTACGCCGCTGCATGGTGTCTTTAACGATCATTCTCGTATTTTTCCAAGAACTGTTACACGGACAAGTGCGTCCTTGTTGAATAACAGTCGATATATTTCTCTTCCTAGCTGAGTCAAAGTTGATTAAGGATAATCGACGGAGAATTTTGTATTGTAGATGAATTTCACTTCGTCTTTATAGAAACAATCTCGAGATATTTTCACGCTTGATGGTGTAGTCTGTGAATGGGTGTATTCGCGTGCTAAAACGATGATTCCAAAGTGGCTTCTAGTTGGAATTGACAAACCTGGGTGGTTACAATGGTCAAGTTTTACTTTGGACGTTGGTAAGATTAAATTTTAGTCTAAATGAGGGTCTGGTAACGCTATTCACATGCACATATTGGTCAACAAGCGGCACAGAATTGCTATCGATGTTGGCACCCTCTGTCTCCTCGAACGGTGCTTTGGTGCGAGTCTGTAGTCATCGACAGGAATATTCTGCCAGACTCTATAAATGTCTTCAAACGTTCGTCTGTGGCCACTGAGGGACTCGTTGAAGACATCCAAAGCGTAAGTTTGGATAACTCAACTTTAACGTTGGCAACACCGTCACTTCTCCAACCTGAATCGTTAGCATTACCGTTACGGCTTAACATAACTGTGTGGTTGACCCCGAAAGTAACCTTACGAACATCTTTGCTTAATCTAAATATGTGTAAGGGTGGAATCGTGCAGGAAAATTCCCTGCACGCATTAATCTGGTTTCTCCTCGCTGCCAAGCCAATGTTGAAATCTGGCTTGTGGCAGACATACCATCGGGTTGAGTGTTCACAAACGTACCTGTAAGTTGATGCGAGATGTACAGGCTATGATCTGCATAGTTGTTTGAATCCTTGACAAACATCATAGACGGGCCAGCGGGCACCCCGTAAAGGTCGCTGTATCTGGTGGATCCTAATACTGTAGTGGCAATATCAACTTTGTCCAACAGGTTTTGATTTTCTTTCTGTCGATGAGATATCGTGTGATGATGAACAACGCCATGATGCCTTTTTGGATAGATCCGAATTTGGTGCTGTTGCCGTTTTTGTTTGCGCGTACAAATTTTCCTTAAATGCATCGCAATGTAGAAAATACCTAGATGCGTCCTGAACCTGAAGTTTTATTGGCCCTTGCCACCCTAGCTTTTTACACGTAATATTGGTAATCGTGAACGCTTCAGTCTCTCAACACAGGTGTGACCATGTCCCACACTGGACTGGACACATCTTTGAAATTGACCCATCGTTTACACATTTCTGGTTTCATCTAATACCTTCTGCAAGACAACTGTAATCCGCTCCCTATTGCCAGATTTGCAATCATTAAATATGCATTGAACTTGTGCCAGACGTTGTTGAGCGGCTTCATGATAGTTTTACTAACCGGAACTAGCATCGATGAAAATGTAACAGTTTTTGGTTGTCGAGTCACTAATCGTCGTAGTCCATCTTGAATCGATTAAACCTCCTCGCATTGCAACATGTTTAGAGATTGCTGCAGTGGGCGAGGTAACGTTCTAGAGAAGCTTTGGCGCTCCTGTTAACAATTCCCAGACGACATCGCCAAGCTGTTTCTGTAATATGTCGCGTAAAGAGGGTTTCTCGTGTTGACAACACGCACTGGCATTACGAGTCATTAGACAAAATATCAGGCCGATATCTAATATGCCTACAGTTGTATCATTATACTCCTCGCGGAGATCCAGTGAAGAGAAGATTCTTCAACCAGTGATTGCTGCATGGAAGATACGCAAGCGCCGTCGGAGTAATTGATATAAAATCATGTGGAGGGAGGTGATATATGCCCCCACCTGTTATGGCGCTTTGGTTATCGTTATCTAGGAGATTGCAGTCTGGTGTACTTAAGAGTTTCTGGTGCACTTTGTGAACGTAATCATGATATATGAATAAATCTAACTTTACTATGTTTGATAACTCTATTTAGCATACGTTCTTCGACTAATTTTAATTGCTAACATTCAAAATAACATTCCACAAATGAGCTATGAGTGGATCTCCCCACCCAACTCAAGTCAAACATATTAAGTACTCTGCACTATCGCCGCTAAGTGAAACGCATCTTTTTTCTGTCGATCGACTATACGATTTTGTATTTTATCCCTACGCTGACCGATCCAGGGTATATATGCGTTTGTTAAAGAGTCCAACAAAATAGTTCTGCACGCTTCACCCCTTTACTTTGTTGCAATGACTTACTAAAGTCATACGGATATGTTGTTTTTTTTTAAAATAATAAATGAACTTAGTAAACTCTTTAGCAAAAATAGGTTAACATACTCTTTTGTAAAATATAAAATTCCCCATGCTCACTGAAGCACTTCCGTTTCGAAAATCTTTGATTTAGGAGGTAAGCAGTTCTTGCAAGTAGTCCGCAATCCCATAATACCTAAATCGAAGCGGTCGGTTTTGAGAAATATTGGAACTATTGAAGTTTTGACTTTTAAATTGTCACATGCATGTTCTCAGGCACTATAACATCCATGTCTGATTTGGAAAAGGTGTCCAAGGAGCAAATAAGGTTAACTATTTTTAAGCAGATTGTTGTTATTGTCATTTTAAATTATGCGTCTTGTTTCATCACTTCTTTTTTGTCCTTCTTTTTCACAATTTTGCTCGGTCACTCCTTAGTCCTTAAGTACGTAAGCAGAGAAATAGACAAGGGTACATGACACACATATTTTTGTCGGCTACACTGTTATCTTTACATCATACATGCCGGGTGCACCATTCCTTATTATAGTCAACCTTTATCTTCCATTAGGCTAACGTGGACGGTCCGATATTGTTGAGCCAGCTGTTACGTTTATATCGTATGTGAGAGGCACGCCTCTTGTTAAAGTCAACCTTTTTCTGCCCGAAAGTGAGAAAGACGATATAATCCGAAAGTCCTCATATGTTTCAAGAAATTAAAACAGCTCCCAAATACCCGCATCTGATAAATCAAGTCCGATATAGGGGACATACTGGAGTCCTCTAATAATGCGTTTAACGAACATGTCAATGGCTTCCTCGTGTTATAATTACTAGTCTGAACTTGAGATTGACAGGATTTTATAGATTAACGTATCACACAAGCATGTTTCAGACTGAGGATACTTTACAAGACTGAAGCCGAAATATATCAGACACTTTTGATTTCCTTTGTAAATAAATAAATAAATAAGATGAGGACACCGTAAGGATTTTAATTGTTTGATTGTAAGATAGAGTAACTTGGCCAATGAAAATTTGTCCAGTGTCGATAAAAAATATTAATCATCGAAAATAAGTGCGGTTTCGAATTTTTATATTAACATGTATAAAAGCGCCATATTATCGCCCAATGACATAACAGAGTTTCATGATTTTGGATTATTTTGTGTGATTAAAACGCCTTCGTGAAATGTGACGATTACTTGCTATTAAGTAATATATGTTTCCTATATATGTAAATAAGATGGTGTACGCATGATCATTTTGTCTGTCGTCTGCTTTTGAATTTATTCAAGTAGTTTAGACCATATGCGATTCATTTAATTGTAAGTAATGCATTTCAAACGTTCACTGTGAAAAACAAATTCTCCCCTGATGAAGATATTGTCTACTGATAAATTCTGAAATTATCAGAAGTTTTAGCTCTGCTCTACGAGGAGATGTTCATTTAGATTACGTCATATTAGAGGTCCTACCAATACCTTTTATGTACGCTAGATCAATAAACAAAGTCAGTGTTATATGTTTGGAGGGAATAAGGGAGCTGTGCCTTTTTTTCTGGATTTATCCTTTCCCCTTTTTATCCAAAAATTGGAAGCCGCAGGAGCAGTGTTTAGCGTGCCAGACTTGCGACTGAATTAGTGTAGGTTCAGATCCTATTATCGGACCAGCCTTGGTCAGCTTATAGTGTGTTCTTAGACAAGACACGTTACTCCAATTGCCTCAGCGTTGAATAACCTACTTGTGTTCATGTGCCATTACACAGAAAACTAAACCATTAGCCAAATTCGTTGAAAATCAACCAGCATCAAATACAACCACAAACTTTCAGTAAATCCTTTGGTCCTGTTAAAAGATGAGTTCAGTGACGTTCTAAAGGTAAATGGTGCCCGGGGCGACGATAATGCCCCCCCCCCCCCCGATTTTCCTGCAATTTAATTTTTATCAGCTGTTTTGGGCGCCCGATGAACTCTACCGCGCGGGGCAACCCCGCTCACCCCCACAACCACCCATGTTAGTACGTGCTGGAGTTATTAAGCATCAAAACTTTAGTTGTCTAATTCATAATTATCAATCATATTTGTCATTCATAAATAACTTCATGAAAATTACTCTTTTCGTCATTCTTGCAAACAACAAAAAGCCGCACAGCTAAGAGCGAAGCTTACAAAAGCAGAAAGAAAAAACAAAAAAGTACACGGTTAATTCTTGTCAAATTGAGAATATGTTTAGAATATGTTTCGTGGTGTAGCAAGAAATTCTGTCCCACCCCTACTCCTGCCGCAACAAAACAAAACTTATTTCTGGGGAGTCACACCAATAAAAAAATTTTGTTTTATGGGAATTTTGGATGCCACACTTTGAATGGCGCTCCATCTCTTCCATCAACTGCCGGGGATTCTTTGGCGGGTGTTATGCCACTGGTTTTAAAAATCAGTTTTTACCATCGTATCTTAATGAGAGAACTTTAACTGAAAAATACAAATCCAAGAATATTGGAAAGGGCGTGAATATCAGTATTCCAAAAGAGTGCAGATTCCAGAGAAGTAACCACTGAAGCATGAATGGAATGTATTTATTAGCGTTGAGTAATACCCTGCATAAAAGATCAAATTACGTTTTGACTTGATGTGCAAACGTTTTAAAGAAACTGAGATGAAGTAAAAACTTATCATTTGCCTCTACCAACATATCAGCAACAACCTCGGCGGAAATGTGATAGTACTTTGCAGGCAAAACAAATCGTAATAACTGAGTCCTCAAGAAACCCTAAAAAGGAAAAGTAAGGGAGCAATAAAATCATCACTTTTGACGGGTTTTATCAGCTTTATTTCTCTCTGTCAAGATTAGTTTTAAGATCGGGTTCGCGTGTCTAGGTTTGTCGTATGCTCCAGTCGTGTCGTGTAATTACTCAGACCATCCTATGAACCCATTGGGATTTGTAAGCATACAAAAGACCATGGAACGCCAACAGCAATAAATCCCGCATGGACTAAAAGAAGAAACATTGTTGAAGTGTGAAATATGCCAGTTTAGCGTGTAAAGATAGTTCACATTCGAAGGTGATTGTGATGAACTTGAATTTTGCTCTTTATCTATTTTGTAAGGTCGTTGTTGCCACGTGACTGTTTTCAATGGCCTCGTGTCATGATTGCCGGATGTTTAAGACCCCTGATTGGCAATGTGACTCCCTTGGATTGGTGAAGATGGGTATTTGCAATGTAGATACTTTAGATTATGTATGTACTTAATAAATTAAGCAAGTTCAAAATAACATTTCGATGGCTTATAGTTAATTTGCCGATTTAAAACTGCCCATATTTAAGATATCTTGAAATTTCCATAAATAGTACGTCATCTGTATGTTAGCAAGAACGGTTGGTTAGAACTGTATAATTGCTGATACGGACACTTCAAGAAGATTTATTCTAAACTGAATTCGTTATTACTCAGTATTTCAATTATAATTTTTATTTAGGCATAACACTAAAAGGTAGTTCGCAGTCACGAATAGCTGTACCGAATTTTCAGAGTCTCTCCTGAATTTTGGATGACGTAAAGCAGTCTGTGCTAATTTGGTGAGAATGGGTCGATCGACACCTATGGATTGCATTTCAAGGGTAGGTACGTTGTGCACTAGATGCCACGATATCATTCCGAACACTTTTAAAAGACCTTAATTGATTGTTATTCTGAAACACTATGAGCTGTCATTTGCCAAGAATCCAGACAATTGATTCGGCGCGAGCTACCGTACACCTATGTACGTGAAAATATTTGCTTCTATTATGTCGATTTAAAATAAAAACTACACGAAAATTTGTGGAGCGATCGGGATGAAGATCATCAAATCTGAATCGTTCTGAAACTTTCAGCGGGGTAATGAATTTACAACTGACACTTTTCTTTTCTAAAGAAGGATTCAGGTTGGTTTGACGTTATTATTAATTTTCGTGAGATCCTAGCAGTTAGTAATGAGCCATGTCGGATACAAGCGTGTTTCATGAGCACTCGTTTCAAATGAAATTTATGAAACGAGCGGAATAATTTCTACTCCTTGCGAGCTTTGATGTAGCAGAGATTGAAATAATTCGAGCATTTTCACAAATTTCATTTAAACTAAGCGTTTGCAAGATCATAATTATCACAAAACGAAACAATTGTAATTTATTTTATAAAACAACAAATAATGTCACAAATGGCTTTGAAAAACATTCGGATACATTGGTCATTACGCCTTTGCCTTATATGACGGCATATGTATATTAAACTCAAGAACACCAAAATCATGTGATAAAATTTAGTCTTTCTTCTGATGTTAAGCATCTAGTCAAAATCCTTCGAATTACCTCAAATGTTATGTTTTGTGTTTTTTTTTTAAAAAAAAAGATTCATTAAATCTTTAAGCATTGTAAACGGCAAATATGCTTTCATGTATACTGTGAAAAATACAACGCGACTTCAAAATGTATTGCCATGTAGGCATACAAATTTATTAGCATGCCTAGCAGACATCTGAATATTTGGGTCTCAGCGAATACGTCAAAATTTACAAATTAGTTAACTGTCATTATATAAAGATGTTAGTTATGAATGTATCTACTAAACATACTGAGCAAACGAAACGTGAGTAGTATAGGGAAATGGGGTTATAGACCAAACGTAGGCGGTCCCTTTTATCTTGTCGGATAAGTGCTCTGGATCATTTGAACTATTAGATGATGCATGAGGTTTCTGGACCCATCGTATTTTTTTAATGTAAAAAAAAACCTGTGGGTTTTGTACCAAATGTATTCTAATGAGAAAACCATGGGGGTTCTGGACCACTGGGTGGTGATTAGATCGATGTTGGTTGTGTAACAATGTGTGCATATTAGACGTTTATTATCAGTATAAGCAATGGATCAGGCATCGTTTCCAAAGGCGTTAGAGCTACCGCCATGGCCGTGGTCATGGACAACAGCGTCACCTGAGCTGGATGCGAGCTTCCAAGACGCCATCGATGCTATTTTGAAAGGTTTTGATGAGGCTGTGGCGATGTCTAATAAGAATCTGAGTTATGTTATAGAGATAACTTTTTGGAGGAGGAGGAGGAGGATCAGGATGTGTATGAAGATGACCAGTGGAGGAGGAGATGCTATAGCCATCAGAGACCCATGCAGCCATACAAGCAGCAATATCATAACAAGAATAATTTAAAGCGTTTTAATCTGCCTGCGGTACAACTAAATCAATTTTGTTATTGGATGAGCCTGGTCACCCGAGCTCCACTTCCAGGTAGCATGACATTCATAAAGTCTGATTACGTGTTCAGGTATATTGTTTGATTTGATGGGGATACCAGAGAAGGCTCCAAAATGCAAACCCGTTTCTGGTAAAAACGTGTCAGCAGCGAACGATAAGATTATTTTCAATGCGCTTAGTGCAAATTTGGCACCGGGGTCGTCAGATGCGTCATTCTGAACATGTCCTGGTTGCATTTTTGCAATTCCTGATTGTAAAAACAAACATCGGTGGACTCCCCTGAGGCATCTTTAAGCGTGTACGTGACTGGCATCGTTTTCTTTCTGTCTCCACCACAAACACTTCCGATTTCTCCAGTGGCCTAGTGGTTAGAACTTCCGTCTCGGATGCGGGAGGTCGCAGGTTCCAACCCAGGCCGAGTCATACCAAAGACTTTAAAAAATGGTACTGACAGCTGCTTCGCTTGGCGCTCAGCATTAAGAGGTTAGTGTTAGGACTAGTCGGCCTGGTGTCAGGATAATGTGATTGGGTGGGACATCATGCCACATGTCTGCGGTATGGTACCCCAGTGCAAGACATCACTAAAAACTGTAGCGATATGACTGAAAAGATGTTAAAGCTACGTTAAAAATCTAAATCATACACACACACACACACACACACACACACACACACACACACACACACACACACACACACACACACACACACACACACACACACACACACACACAAATACTTCCTCGGTCCAGTTGGGTGTGTATCCTTTCTCGAAAGTGCTTCTTTGCGTATTCTCATGAGGTTACCCAACTTAAATTTAAGCCAAAAAATTAGGCTTCGGTCACATCCTGTTTTCGGTCTCCCTCAGACGCTTCCGTGGATATAATTTTGATTCCTTTGTGCCTTGTGTGATTGTAGCGGTTTATGATCTCTGGTAAAATATCTAAATACCGGTTGGTATTATCGCCGCTAAATCTCGCCCACATGCGGTTTTTCAGAGTTCTATTAAACCTCTCCACGACAGCAGCTTTGACCTGATTTTGTGTGCTGTACAAGTCACCGTTATTTTCTTGAAGCCAGTCCGAGACAGTTTTATTGTAAAATTCGCTGCCGTGATCGACCTACAATTTTCTGGGTTTTCGTGTACCCACAATGCTGTCCAACGCCTCAAAGACAGAGTTTCCTTTTTTGCTTTTCAGAGGGACTACCCAAGCGTACTTTCTGAACACATCGATAACCGTCAGAAGATACTTGAGATGATTGTTGTACGAGCTGTAATCTCTCATGTCGGCGAGATCTGCTAACCATATGTCTTCCACTGTCACAGCAATGACATTACAACCTTGAAATGCTTACCCACATGTTTTTGTGCAACTCTTCTGCCATCAAATGCATTCCTGGCCACGTTGTGGCTCGCGTCTTCGACGTTGGCGACTTTGTCGCTAACGACTCCATTGCTCGCGTCTGAACACCGACACCCAGCTTATGCTTAGTTCCTATGATACTACGTACGTGAGGGCTGTCTACTCGTTCACTAAAATTTATCGGTTTGAGCTCTTTTAGATCCTTCAAATCCAGCTTTGTCGTTGGGATGACCCCTGTAACAAATATCGTGCTGCAGCACAATGGCATCCATGCCGTTATAGGGCTTCTGGCCGAACAGCGGATGATCGCTTTCATCCAGCTGTTGTTCCAGTGGGTTCCATGGCCCTGGTAACGTCCATCCACCGCTACCCCTGGGAAGCTTTCCAATGAGTTTATGGATGTCGACGGCGGTACCCAGAATCTCATGTTGACCGCATCGCACACATCCTCCCACACAGCTCATGTCCAGATCGGAATGCCTGTAGTAACACTGATACATTTCTTTTTATGCAGAAAAAGTCGCTGTTGCTTCCAGAAACGCTGATGTAGGCGACATTGTCGCCAGAGACATTTTCACGCGAGCCATCGCGATCTGCAATTTTTGGGCTCCACACACCTCGCAGAACGATTTGACCATGAGGTGACCAGTTTTGATCATCACCTCTACTGGATTTCTGCTGCCCGTTCTAGTTCTGACTGTAAGACATCACGAGTTGATCATTGTGCTATACCTAATACATCGACTAAAATAGGTTATTTTCACGCAGATAAGATGGATCTACAGGTGACTTTCCATGGTATCTCTGCTGGATGTAACGGATGCAGTACCAGCCACATTCGCTATCGTCCACGTCCAGAATCTGTATTGAATTATACACAACACCTCGATGACCCGTTTTCACGTCGGGAGGAGGTAAACAGAAAGAATCGCAGTTCTTGACGTCGTGTTGCCGCGGGTCGTTCACCACGGCGACCCAGTGAGCTCCAGATCCATCGCAATAATCTTGGAGGTTAATAACGCTTCTGTAGTCGGGTCTGATCTAATCGGGAAATTGATTCTTAGAAAACACACCCCTGAAATTTTGGACGCTCGGTGCTAACTCTCTCTCGATGTCAATGTTGGACAAGGGCAACTTTTCAGTTAACTCCTTATTTTTCGCTGTCGGAACAGGCCTCTCCGTGAGATACCTCTCCAGGAAATGTCTTTCCCACGTGTAGCTCCAGGAAGCTGGAGTCTTCTTCCGATGCCGAGCAATCCTGGAAGTAATGTTTCAACGATACCGGTTAACAGTGATGCGATGAATCCTCCTTGTTCAGCCAGCTGAGACGCATACAATTTCCGCACGGTTCTTTTTTTTTTTTTGGCCCACGGCATGGTTATCGATCGAGGCAGCCTATCTACGAGTCAGCATGAGCTAATTAGGCCTGATAATGCAGCCGAGCTCATCTTGATCGATATGGATATTTTTGAGCGTGCTGCCCCAGCCACGTTTTTCTTCTGCTGTGGTGACAGTGTGAATCCCACTGGTGTGTGAGACATTGTTGTTTTATGTTGTAACATTATTTTGCTTTTTTATGTTTTCTGTTACGATAACCACCTGAAGAGGTTATAGTAGCACGTCTAGAGGGCAACACCTTTTTCCGTTACCGCTTTCTGTATAGCTCAAAGGACTGCTCCTGACGCTGCAGCGAGACCAAAGGGAAGTAATACACTGCTCGACAATTTTGGAGCAAACATTTTGACGAACGGAACTATCGCACTGGCAATATAACCTTCCTGTGTGGTTCTGGAACCACACTGAGCAACATAGTTGCCACGGGTAGTTTTAGCTCTACTATGTCGTTGTTGTCGCCGACCACACTGTGGGACATGCTGTATAAATTCGACCACGTTCATTTTTCCGTGGAGCATGTCATGTCCTCAATCGGTTTGACGTCACCAGAGCATAACATATGTACTCGTGGCCTGACAATCTTTGAGACGGTCGGAACGCTTGGACATATCGAAATGAAAGATAGGATGCAGCCCTGCAAAATCCTCCAATGATACCTGTGTGCCCGTGTCCACATCCTGAGTAACAGTCTTTGAATTCTTTCTCGGTGATCTTGCTGCAGTGGTCGCGCGCGATCGCGTAGACGTCCCGGTTGTCCAGCTCTGAAAACATCATAAAACATCCCGCGTTGCGTCTGATATATTTGGGCACGTCGTAGTACGATTTCGTTAAGTAAATGCTGTTGCAGTGCTTGTTTCGCGACAACGAGAAATACTCGCAGATATTCGTCATGTTCTCGATGTCGATTTCAATGTCGTCAAAAACGATGATTTTGTGCGTTTCTGAATCCAGTTCTTCCACCGGAGGGATCTCGTCCGGCTCGACGATGGTAAAGATGAATCGTCGCCTGCAACATTTGTTTCCAACGACTTTTTAAATTAGGAAGGAGTTTTGTATTTGTTCTGATGTGGATTTAACGTGTAAATGATCACGCGATCGTAATTGAGCATGTTGTTCAGAAGCAGATTCATCAGCAGATACGTTTTATCGAGGTCCGTAGGACCCACGATCATGTAATGGCAATCTGGCAGCAGAAAATGCTGCTGGTGTTGTTTCGTCTTCGTCCTGGTGTCGAAATTAATAGTGTTCGTTTTCTATATTAATCATGCCCTGCACTTCCTTTGTCAACTCATCACGTCAGGCGACTCGGATGCTGAGCATAGCATAGCTGCCCGCAAGGTGGAGCTGGATTCTAAAAAAAATCAATCGCACCCGTGACTCCATGCATGGTGATCTCAACACGAACGGAAACAGAATCACGAATCTCGCCGATGTGAGTTATTCCCCGCCGGATGATAACGCCGCGCCGTGGTCGCAAGTATCTCTGCTGCCACAGACCAAACTCTCGCTCACACGAGGAGAGATGACCTGAAACATTTAAGTTTGAGGTAAGCTATTGTACCGTCTACCGGCTTCCATAGGACGGGCTCCAGTATCTTCTCAGGCCGTCTCGCTAACGGATCTCGAGGTGGCATTCGCTGAAATACGATAAATAGGCGGATCCGTGTAAGAAAACGTGCACGTCGCGGGCTACAGAAATCAATTCTAATTTAAGGATGGTATCGCCAAGCTCTAGCACGGGCACGCAAAATATGAAATGTGAGTAGTATACGAAAATGGGTGTTCTGGACCACTTTTTCAGGATGGTCACTCAGCGGTGTTAAAATGTGGGTGGTTCTGACCCATGTGGTGACGCGATGCGTTAATTGATAGAATCATGGTCGGACACATAGTGTGTCACAGAGCTGCAGTCGACAGAGTCGATCACATTATAGTTGACTCCTAAGGAGGATGTGTTGAAACGTTTTGATGAGTCTGTAGCTTTTGTGAATCACGATTTGAGATATGTCCCAGAGATGATATTTTCCGAGGTGGACATTGATGAGTACGAGGATGATCAATGTTGGAGACGATGTCACAATCACCAGAGACCAGCGTAGAGATATAATCAGCAGTACCACATCCATAATAAGTTAAGCGATTTAATTTATCAGCATTCGAGTTTGCCAGTTGCTGCATTTGGTGACGAGATTGTCGATTGAGAAATTTATCAAGTTTGATTACTTGTTTAAGAGCTTATTTGAGTTGATGGGGCTTCCAGAGCATGCATCGAAGTGTAAACCAGTTTCTGGTCAAAGGTGTCAGAAGCGTACGACATAATTTTTTCGGAGGCATTCATGCCTTATGCGCTCCATTCCCAAGAGAGGTTAACGCCGCCGTCGGAATCCACGAGTTAAAGGTGTCAGGATAACCAAATTGTTTGACGAGAAATTTTTTGCCGCTCGTGAAGAGGACTTTTCGATTCCAAACACGTCTGGGCTGGTTTTCTGTAATTCCTGCTCGTAAAAAGAACCTTCGATGGGTTCTCTTAGGGCATCTTTAAGCGTGTAGGTGACTAGGATGGTTTTCTTGACTGTATCTACCGTGAAGACTTCCTCGGTCCAGTTGGGTGTGTATCGTTTTTTGGAACGTGGTTATTTTGTCTGCTGATTCTGACGCGGTCACCTACCTTAAATTTATGTCTGAAAAATAAGGCGTCTGTGACCTCCTGTATTCGGTCATTATAGACTTGTGGGGTGATTGATGAGGCTTTTGCTGGATACTTTTTAATGTTTCGATGCCATGTTTGATTATACTGGTCAACGGTCTCTGGTACAAAATCTAAGTATCTGTTGGGGTTATCGCTGGTGAATCCTATCCACATGCGATTTTTTAGATTTCTGTACATATCGATGTTATTTTTTTGAAGCCAGTATGATACTCCTTTGTTGTAAAATTCGTTTCCGCGATCGACCCATACTTTTTGGGGTTTGCGTATGCCCACCACTTTATCCAGAGCCTCAACGATAGTTTCCTTTTTTGTTTTTCAGAGGAACCGCCCAGGCGTATTTGCTCAAGACATCGATGACTGTCAGCAATACTGGAAATGATCGTTACATGTTCTGTAATCTCTCATGTGGACGAGATCGGCAGACCATATCTCATCTACCGTCATAGCAATGACTCTGCGACGTGGAAAATGCTTGGGAGTAGGTTTGTGAAGCTCTGCGGCGAGCATTTACGATTCTGACAACTTTGATAAATCGTTTACAGCAACCCCCTGTTTCATACCGATACCGAGCTTTGTTTAGTTCCTATGATTCCACGTACCTGAGCGAGGTCCACTCGTTCTCTGAAATTTTTGGGTCTGAGTTCCCTAAAGTCTCTCAGCATGATTTGATCACATCCCGCCTTATCGTCTGGATCATCTCTGTAACATATATCATGTTGCATGGCATAGGCATTCACGACGTTATAAGGCTCCTGATGATGCTTAGGTTGATCATTGTCATCCGGGTTTTTTTCCAACGGATTCCATGGTCAGGTATATTTATGTCCTGGCAATATCCATCCTCCGCGTGGTTTTGGAAGTTTTCCGATCAGTTTATGGATGTCAATAGCACCACCTATGATCTGACGCTCACGACATATTTACAATGTCCCACACGCAGATTTCGTTCTATCTGAAGGTCTTTGCAGCTCGTATCCAGATCGCAGAGTCTGCAATGACAGGGATGCACTGTTTATAAAGAAACGGTACATTAAGTCGTTTGCGGCGCCGGCCACTTTGTGGCACCAGGAGAAGCTGCTGCCCGATCCATCAAAATCTGCGATTTTTTGGCGCCACATACCTCTCAGGACGACTTTGCCTTGAGGGGATTATTTTTAGTGACCCCTCTGTAGGGTTTTCACTACCCGTTCTAGTTTTACACTTGAGATACCACGAATCCGTGATTCGATTGTTGCTGTATTATATTTCACCTATCCACAAAATCATCTGGAAATGTATGCTTTAGTGACAGTACTGTCTCTACAGGCGAGTTCCGCTATATCTCTGCGGGATGAAAAAAATACAGTACCATTCACAGGTGTTGTCATCGTTCAGCCTCAGGTAATCGGGTGTAAATCTCGAGTACATGGTTTTTGTATACTGATGGTTATGAGATAAAAATCACACAGTGATAAAATAATCACACCGGCACACTGGCTCTCTGTCACCATAATCTTTTTAATCCATACCCATACATCATGTTACCAGCAGCAGGAACTGATGGGCTGTCCGATGCAGTCAGTGCGTTTATCTTGTTCTCAAGATCCTGTAAAATCTTTTTTGACCTCCCCGTGAGAACAGCAGCCCTTTTCTTGAGCGCTTGTTTTACCTCTGGTGACACACTGGCAGTCTCTTCGGGTATTGGTGCGGTGGGTGAGGGCATGATTTTACTGGCATTTGTTTTTGTCCTACTGTGCTCCTGCTGAAAAGGCTACTCCGGTGGCTCCAGCTTCTGCGGCTTTGAGAGCAAAGGGTGCAGCTTTAGAGGTACGATCAGGCAATGCAGATCGAATGGATGAAAATAGCGTGGATAAAAATCCAACCACGATTTTCTGTCTTGCAGTGCGCGATGGCTTCATGTTTTATACCTTTAACAGCTACTGGTTTGTTTGGTCTCAGACAACTTTGTTGTCCACGTCTTCCGTCTTTATGCAGATTTTTTCCGTTATGAGACTATATTCCGCCAGCAGCTATGATACCAAAGACGCCCTGCGTCGTACGTGCAGATAATATTTGATTCTTTCATTGTTGTTGTCAACGCTGTTTCCGGACAAATCGATGAGCCACATGGCAATTTTAGAACTCGCACGATGGGATAATAAATAAAAAGATTAGGACGAATTTGCATGAGCGATCCCGGTGGTACATTAATCGTTGTGGAATAAATCACAAATCTTTGACTTGTCTGCAGCATTTGACACAATAGACCATGATACAGCTTTACTATGGTTCAAGTCCTGCTTGGTCAACAGGACACAAATTGTGTCCGCAGATGGAAAACACTCCAACCCAGTTGATCTATGTTGTGGTGTTCCACAGGGGTCTGTTCTTGGACCTGTTCTCTTTATTCTATACACTCAGCCACTCTCAAGTGTCATAAATCATCATCCAGTGTCTCCCCAATTATATGCTGATGACACCAAATATACAAATCTAGCCACCCAACTGAAGCTGAAGCTACCATTCAAGGTGTAGAGAGGTGCATTTCCGATGTGAAATCATGGATGACATGTAACAAGCTGCAGATGAATGATGACAAAACTGAAGCCATTCTGATTACAACACAAAGACTTTCTCATTCACATCCTTTACCTCAGACAATAGATATCAGCAACACCAACATTAAATTTACACAGTACGAAACCTAGGTGTTACTCTCGACAGTACAATCTCATTGCACCAACATGTCATGAACATATGCAAGGCTGCATATCTTGAGCTGAGACGCATCAGCTCCATTTGCAAGTATCTTTCAGCTGATGCCACTAAAACACTTGTGTGTTCCTTAGTAGTTTCAAGACTGGACTATTGTAACTCAATTATGTCTGGTTCGTCTCAATATATACTCCAGAAACTTCAAAAAGTTCAAAACACAGCTTCTCGGATCATCCTTAGAGTACCACGATCAGAGCACGCCTCTCCCCTGCTCTGTACCCTACACTGGCTATCCATTCGATCCAGAATTAAACACAAAATTTGTTCTCTGTGCTACGTTTCACTGATGGGTTCTAGTCCAACATGCCTATCCGACCTCACCATGTGTACACACCTGCAAGATATTTACGCTCCTCTTCTGACACTCGTATTCTCATTATTCCAACTATGAAAATGAAACCATATAGACAACGTTCTTTTGCATAGCAGGGCCCAGCAACGTGGAACGAATTGCCCACTGAACTTAGACACAAAGACACAGTGATTTCATTCAAGAGCGCTCTTTAAACTCGCCTATTTCAACTGCAAGAACAGACTTAAAGACCTAATAATGTTACCTTACCTTAAATATTTACAGCATGTTTTCTGTTTTCTAATTTCGTGGTGTTTGTTTTTATTTTTGTAATCATATCATTATATATGTTTTTTAAGTGTTGTCAAATGTTGTAAAGCGCTTAGAGCTTCTAAAGATTAGGCGCTATACAAAGTCCTCATTATTATTATTATTATTAAACGCTGAACAGACGGAAGAGAGTGACCACTGTGCGATCGAGCAGTAAATGAGTAAACTGTTCATGTCGGTGATGTTGACAGGCAAATTCCCTTCGTACACGCCGGTAGCAGACAAAATACTGCCTTTGAGAAAAGCAAATGGTGAACCGACCGAGTTAGGAATATCAAATTCCACACAATATCCGCCCTATAAGGTGATTATGGTAAGCAGCATGGAATAATTGGGTTCTATTTTAATGTTTTAGCAGTATGTCCATTAACGGTAATCAGTTTTGAAATCTCCGTGTTATATCCCCTTGGGGAGATCGCAATCGTCTGCCGCAGGTCGCTAGATAAAACGTCAGTCGTCCAATACGAGAACTGATTATTGCTCGATGTCACATTAAAAAAGCTGTTCCGTATTTCAGCAGAAATCAGCGCGATATTGTACGTCGCCGTTTCATCTAATACCAGTGGAGGATTGTATCTCATCATGGAATGGACAAAACGTGAATCGGATAACAGTGTCGTATCGCTGAAAGACATCTTATTTAACTACCTACCGACACTGAAAGCGGTCCACAGGAGACTGTGTTTCCCGAAACGGTGCTTACAGTAATGGGTGTTGCCCAAAATGGACAACAGAGTTGTTGACCGATCAGATCCTCGTGCAAAATCTGTTACTGCTCCTTCGGGAGAAAAGCACTTTTCAGAAGATGATTTAGGATGTCCACCATTTCGTTATCGATTTCCAGACCTACATTACCCGCTTGTTTGGAGGCAATCAGTCATGTTAACCGTTCCACCATTTCCACCGGATTTTTGTAGTAGCGAATCTCCGATCCCGTCTTCTCTCTCTCTCTCTCTCTCTCTCTCTCTCTCTCTCTCTCTCTCTCTCTCTCTCTCTCCCTCATCCATCTTCCGCATGGCCTCCCTAACCTGTTTTCTAACCAGCTTCTCTTCCTCCTCACGTATAGTATCTTCTTCATGCTCCATATAGTTTTGTATATCTCTCTCATCCAGTTTAAGATCCTCTTTTGCTTTGTGCTCCTCCTCGATCACCACTATTCTGTATTCGCCTATCTCTTTCTTCGTGTTCTCTATCTGTTATTCTTTTTGTCTTCCACTTCCGACATAATCCTTCATATTTTATCAAGTGATCTGCTGCTATAAGCACTTCTAAGACTTGAATTAAAACTATGTTCACATTCTGGTACTGTCGAGTGTGCTGGTGTCTGGCGTGCAGTAATGGACAGACACAAGGGTTCGCCAGGTGCTTCTGACTCAAGCGAGTAGGATATGCTATCTCTTTCAGACAGACCCACAGGCTTACGTGATGTCGTGGTCACGCTTAGGCTCGGGGATAAGATGATTTCTCTTTCGAATTTCATAATACGTTTGGGTGGTGGAACAGCCGGGGGCGCATTTGTTGTGGGTGTAGTTTCGCAAAACACCGTTTTGGAAAAATCTGTTCCTGTGCTCGGCTGGGGCCTGTGATTTTGACCCCGTGAGTGCTGAGAGTACGATTGACACCATCGTAAAGTTTGAATATGCTGCTGCTGTGCTTTTTAAGTTCAGGATGGATTTTAATCAGATTATGAAATCGGCGCAGAGTTTGAATCTCCTTTGCTAAAAGTTCTTTCTTCTAGAGCGTTTTTTCTTTTCTATGCTATTTTAGGATGCGATATAATCGGTCTCCGGTCGCTTTGAGATACTTTTCTATTTCTTTAGCTTGTTCTGGTGAGGATTAAGCGTGTAAATGATCACACGTTCATAATGAAGCATGTTGTTCAGCAACATGTTCATCAACAGATTGGTTTTACCGTGGCCTGTAAGATCGACGATCATGTAATGGCAATCTGGTAGCAAAAATAATGCTGATGTTTCTTCGTCTTCGTCTTGGCATCGAAAATAATGATACTCATTTTTATATTAATCATATCTTACAATTCCTTTTGAACGCTGATCGGATCCGGCTCAACCTCCGATGCGGGGACTGCGGTGCAGGACGAACTGGCGAGGAAGGTAAATCGCACCGGCGACTCCATGCAGTGAAACTTGAATATGAACGGTCACAGCATCACGAATGTGGAGGATATTCCTTATCCACCCCGGATTCTCATACCGCACCGCTGTCACACGTGTCTCAGTTAGCTCAGACTAAAATTATCCCTGTCCGGTGGAACGATGACGGGAAATCTCAACATGGGCGGAAAGAGTTTATAAGAACTTCCTTCGGCTGCTGTTTGATCTTCTCAGCCCGTAACGGAGAAGGATCTCGAGGCGGAATTGGCTGGAAAATACGATAAAATAGGTAGATACGTCTCCGGAAATGTGCACTTGACTGGAACGCTCTCGGTGGCTGGTCAAGTCACAAGCGATTTCAACATAACATCTCCGTCGACTGGAACTACTTCTCAGAATTAACGGCGCGTGGGAGTGTATACGGGATTAAACAGGAGAGCGACCATAATTTACCATTTTCAAACTATGGACCGTTCTATGTATATTGATAGAGAAGCGGCAGAAACTTACATGCCGATCGTGATTCAAACCATGGAAGGACTTAGAATCCACAATTCTAGTTACCACTGGCTGGTGGATTTCAACAACACAAAATTAAGCTTGTACATAATGACGTGTATGGAAGGACAACAATTATACGGACCTCCCACCATATGGTCGGTCACGATAACTCCTATTCCAAGTTAAATTCGTTTGGAAATACTAAATTATCATTAACAGGAGGAACACTCACGGGAACTCTCACCGCAGCGGCAGGAGCCAAGTTGATGGTGATGGATTATCCACCCGTAGCCATCAACGAAGTAGCCAAGAAAATGTATGTGGCCACACGCCGTGTCAGAAATACCACTGGACATATTCCAACGCTCACTGGAAATACGGGAAACCGGTGTGACGTGATCATTTCGGCCTCATCGGAATATTCGTCTGACTTTAAAGTTTTTTTTATGTCTTTGTTTATCACGTCCTACCGACGTCTACGGGAAAAGAGTGGTCGATAGCAGGAGTCACTTCTAATGTTTGGTTACAAATAGATTTACCCGTTGAAGTCACGATCTGGAAATTTCAGGTACGCGGACGCACTTCTGGATCAGAACGCATTCTCATCTGGAGATTACACGGCATCAAACTAGATACTACAGCAGACCTGCTTTAGGATGGAACTGCAATTATCGGAGCAACCACACTGGAATTTTACATCGCCGCGTCGAGCACGTACACCAAATATTCCACAATTAATTTTACAGCGCTAATACCGGGCTCAGGTATTTCCAGATTTTTGCTCTTGATGACTTTATCAAGGTCATTGTGATATCGTCGCGAGCAACACCGTTGCAGAAAACAGTGTTTTCCAAAACGATCTCGTCCTTGTGAAATAACCTTAAACCTCATAAATAACTGTGGCTAAAATTGTCAGAATCGCCACCGAGCTTTACCAGCTGATATTTGACGATACTTACCATCAGGATCCACGCTGAAAATGCCAGGCACGTGCTCACAGTACGGATATCAACAGCATCCACAGAAAATGCTTACGAACGATGGAAACAGGACGAAGTGAAATTGTCTCATCTTTCTGTGGCAAGCATGCGTCAGCAGCAGCTCAGTGACACCATCGATAAGTATTTTGCTGTGTTTAAACTTTGCAACGACAGGAAATCAGCGCGGCTGGTGAAAGACATTGATGGGCCCATTTATACAATTATTCAGAAACTGCATCTGACCGTTGTGGATTTGAAATCAGGGCAATTTAAACGTCGTAAATTTGCACTAAAAGAGGACGATGACCCCACAAAAAAGACCATTACTGCATGGAAGAAGTCGTCGCACGAAAATGATTTCGTGGAAAAAAAAACTGCGCGATGCATTCAACAAAAGAAAATTTTTCATCATGCCGGGATGGAGTACGAAAATGTGAAAATCATCGTGGAAGTCATGACATTAGCAGACAAGTCTGATAATAGTCCAGACGAGGAGATGACCGACCAACCCATGATGGCAATGTAACCCAATAAAGCTATAGAAGCGTTATTTTATGTAATCATGTACGGCCAGTATGGAAAAGTAGATCCAAATCTGGCCTCAGCGGCGTTCAAATACCTTGAGAATTTTCAGCTGTAGGATATTAAGAGCAAGCTGGAAAACGTTTTTAAAGAGGGCGATGCTCTTCCCAGATAAAATTTTGTGAATCACCAGTGGCCACATCGGAGTTGCTGGATGAAATGAATGATCGGAAAACCTACTTCCGAAAATACAGGACTATGATGGTGTATACTGGTCTACTTGATTTTATTGCTCCAGAAATCAAAGCATACGAAAAATTTAACAGAAACGTTTACAAAATACTACTGTTTTTATTACCTTTACAAATATCACCGCAATGTCAAATATAATCGCTTGGATTTCTTTGCGATCAATGTAGATAGATCTTACAGGTATTTAGAACATGTTAACGTGCAAGCAGTTCCTGACATGCTAGCAGATCTAGTCAAATTAAACCAGATGACGGAAATAAAAATAAAAGATTTAGTGATCATTGCGCCACTTCCAGATCATTTAAAAGAGTTCACGAGCAGAACTATTAAAGTAGTTCAAACACACATGAAATTTCTATCAGAACATCTGCCTCAGTTGGAGCTTCTGCTGCAAAGTTTAGCTGATGCAGATACATAAGATGACTGGCCGGTGCGGACAACCGCGTCGTCTGTCTGTGATCGATTTCAATCACATCGAGGAGGATTTACCTGAAGAAGACCGACGTGAGCTTGAATCGTATTACTGCTATTACCATCCAAAAGTCTGTGTGTACAAATGAGCGTATTTACATTATCGACGTTTATTAAAAATTACTGCCTCTTTTCCACTGGTTGTCACTATGAGCGGAATTGTGTCTCCGGGAGTCACAGCCAGTTCAGTCATGCTGATTTTATCCGAAGCAGGATTAGCTTTACCAACGATGATCAGACGGATGGAGCCTGCGCTGGAGGCCAAAACAATAATACCAAGACGGTCATGCTGGCGTATCAGCGGGTGCTCAGAGGGGAACCCAATTTGATATGTCCATCCTGATTCACGAGCTGAAAACCACAGACGATCTTCAAGGATATGGTCCAGACGATGTTCAGCCAATTTGATAAGGCGTACGATCAAAAGTTTATAGCTTAAAGAGAACAGAGTGTTCGAACGCTAAGGTGACACACATTATCATCATGGTAGACCCACCGGATCAAACGCTTGTGCCCGAACCAGAGATACGGCCTAAGGATGAGGTCGCAAAAAGTTTCCTGAGGAGGTGTGCGATGCTACTGCAGCGCCATTAACTTAAACGGTACATACGTCACAATGTTTTCTTTTCTGAAGCAATCGCGTGAACGGTATTCACATTAAAAAAAACTCTGTTTGTAGATCCTGCTGAAGTAAATCTAACATGGACTTTTCGTCGACGTCTCCATAATCGACTAAAAGAGTATCAGCCATGTCGCCAGAGGAGGATCTTAGTTTCGACCAAAATCGCGGCAGTGAAATTTTGCTTATCAGAACGTGTAGTCAAATCTAAATGATTACTGGAACAGTTTCGAAACACAGCATCGACCAGCAGTCCTTGAGAAGCTATCGGAGACACCGCTGATCATGATAACAGCTGAGGACACTAACACTCAGGCATCACTCCTATATATGTGTCTCACAAAGGGACATTTCAGCTCGAGCAACACAATGTGATGATCCGTCAACATATAACCATCGGGAAAAATAACGAAGTCTTGGTATGGGGTCGTTGATGCAGATATCACTTAACAATATTTTTACCTCGTTGCAGCTTCTCCATCTCTCAGCGCAGGCTCAAACAGAGATCCCCACAAACAGGGCAGTGTCTTCAGTCCGCAGTTCCAGTCGAAACCAGGTATTTTTTCAGCCATGATCGAATCGATGGTGCGAAATGGAAAGCATCCTGTAACCTCAGCGAGCTCGGATCCGTCCAACGTGGTCTCCATGAGCTTATACCACTTCGAGGACTTTTGTCTGACTTTGTACCATGCATAAAATCGTTCAACGTATAATGCAATTCCTCATCCATGATCAGAGTTGACTACGACGACGAAGAGGTCTTCATCACCGACGTGATCTTGCATAATAAAGAAATCCTCGAGGAAGCCATCGCGACCGTGGTCAGAAACAACTCTCCTGTCACCTTAATGCTTACCATGAAGAGAGCCATAGAGTAGCATCTTCACTAGCCAAGGTTCCGATAACCCTATCTACACTTAACGGATCGAACAGCTATATTGGTGCTTTGTCCTAGCGACATCTATTGGATTTCATGTGTTACCTTCCTTAATATGTAATTCCAACTAACCAATAGCGTGGTGCATTGTACATCAGCCGAAAACGGTGGTTGCAATTGACCTAAAAAGGATACTTTGTAAGTTTAACATCGAAAGTATGACTATGTACCAGAGGGAAGCCAATACAGGTGTATTTGAGTGAACGGTATTTGTGCAAACACGGACCGACACTGGAAAATTGCTTATTTATCAGCCAACAGTGTTCAAATTTGAACAACTTTAATTTGATTGGATGCGGCGGCAAGCCACCGCATCCAGTGAAATTCACAGACCCGGAGAACAGAAATATCTGTTCGATACGCCTAGGTGTAGATAGAGTTATCGGAACCTTGGCTTGCGAAGATGTAGGAGTAGCACAAAGACAACTTTTACTCACACGGGAACAGCGAAGACAGTTATCAGATCATGACGTCATCAGAATCATTTTCCACGAGGACCTTATTTGGAACATTGTGTGAGATGCATGGAAACAGAATACCTCAAGAAACTCTTAAAATTATCACTGTCTTAAAACATAGAGACACCATTGCCAGCCACAGCGTGGCCAGAGACAGACATGGCCGACAACTCTGTTGTCCACAACCCTGGCGACAAAGTGGATCATAACAAAGTGCTCACAACGAGGTTGACCACACGCGAGATCTTACCTTTGCCCACATCGATAATCGTAAAGAGCTCAATTCAGCAATCGTGAACCTGTATCATCATCATATTGACATCGCTGTAACACTTATTTTCGCCAAAGTGGTTGACATAGGAAGAGATCTCGTGCTGATTACAGCGGAGCAGCAAAAAGAACTCCAAGACCACGGTACGATCAACATCGTCTACAATAAATCTCTGCTGATGAAACATAGCATATCCAGCGTGACTCGAGAAGAACTCATTAATCTCATTATACGGTGTATCCATATAGTGTAAATATACTCAATGTAAATATATCCCGGGTGAATCCATCTGTGTGTTGTAGTTGTAGTTTTTTGGCCTGTCCTCAGAAGAAAGCCTGGTCAACCTCATTGTTCACAGAGGTGTCAGCAGCTGCATCGCTAATGCTGTGGACAACAGCGTCCTGGACAGCCCTGCCGTCTGCAACATCTTTAATCGTTGCTATGTAGATATCCATAATATGTGTAGCTTTTTAATACTGATATTCTGGTTTTTTTTCTTACTTTATCGTAATGTTGGATCACTGATGTTTTTACTACCGCAGTTCTGACATACATACAAGCGTCCGGGGACACCCACTCCAAATCTCTGAGAGCCTAAGCTTCCTCGTTTGATGATGCTGAGCACAGTACTCACCTCGTAGGTTTTGTGGCATCTCATTGTGGTTCTCTGAAACAACCATTAAATTTGAGATGATATTTTCAATTATGCTATATAATTATTAAGATAAAACTTTTATCTATAATCGAGCAATTAAATATACATATAAACTTACCTGAATCATCGATATAACGATTGAAAACGAAACATTAAGAAGCAATTAGAGATATATTGCAAAATAGTATATTATATATAAGCTAAAAACGTATCTGAACCATCGATATTACGATGAAAAGGGCGAGCCAAAATTTGATTCTGCGGCATGAGATCATTCGTAAGTTAAAGGAGATCTACTTCAGCATCAAGCAGCGGCGAGCACGTCATCTACTGCCGCGCTGTATGAACTTGCTGGAGAAGTGCGAGATTTTCTGAAGGAATATCCATGCGATCACAGTAATCGGGGTCAATTCGTCCGTGAGTTTAAAAGCCTTCTTGGAAGCGACATTATCACACTGCAGAGATATGCTAAACAATTACGCGAGGAGTACAACACTCACGGGTAACATCACAGAGTATCCCAGATCGGAAGCAGAAGTTCTAAAGCCTCAGGACGAGGTGATGAGTAGGTGGAGGCGAGCTGAAATTAAGAAACTGCCCAAGATAGACTTGCATCGTAAAACACTCACACCGCGATAAAGTGAAAAAGCTTTTAAAGGGGCTGACAAAGAGTTTGTTTATGATCATCTAAAAGTGCTTGCTCAAGGAGTCCATAAATAACTCTGCAACAACTGATGAAAGCTGCTGTTCTTCAAGAGCTTAAGTGTGTCATGTGGCTATCAAACTGAGTGTTGCTTTTAACATTCATTTCACGGGAAAAGAAAAGAGCATCGATAACTGGATCAGATCAAAATGCGTCATCATTTCTCGTGGCAGTCATTTCATCGAGATTCTTGATATCATCTGGTCGTTCATTTAACGTAGCATAGAAGATTATCAGGAACGAGGATCCGCATGGGTCTCAGCCGGAGTCAAGTCGATCGGATTTGGAGTCTCCAAATACAGTCCGACATGGAGAGGTCACTATGTCAAACTTCCCAAAAAGATTTTATCGACTAAAGCCTATGTGAACGTTAAAAACAAGCATGACTTATGCCTGGTCTGAGCAGTGCTTTCTGCTCATCATCCTGCTGAAGATCACTCCTGTCGCGTATCTCTCTATAAACTCAATATCATCCAAACAGGACATATCCAGTTTCCAGCCAGAATTAAAGACGTCCCCACATTAGAAGCACTTAATGGTCTTTCCGTCAATGTCTTTGGTCTCAAGAAAGACAAATACACTGTTTTCTTTTTGCTGTTCTCCAAAACAGCTTCACAAAGCAGTATCAACTTATTTTACTATCAATCGCATTTCAGCTGGATCAAAGATTTTAGCCGTCTGTGCAGATCTCAATACACTAAGCATGAAGATATAGCTAATTTTGCTATAGATTATTGCAATATTTTTCGAGGCAGAAAAACTGGATGAGCATCTAGCGATGGGTTATTGACAAGAAACACAAGCCGCTCAGATGCCAGAAGAGGGAAAAATAATTTACAGTTCGAAAACAACCGCAAAATATACGCACAGACGTTTCATATCGTCTTCGACTCGGAAGAGATACTGGGAAAAGTGGAAAGACTACCGGATCCCGACCAATCTTTTACCCAAGTGAAGCAAAAACCCTATCGGCTAATAAACGTGTTGTTCAGCAGACGATCGCCTGTCATCCCCCTATCGTCAGCATCGTGGTGCAGAGTGTATGGTCTGGTTCTTTGAGCAGCTCGTGTCTGAGTATACACGCATCACAGACATCGGAAAATCCAGCACCACTGATTCCACTCACGCCAGAACAACATAAACAACACAAGTCAGCACAGCGTTGTCATATCTGCGAAGAGTATTTCCAACCGCACGATAAAAATGTCAGAGACCACTGCCACATCACATGACGTTATCGTGGTGCTGCTCACTTCCAATGCAACCTCTATTTCAAAGAGCCCCAGTTCATTCCAGACATCGCTCACAATTTACGAAGGTGTGACGAACACTTTATCATCGCGGCATTAAACCATCCGCGTGTCAAAGAACTTTTAAAATCGGTGGGAACGAAATCACATGCATCCCCCATAATTTTGAGAAGTACCTATCATTCTCGATCGGACCCTTCCAATTTATTGATTCGTTTCAGTTTATGTCAGCATTGCTGGACAAACTCGCAAAAGGAACTGTCCAGTCTTTACTCATCTCGACGACACCGATCCAGACAAAATACATCTGCTCAAACAAAAAGGAATTTATCCTTACGAGTACATCGACAGATGGTCACGGTTTGAGGAAACTTCTCTTCCTCTCCAAGACGCATTTTATTTCTCACTCTACTTAGAACACATCACCTTTGGCTGTCAGACTCTCAGCGATTACCACAATGTGTATCTGAAAATCGATGTGCTGTTTCTTGCAGACGTGTTTCAAAATTTCAGAAATACCTCCCAGAAACATTATCAATTGGATCCTCTATGGTACTTTTCATCCCCCGGTTTATTATTGGACGTCTTACTTAAAACAAGTCAGGTGCAACTCAAGCTTTTCACGGACCCGGACATGTTTATGTTTACAGAGCAGATGGTGCGAGGGGTAATCACCGTCGTCACCAAAAAACATGCCATCGACAATAACAAGAACATGACCAACAACGATCCGACGAAGACACCCGTCTACAGCCGTCATCTTGCGCAAACAATCTTTATGACTGGGCTATGTCACAATCTCTTCCCACCGGTTGATTTCGCTGGATATCCGGTGAACAGTTTATGAAGGAACGCTCGGACGGTTACGTCAACGACGTTGGCAATTTAGCGAGATCGATTTGACCTACCCACAACACTTACATGATCTCCACAACGATTATCCCTTCTGCGCTGGACAACTCCTGGTCTCCAACGAGATGCTCTTGTCGGAACAAAGAACACCAAAAGACAAATTTGGCCTTAGAGATGCTAAGGTGAAAAACTTATACCCAATCTCATGAAAAAGACCAAATACATAATGCAACACCGTTTACTAGATTAGGTGCTGAAGGACTCATTCTTGATCAAGTTCATCGTCCAATTAAGTTTAATCAACCGACGCGGATGAAAAGTTACATTAACTTTAATACGACACAGCGAACCAAAACTAACACGGACTTCGACAAGGATTTCTTCAAACTCACGAATAATAGCGTCTTCGGAAAAACCATCAAAAACGCCATAAAACGCAAAGACATCGAAATCTTTAACGACTCGGAACGACGAGATAAATTAGTCTCATCGGATGCCTTCATGCACATGAAAATCTTTGACGAAGAATTAGTCCCGATCACGATCGAGTTCAGAAAAACCAAGCTTAAACTAGATAAACCCGTTTACGCTGGATCAGTCTTTCTAAAATGCTAATCGCGTTAGTCTACTCAAGACGGATACCGATTCACTCATCTATGAGAATCAGACAGAAGATGTTTACCAGGATATGTACGATCACAGAGAACACTTTGACCTCAGTGATTATCCGCGAAATAGTCTGTTTTACTATGCAGATAATATAAAGGTTCTTGGAAAGATCAAGGACGAAACCTATGGTGATCCGATAGTCGAATTAATCGCATTACGATCCAAAATGTACTGCTTCACCACAAACACAGGCGTAATCCATACAAAATTCAAAGGTGTCACTAAAACCACCGTCCATCACAGAGCTACAACAAACCATTACAGAAACGCTGTGAATGGACATCTCCATCATTACACCATGAGAACATTCAAGTCAGATCTACATCACATAGCCAATTTACTCATGAATAAAAAGGTCTGTGTGCATTCGATGATTAAAGATAACGCACTAGTGGTATCTCCACATTAGCCTTTGGACACAAAAATATCCAACATTAAACACGTCTGACCATACCTTTGCTCACGCCTATGAAAAATGGAAGCACGATGAGGTCAAACGGTCTCAACTTTCAGTGAGACGCATGAGAGACACCATCGACAGGTATTTTGGTGTGTTCAAATTCTGCAACGACAGAGGCATCGACGGGTTCGTTCACGCCATCATCAAGGAACTACATCCTGGAATCGTCGACGCCATTGTGAAAACGAAGGAAGACGACAATGCGCACAAAAATGACCAGGACTGCATGGATAAAGTCGTGGCACGAAAACATTTTCGAGGAAACCGAAAACTCCGCGATGCCGTCGACAAATGAAAATTTTTTCAGTTTGCCGGATTAGAGTCCAAGGCCATGGATGTCATCGTGGAGGTGATGGCGCTTGACGAACTAAACGTTAATGTTCCCGACGAGACGGCTTTTGAACTGCCAAATAAAGCCATGGAGGCGATATTTTATCTCCTTGTGTATCTTCAGCTTGGAAAAATCTATCCAAATTTGGTCGTGGAAGCATATCGTTATCTGGAAAGTTTAAATCTGTCGAAGTCTAAGCTCACAGACACAGTGAGATCTGTGAGTAAGATTTCTAAAGGAAATTTCGGTTATCCACCAGTTGCAGAACCTGAGATGCAGAAAAATATCGTGTACAGAAAGTTCAACGTGTATAAGTACATCGATATGTTTTCTTTAACCAGGATATCTTGACAAGAGTTACTCCTGAATTAATATTGTACGAGAATGTTAACCTCAACGTGGAGAGAATAGTGATGATGTTTTATCACCTTTACAGGTATTACCATAAACTAGACTCTGTAGTCGATGTCACAAATATTCTATCGGCATATACCTACTTAGAGACGATTCAGATACAGGCCACTCATGATACTCTAGAAGATCTTGTCAGACTCAATCTGCTCATATAAATAAATATAAACTTCGGTTTTCTTGCGAAGGTAACTGATATTAAACCAAAGATACGGAGTGATATCGAGCAGCGTAGGTTTAGAGTCGAAAAGTACATGAATTTTCTGAGTGAGCATCTGCTGCAACTGGAGGTGTTGTTCCAGAGTTTAGTATAGTCTGAGACCGATCATCAATTTTAATCACTTCAACGAGAATCTGTCGGACGAGGTCCGGAAAGAACTCGAATTATATTACCGCTACTACCATCAAAAAGTCTACGTGTACAGTCGCGCGTATCGACATTACCTACGTTTACTGACAATCGTCGCAGCAGCACATCTACCTGTGACTGCGGCAGGGATCGTGTCCACGGTCAATATGGCCAATCCGTTCATGCTGATTTCATCCGTAGCTGGATTAGCTTTGCAAACGATGGTGAAGCGGATGGAGCCCGCGTTAGAAGCAAAAAAGGCCAACAAAACACCACCAATCAGGTTTTTCTAGCGTATCAAAAAGTGTTCAGCAAAATCCGATCATAACCGGCGTCGTGGTAAATTCGATATTTCCCTGCTGATTCGCGAGCTGAGAACGCTATCGTGATCGATCTGGCTTCGATGTCATTGAGTCGCTTCGAAAAGGCCTACTAAAAAGTGTTTTCAGACATCCATCCATTATGCTTATTTTAATAGTCATTCTCTAATACAAAAAATGTTTGCGAGCCATGTCGTGGCCAACGACGACAACGATGTGTTCATCACCGACGTCATCTTTCACAATCCAGACATATTGGACGAAGCCATTGCGACCTTGGTGAGAAACAACGTTCCTGTGAGTTTAGATCTCGCCGCGACGGGAGCCATAGGAGTGGCGCGCAGGAAAATCTTGCTCACGCGAGAACAACTTCGAGAGTTGTCAGAAAACGATGTCATCAGGGTTATCTACCACGAAGACCTAAAACGGAAGCACTGTGTGAGATGCATATTAACGGAATATTTTAAAAGTTCTTAAAGTTATACCAGTCTTAAAACATAGAGAAAGACATGGCCGACAACACCAGATACCTTACCGATGCCTTCGTCGAAAATCGTAAAGATCCCGATGATGCCATCGTGAACACGTACAATCTCAACATCGACATCAGTGTGCCTCTCACGCTCACCAGTGTGGTCGGCATAGGAACATATCTCGTGCTGCTCACGGGGGCACTGCAAAAAGAACTCTACGACAATGGCACGCTCAACATCGTATACGACAGAGAAACACAGCATCTCCAGCATGCCTCGAGAAGAACTCATCAAGATCATGCACGGGGCATCATTATCGATGGAAGCATCACAGCTGGCTAAAAAAAGTATTGTCTAAATGATCTCGTAACCACCAGGAATACGGCTCACGTCAATTTGTTTTTGCCTCTTGATGTCGCTGGCGCCGGTTGTTGCTACCACTGACTATTTCCTATTGATGGCATTTTTCTTATGCTATATTATAATTAAGAGAAAATTTCTATCTCTAATTCGAAAAAATACAAGCAATTGAAGAAATCGAAAAATGACAAGCAATTAGAGATATATTTTAAAAATATATATAATATAAGATAAATAAATTTATCTGAACCATTGCCACAATGATGGAGAAAAGGAAACGCAGAGTTAATATTATACTCAACCTCGAACAAAACGTCATTCTTCGAAATGAACTCATCCATCGTCTAGAGGGATTTACTTCGGGATCACTTAGCGACAAGCACGGTACCCCAGATCGAATGCTGCGTTGGATGAACTCATCGTGCAGATAGGTGAACTTCTGTGGGAGTTCCCTAGAGGTGATCTCGTGTCGGATTTTAACCAAGTCCTCGACCGAGAGATCATCACCTAACAACGGTATGCGAAACAACTGCGCGATGAGTACAAGGCACTCACGTGGAAATCCACAGCGTATTTCAGAACGAGGGCGGCAGTGCTCGAACTTCAAAACTAGATCGTGAGTCGACGGAGGCGAGCTGAAATTGAAAAGCTTCCCCTGATCGACCTTCAACAGACCCGATCACTGACACCACGATAAACCGAAAAGTTTTGCTTACGACAACCCGCAAATACTCGCGCGCGGTACTGATAAAAAACTGCTACAGCGACTGATGAAACCGACCATCGATCGAGAACTTGAAACACATACGGCTATCAAACTTAATGTTGCTTTTAACGTTCATTTCACGCATGCAGAACAAGAAAACTCTGCCGACGTCTGGCTGAGATCAAATTTGGTCATCGTTTCTCGCGTCGACGATTTCAACGCGATCGTCAACATCGTCTGGTCATATATCCAAAGTCATATAGAAGATTTCCTGGAGAAAGGATCTGCGTGGATCTTTGTCGGAGTGAACTCAGTCACGTTTCAAGCGTCAAAATATCGGCCGCTTATTTGAGGTAAATATGTCGAACTCCCCGAAATGATATCAGCGATAAAAGAGTGCGCGGACGCTAAAACAACGACGATAGCTGTCTGGTCTGGGTGGTGCTCTCCTCATTGTATCCTGCTTCGGATCACGTGGATCGCGTCTCCAACTACAATGCGTATTTCGATAGCATCAAAACAGCTCATATACGGTTTCCAGCGGAAGTCAAAGATGTCCCAAAATTGGAAACACATCTATCCATCAACATCATTGGTCTTGAGGAAAACAGGAGACGGAGAAAAGATTAACACGGTCTACCCGCTATTGATTTGAAATCACAGCATCAATTTGCTTTACTATCAGTCGGATTTCATCTAGATCAAGGATTTTAGTAGCCTGTGCAGCTCGCAGTACTCCAATCACGATAACAAGACTCATTTCTGTTACAAGTGTTTGCAATGTTTCTGACGGCAGGAAAAGATAGGTAAGCACGTGGCTTCAGGTTACCGTAAGGAAACACAGGTTGTTCAGATGCCAGAGAAGGGGAAAATAGTTTACAGTTTGAAAACTCAAACAGAAAATTTGCTCAGACTTTTCATATCGTGTTTGATTCGGAAGCGATACTGGAAAAAGTGGAGGCAACTCATCCTCAGCCTGATCCTGATCGATCTTTCACAAAGGTTAAGCAGCAGTACGTGCCGTGCCAATCGGTTACAAAACCTGCTATGGTGCCGTATCGACAGCGTCGTGGTCCTGATTGAGTCATCTGGTTCTTTGAGCAGCTCATGTCCGAATATAAACGCATTACCGACATCAGAAAAATATTCAGCACCGCTGATCCCGCACACGCCAGAACACCAGAAGCACAGGTCGGCGCTTCGTTGTCACATTTGTGAAGATATTTTCAAACCGGACAATAGGAAACTTAAAGACCACTGTTACATCTCTGGACGTTATCGTTCCGCCGCTCATGACCAATGCAATTCCAACTTTAAGGATCCAGATTTCATTCCAGTGATCGCTTATAATCTACGAGGGTACGATGGACACTTTTTCGTGGAGACGCTGAGTCATCCGCGGGTCAGAGAACTCTTAAAATATGTCAGAACCAAAATCAGATGTATTTCTAATAATTTTGAAAATTACATGTCGTTCTCGCGTGGACCCTTCAGGTTCATTGAAAGTTTCCAGTTTATGTCTGCGCCGTTGGACGAATTAACCAAAAATTGTCCTGGTTTTGCTCACCTCGACGAGGCCGATCCGAAAAAATACGTTTGCTAAAACAAAAAGGAATTATCGTTACAAGGCTGGTCGCAGTTTAATGAAGCTTCTCTTTGTCCCAAAGATGCGTTTCAATCCCACTTAAATGTGTTCAATATCATCGACGACGAATACGACATGGCACTGTTGGTGTGGCGAAATTTGGTTGCTAGACTCTCGGGGATTACCACGATGTGTATCTAAAAACGTGTGTGTTGTTACTCGCGGACGTGTTTCAAAATTTCAGGGACAGATGCTAGAAACGTTACCGGCTAGACCCGCTCTGGTACTTCTACGCATCCTGGTTGGCATGGGATGCACTGCTGAAGGTGAGTGGAGTACAGCTCAAACTCTTTACAGACCCGGACATATTTTTGTTTACTGTACAGACGGTACGACTTGGAATTTCCGTCGTTAGTATAAAAAAAAACATGATGTGGCCAGCAACAAATACCTGTCCAACTACGATCCAACTAAGTCACTCGTGTACGTCATTTATCTAGACGAAAACATCTCTATGGTTGGGCTATGTCGCAGCCACTTCCTGTGGGTGGATTTCACTGGATCACCACAGATCACTTTCTGCAGGAGCGCTCGGGCGGTAACGTCGATGATATAGATTATTTCGTCGAAGTCGACCTGATCTATCCTGAACACTTGCACGAGCTTCACAACGAGTATCCGTTCTGTGCTGGAAAAACTTCTGGTCGACAATGAGATACTGTCTCTGGAGTAAATGACGCAAAAGGTCGAGTTCGGTCTGGGAAACGCCAAAGTAAGAAACAAACCTTTTGCCGAATCTCATGAGAAAAACCAAGTACATCTTATATCATCGACTGCTTGATCAAACTCTGCAACACAGCTGCTGCTTCAGAAAGTTTATCACGCGTTAAAGTTTAATCAGGCAACTTGGACGAAATGTTACATTGACTTTAACGCGCAGCAGAGCACGATGGTCACCATGGACTTCGAAAAGGATTTTTTAAAACTCATGAACAACAGCGTCTTCGGCAAGAACGCGGAAAACATCCGAAAACGGAAAAGTTGAAATCGTCAACGATGTGCAGCGCCATGATAAGCTTGTCTCGTCTCATGCTTTCGTCCAAATAGAAATCTCTGACGAACACCTGGTAGCCGTCGAATACAGAAAAACACATCTGAAACTCAATAAACCTGTGTACGTTGGAGCCATACTCGATCTTTCCAAAATGCTCATGTTGGATTTCCATTATTACTTCATCAAGTCACGGTATGGAGATCGCGCTCAACTACTCATGACCGACACTGATTCGCTCGTCTATGAGATTCAGGCAGAGGATCCTTATCAGGACATGTTTGACGACAAAGAACTTTTCGATCTCAGCGATTAACCACAATATAGTCCGTTTTACTGAGTAGACAATAAAAAGGTCCTAGGAAAGTTCAAAGCGCTCCAAAATGTTCTGTATCAAGAAAAAGGTCAAAGGCATTAAAAAGGCCGTTGTCAGTAAAATTGCCACGATCGACCACTACAGAGAAGTAACGTGTTTATTGATTGTTTAAAAAACCCAAATATTATGCGATTAACACAAAGGAACTGTCTCTCTAATAGCTTATAATTTTTGTATATTGAGGGTAGACAAGATATGTTTGTCTTACACGTAATATTGTAGTGATATCGATGTAAACAATTTGATCATATTGAAAGTAATATCTAAAATAAAACTAATTGCACAAGGATAATATATCATCCATACTTAAGAACAAAAGGATTTTGACTGAGTAAGATATGACATGTCACAAGTGTAGAGATTCAAGGTAGCAAATCCACGGGGTAAATTCATAGTTTAGAATTGAGATATTTTTTAAAAATATTAACATTAATAAGTTAGCTTTAAATGTTGAATGTTAGATATTATAATTTAATTCAATAACTTAAAACAATATTGACATCAAAAGTTTATGGAAACTGATTTCTTCATTAGATGCTTTTTGGTCCATGTAATTTTGTAATCCGTTCAAATGATGTGACACTCAAGTATTTGAAACATCACTGTTGTCTCTGTTTTTCTGACAATTTATATACCAAACGTTTATTGCAAGCATATTTTGAGAAATAACGTACTATATTATTTTCTATGCGAGTCAGTTTGTCAATAGGTACATCTTTGGTGTACGCTCTCCACGTGCATTACTATTTTAAGAAATAATCATTGTTGAGCAAAAAGAAAGAGATAATTTGAGAATCCTTAGTGAATTCATTAAAAACCTTTTTAAAAAAATAAATGGCTATTTCAAATGCTGGATTCCTTGTGCATTATTTGTTCACTGTAGATATACCTACAATAAGCCTTTTGCACTGCAAACGCTGGGTATCACTATGTAAAATATTCTTATTTAGAAATGATTGCATTTTGGGTGAATTATTTGACTTAGAAATGTAACTTTTCCAACACTAGCATGTTTGCACTGTGAATTGCAATGGTGCCAATATAATTTCTTACGTGCTTCAGCGAAATTAGTGAACCAAAAATTATTTCATGTGCGTGCGCGTACTACATTAGAGTAGACACAAGCATTGTGAAGGGTCCTTTGTGAATACATGCAAAATAATCAAGCGAATTCAGGTCAATAGGCAGGTCTTCCTGAATGGAAGGAATATATTTTAAGCGATAGTTTTGTGTATAATGAATGACATAAATTGATTAATAGGTCCTATGCATTATTTCAATCTGAGTCAAACCTTGCATTTTACTCGATGAATCGATGGTGAATCATTCATTTGTCTGTATCTTGTATGTCATGACAACTTAAGTTGGGCATGGGATTGATGTGAAATAGGACTGCTTCTGAAGTGATTTTATATAACAAAAGAGGTGTTCCATCTTCTCATAACTGTGGATATATTTCAGTACCGATGGAATTGACCTCCTTTGGTTAAGTACTTCAAAACGTATCCTTGTTACAGTCGTTTTGCTGGTAGATGCGTTAGTTCAACTCGTAATCAAAGGGTCGCTGGCTCAGTACCAGTACAGTATATCGGCTCGGATGTCTCTGTGCGTTCATGAGTGAGGCATATGCTTCCATTTCCGCGGCTTGATATAACTAATATTTTATTGAAAGAGCCGTCTAAGTCTAAAACAAACCAATAATAACTTTCAACCCTGCAGACAATGAGTGATCAACAAGTATATATCGAGGTTGATCAACAAGTATATATATATATAGTTTCTTGCTGTGTACAAATATAAAGCGAAGATATTGTTATGTATGTTTATAATCTGTATTATTTGATGGCTTTTCTTAATGATTATATGTTATATACATACATATTTTGTTCTTGACCTTGTCCCAAATCAAGTTCTCCGTATTCATGACTAGTGAAACTGATTTATTTTGTAAACAACAGAATACATAGCTAACTATTTCTATATGATTGTGGACTAGATGTTCAAATCATTATCAATGGCACACATGTTATATAAGTATTGATTCTGACCCTAGAAGTTTCTAGAAAGGAAGTTTCTATTGACTGAGTATTTTCAGAAAATGGTAATTGCGACCTAGATCAAGTAGAAGGGTATATAATCTAGTTTACCTAAGGATTACGCATTCTTGCCTTAACATCTTGCGGTAGACTAGTCAGTCTCTAGAGAACTAAATTATTTGTTGAATTTTACAAAATTCGTTGGTTTTCGCTCTTTTCTGTTACTTAGTTTAAGACCATAGAGAAATAACCGAAAATCAGAGGCTCGTGTACGGGACAAATTTCTTTCGATTATTCCAGAAAACGTTTGTTTTTTAAATTTGAATTCGCTGTGTTTTGGACATTTCTAAGTCCCAGGTATTATTTCACATATACGAGAAATCAGTTGTGAAACTAACAAGCTTCCGCAATGTAATCTAAGTGGAGAACTTTATTTTAAATCCTACCCAGGAAAAGTTAGAGTCCTTGAAAAAGAATGAATTACTCCAGCTTACCAGACAATATGATCTCTCTGAGGCAAAGGCTTTTTTAACGAAGCAAGAAAAAATATTTTGGTCCAGTATTTGGTGAAAAAGAATTTATTGGATAAAAGTGCTTTGGGTTTGACTAGTAAGTTTCTATATGGTTCTGACATGATAGTAGTAGCTTTGAAATTAAAACACAAGATGGAAATAGAATTATAAAAGCTTCAGCTTCAGAAAGAGACAGAAGAGGGACAAATGGACTTGGAGAAAGAGGAAAGAGAGAGAGAGACCAATGCAGCTGCAAAAGAAGAATGAGAATTGCAGTTACAGAAAGAGGAAAGAGAGAGAGACAAATACATCTAGAAAAAGAAAAGAGAGAATTGCAGTTGCAGATAGAGGTAAGAGAAAAATAACATTGCAATTGCAGAAAGAGGAGGGAAAGAGAGGATAGGATAATACAAATACAGAGAGAAAAAGAAGAGATGAAAATTCAGATGCAAAGAGAAAAAGAAAGGAAGAAAGTGAATTTCAATTTAGATGAAAAGAATTAAAGCTAGCAATGGAAAACACCTCACCCCACAGACCCCCTTTACACATAAGTTTTGTCTTGGATGTAACCAGAAATATTATATTAGCATACTCTTTTGAAGAATAGGAGTAGGTAACTACTTTCCTCATTTTAAAAAATTTGCTGAAAATTGGAAATGGACAATAGAGCAATAGTATTCTATTTTTGCAAAGTGTACTTTTTGGCAAAGATCGTGAAGTCTACACTTCACTGTCAGTACAGCATGGTGCTTATTATGATGTGGTTAACTAATGTATCTTGAAGGCTTGTGAACTAGTACCTGAGGCATATCGACAAGGTTTAGGAACTGTAAAAAGAAACTGGACAGACCCATGTCGAATTTGCAAGAGGAAAAGAAAAAAATATTTGATAGGTGCTGCTCAGACAAATCATATTAATTGAAGAGTTCAAGAATTTCTTCTACAGTAACGTTAAGTCCTATTTTGACGAGCAAAAGGTCGAAACTTTAGAAAACGATGCTATTACAGCTGACAATTATTCTTTGACTCACAAAGTTTCTTATGTCAGTAAATCTTCCATGTAGCAGTTTTTGGTAAACATCTATTTCAGTCTCATACGAGCACGTCCAAATCTCAATCTGGCATAACTTTCAGAAATCAAGTTTCTGATAAGACTGATGAGAAGTCCTCATCTCTTCCTACGTGCACTTATTGCAAGAAGAAAGGGCACATCATTTCTGATTGCTACAGACTGAAAAATAAGCAACAGAATAAAGACATTTATTCCAAATGCTTTTATTTCTAAGAGGTCAGGGTCACGATAATGTATTGAAAGAAATACATTTGTCTGATTTTATTATGGAGAATTATAAGCCATTCATGTCGATAGGTGATTATTAGTGATTCTGAAAATCCTACCCCTATTAAAATTTTAAGGGACACAGGAGCTTCTCAGAGTCTTTATTAACAGGTACTTCGCCTTTTTCTGAGAAGTCTTCGTCTAATGAGAGCGTTCTTATTCAGGGTTTCTGTGAATGTTCTTTTCCGTTGTGTAATTTGTCATCAGACTTGGTCTTAGATCCGTGACAGTCGGAATAGTGACGTATTTACCCATCGAGAGTATAAGGTTATGGTTAATCCTCTTGTAACTGAAATCCCTGATTTATACCCAGCTTGTGCGTTGTGCAGTTACTTGAGCTATGAAAACTAAAGCTTCAGAATGATGTTGACCGGAATTATTCCTTTAGCTGACACACTTGTTGGTCAGTCTTTTGATGGGGTCACTTTTGCTCCTGGTATGGATCAATCAAGAGGTATTGATCACAGTGATTTTCTACTACTCATTCTCTTTATTCTAATCAGGTCGACAAAGGACAATCACTCATTGTCGAACAGGAACAAGATCATGATCTCCTGTTTGTTTCGGAGGTCTATTAGCGAAACTGAAGCCACACAAGTACCTGTTTGTTATTTTGCTAAAAATGTGGTCCTTATAAGAAAATGGAGACCACCAGATGATGAGTGGTCCGTGAGCTATCAAACTATCAAATTATTTTTCACTGGAAATAGAAAGTATTCATCAATAATATTCTTGGAGAGAAACATTAATTTGGAATTATAGTGAATTCACACAAGGACATTTTGGAAATATTCTTGTGATATATCAGAAGACTTAGCACATCATCAAACTTCAGGCCATTGGCATATTACCACAGGCACATCAACTCATTCAATATTGGAATTTAATTGGAACTTTATACATTTGGATTTGTGACAGAACTTTTTAAATTTTAACTTTGTAAATTATTTGTTTAATTTTACAAAAACGTGTTGGTTCTCGCACTTTTCTTTTACTTAGTTTGAGACCATAGGGTCGTAACAATATAACCTATAGTAGAACAATTTATTTATACCTGCTATTTGTTTTCTTTCTAAATTACCAAGAGTACTTGTTAACACTGTTTCCAAAATTGCATCCGTCAAACAATTATGACTGACACTGTTCGTATTAGACATTATGTCAAGATGTGTTCACAAAATGAAAGCAATTTAAATAGAAATATTTCCTTGTCGCATCTGTTTTGTTTAAAATGATGTAAATTACGTAATGTTTGCTTATTCTTTTGTGTGTTTATTTAAATTTACATCATCATTCCTTGTTTTTGGCAAAGGTTGTATCCATTTATTACTTTGCCTAGTTCATCAGTGCAGTTCACTTCGCTTGTGAAACCATGATCGTTAGGGTCTATGTGGTTAGCGTCGCGCTCAACATGAGTTTAGATCAAAACTACTTCCATGGTACAAAAGATAAATTCTGGCCGTTGAAGATTTTCAAAATATAAGAGTCTTGCACAAAAATCTTAATTGATTAGATTACTATCTGAAAACAGTTATAACCCTATTGCTCAGGTTAATAGTGTATATGATGTAAATCCATGCGCCATTGTAACGTTATTATAATTCTCTTGTTTCATTTAGAATAAATCGCTTGACACTTCGTGTAAACTTTTAAAAGAATTGCATCGTTTCTCGGGTTTTCTATGTCCTTGTTTTCCAAAAATAAATGTTCATTATGTATTAAAATCATATGTTCACGCTTATCCGATTGTTGTTGATTGGTTTATTTATCAAAACATACATTATATATCATGTTCTTCCTCGTCAACACCAATCAGTCACTAAACCTAACACACCGTGTGCGAATGTTTGTCTGACTGTGCATTGCATTAGGTATTGTTACGTGACTAGACTCGTACAAAGTAACAAAGAAAAGAGTGAAGCCAGCAAGCTTTGTAAATTTAACAATATAATTTATTTCCCTAGAAAACAAGGTAAAAATGTGAAAAATGACTTACGGTTTGTGAATATAATCCAAAATTAATCCTAGAATTTAAAAATATAAGTCCTATCACTAAAACGTTCTAATTGAATCCAAGTTCGAATCTCGATGAAGCTCCAAGATGGAAGGCGATGACGTCCTCTATAACCAGTTTTGTGCTGATGTGTCAACAGTTCCTTGTTGAGTCACCAAGAATTTAATTCCTGCTTTAGAATTCCGAATAATTTTCAGTAAATGTCTTTGTCCAAGAATTTCGAACTGAACTGAATTTTTCTAGAAAAATCTCAAATCCAGTGAATAAAGTTATTACAATAACATGTAATGAAATAAAAATTAAATTAAAGAGAATTTAAAACTAACACACAAGCAATTAAATTACATATACGTAACACTTCCCCCCAAAGAAAAAGAAAGATGTATATAATAAAGCTTTCTTTTTACCATATGTTAATTATTCATAAGGTAAAAAACAATACATAAGAAGAACTCTTATGACTTATACAAAGTGTACATGAAATAATATTTCTATACACGGGAAAGTGCATCTGCAATTAAATTGTCTTTTCCCTTGATGTGCCAGATGTCAAGATTATATTCCTGTAACAACGAACTCCACCTTAATAATCTTTGATTTTTATTTTTCATCTTGTCGATGAAAGTAAGGGGGTTTTGATCACTAAACACAACAACCGGAGAAGGAGCTGGACTAATATAAATTTCAAAATGTTGTAATGCCGAAATTATTTTCTTAGAGAAATAGCACACTGGATGATCAACACCATTTCTATCTTCTTGAATCAATACCGCTCCAACCCCAACATCACTTGCATCAACAGACAGTTTAAATGGTTGACGGAAATTTGGAGCTGTAAGAACAGGCGTACTTTTAAGTATGGCCTTTAACTTGTCAAAAGCCTCCTGACATTTTTCAGTCCAAAGAAACTTATTTTTCTTGCTCAACAAATTTGTCAGGGGTTCAGCAATATTAGAAAAATTAGAACACAATTTCCGATAGTATCCAGCCATACCCAAAAATCGCATCAGCCGCTTTTTACTAATAGGCACAGGGAATTCAGAGATAGCCTTCACCTTAGCATCTATAGGTTTAACTTGTCCATATCTTACAATATGTCCTAGAAATGTCACACAAGCACGGCAGAACTCACTTTTAGATAAACTGATTGTCAAACTTGCGTCAGTGAGTCTTTCAAAGAATTTCCGAATTGTTGCTAGATGTTCTTTCCTGGTGTCGTTGTAGATGATGACATCATCAATGTAAGCATCACAATTATCTAGACCAGAAGTATTCATATTCATCAAACGTTGAAAAGTACTTGGCGAACCCATCATATTGATAGAGTCCATCTGGAGTCACGAATGCCGAAATTTCCTTTGCCCTTTCCGTTAGTGGAATTTGCCAAAATCCTTTCAGAAGGTCAAATTTCGTGACATACTTGGTATTTCCAATTTTATCAATACAGTCATCGATTCTTGGTAACGGAAATGAATCTGTTTTTGTCACACTGTTCACCTTCCTATAATCAGTGCACATACGGAAAGTTTTATCTGGTTTAGGAACAATTATACATGGTGAACTCCAGTCACTTTTACTGGGCTCTATGAAATCATTCTCCAGTAAATATTGAATTTTCTTTTTCGGATATTCCTGTTTGAGAGGATTCATCCTGTGTGGGTGTCGTTTCACAGGTTTAGAATTCACAATTTCATCGTCATGAAAAATTTTGTTTGTCCTCGTAGGAACATCTGGAAATAAGTGCTCATATTCAAATAATAACTGCTTAAGTTCATTCCTTTCTTGTTGTTGCAAATGTAAAAGTTTCTGGTCCAGATTTTTCATAATTTCCGAATTCCGAAGATTTGTCGCTCCAAAATCAGTAGAGTCCAGTTGAATTCCTTCACTTAATCCTCAGTGAGTGGGACAGGTACAACTAAATTACCTTCTATCTCTCTCAATATACTGGTATTCCATTAATTTATTTAGATCAGAGTACCAATATAATTAAACTCAGTCATTTTCTTCTTAACTTTGTAAGGGCCGTAATACCTAATTTGAAGAAAATTTTGAAGAATGAGCAAGAGAGAATGAACTCTATTACAGAACTCAAAAGTACTCTCAACTGAAGTTCTGTGAAACCATAATTTCACTTTTGACTTGAATTGCTGAGTGCCAAATTCAAGCATAACTAGCTGGAAAATTCCAGACATAAAATTTGACCTTTGACCAGATTGGACAGATTTGGGAAGGCCAAATTGAGTAAAAAAAACTGTATCAAAGCTTTTACTATGGTTTTTGTTTTAATATTCCTCAAACGAATTGCCTCTGGAAATCTTGTTGACGCACTAGGGAAATTTAAATTTCAAAAAACAATTTTCTGAAATATTTTAGCCAAAATTCATATATCCCAAGGACGAGAACCCCAATTTTCTTTGTTACGTGACTAGACTCGTACAAAGTAACAAAGAAAAGAGTGAAGCCAACGAGCTTTGTAAATTTAACAAAATAATTTATTTCCCTAGAAAACAAGGTAAAAATATGAAAAGGACTTTTGGTTTGTGAATATAATCCAAAATTAATCCTAGAATTTAAAAATATAAGTCCTATCACTAAAAAGTTCTAATTGAATCTCGATGAAATTCCAAGATGGAAGACGATGACGTCCTCTATAACCAGTTTTGTGCTGATGTGTCAACAGTTCCTTGTTGAGTCACCAAGAATATAATTCCTGCTTTAGAATTCAGAATAATTTTTAGTAAATGTCTTTGTCCAAGAATTTCGATGCAGAAGAGTATTTTCCAGGGTGAATAAATTAAATTATTTTAAATAAAGAAAACTCAATTCAAATGGCAACAACAAGAATACCTTTCAGCTTGAAGGTATGATTTACAACTGACTATAAAATCACTATGAACTAAGTTTTAACCCTTAACTGAGACGCAGAACAGACCACGTGATCATTTTGTCCGAACAGCGCAGTAAAAAATATCTCAATTATCACGTACTCTAGTATAACCTTAGCCAGAAAGCCAATGATTCCCACACTGGAAATGAATTTAAAAATAACGCGTTGTTCATTCAGCTAACACGCAGGCCAAGCATGACCTTGATTACGACAAATGATTTTCACTCTGTGTTTACCAAATTTTTAACCAAGGTCAGTAACTAGGTTAGCTAAAAATATAGTGAAGCAACACTGTTATTTACTAGAACTGAACTGAATTTTTCTAGAAAAATCTCAAATCCAGTGAATAAAGTTATTACAATAACATGTAATGAAATAAAAATTAAATTAAAGAGAATCTAAAACTAACACACAAGCAATTAAATTACATATACGTAACAGTATATATTGGTCGTAAACATTATCACAAACGTACGAAACAAAATCGAATCAGCGCCCGCACTTGATTTCATTCATTAACATGGACGTGATTTCAGTTTGCACGTTCGTCTGTTACCTGCGATTTTTGTGACAGATAGTTTTCTTTAAAGATTTTTTAGTACGCCATCACTGTACATTATGATAGGTCGCATAATTAAATTCCTATATGTCTATATAATGCCAAGTGATTTTACTGCAGGCTTCGTAGAGATTCGAACTATGTGGTCCTCACGCTACGTTTATTTTTCAATGCCCTGCATAATGTGTAGTAAAGCATAGAGTGTACATAGCACATTATGTATAAAAAGGAATATTGAAACGATACAATGGTTTTCCGTATAATTGTAATTGAAAATGACATATATTTTCAAATATAATTAGGTCTTTTACACAATGAAAGCATCGATTTAGATACTTATGCAGGAGCGCGCTGAAAATCCAAAGGTTGTGTCGATAAAAGTGACAGTTGTAATGATAGTTTGATGTTTCTTCCATATTTTCGTGACATATTCAGTCCATAAGGTTTAATGAGCACCTGTATTTTTAATTCTGAAGAGTATATACTTATAGCTGACATATAAGTTCACTGGGCGCCGCGATATCATTCGGTATTTTAGGTACATTGAATTGATATTGATCTTGACTCACTTTAAATCGTTATTTGTTGAGCATGATGATCACCAATCATCATTTTGTTTCGGAGAAAGCCAGCAATGCCTTTTGTTAATGAGATTCTGAAAGCCGTTGATTTTTGTATTAAAATATGCTTTGGTGATTTTAGAACCAACAAATTTGACAAATAGAACTTGCCGTTATTTGTTTGTAATATCTTAAGAGTTTATTCCTCTATTTGTATTTTTATGAGCATCCAACGTTGATTTTTAAATTTATTTTATTGCCCCAGACGGGGAATGACGCTAAGGTTATGGTGCCTGGAACTCATCACTTTACAATAACTGGTAATTATCTACAATTAGCAACACTGACATATCTATTTTCAAAATATATGCTTCAAGAATATTCATGATACAGAAAGCGAACATTCAATTGAGTAGACTGACAAAAATATATTCTTGAGCTTAACAAAATGTGGAAAACTTAGGAAGGGAAACTTGAAAAAAGTTAGAAGACGAAAGTCAGAAACAGAGTAGTAATGCTATCCTACTTGTGTTACGTGTCTAGGCTCGTACAAAGTAACAAAGAAAAGAGTGAAGCCAACAAGCTTTGTAAATTTTAAGAGAATAATTTATTTCCCTAGAAAACAAGGTAAAAATATGAAAAAGGACTTACAGTTTGTGAATCTAATCCAAAACTTAATCCTAGAATTAAAAAATATAAGTCCTATCACTAAAAAGTTCGAATCCCGATGAAGTTCCAATATGAAATGCGATGACGTCTTCTATATCATGTCCTGTGTTGTTGTGTCAACAGTTCCTTGTTGAATTTTATGAATCATGAATAATATTCCGGCTTTAGAATTCCGAATAATTTCCAATAAATGTCTTTGTCCAAGAATTTTTATGATCACTGGTATTTTCCAGGGAATATAAATTATTAAATCCAAAAAACAGAAGAATTTTAAATCAAACTGGCATCAACATTAAAAACACCTTGAGCTCTGAAGGTGTAAACTACGACTGACTATTTCACTATAAAATAGCTGTTTTAACCCTTAACTAAAACGCAGTTTAGACCCCGTGATGGGTCACGTGATCACTTAGTCCGAACAACGCAGTAAAATAATATGTCAATTAGCACGTAGGCTATTTACAGGTTCGATAGTACTGAAGGAATCTTACGATAAGATTCAATAATTAAAAAAATAAGAAAGGTTGTTTACAATAGAGCTGACGCAAGCCAAGAATGACCTTGATTACGACCAATGATTTTCACTCTGTGTTTACAAATTCTGAATCAAGGTCAGGAACTAGGTCAGCTAAAAATACAATGTAGCAACACTACTGCGTTTTAATCAGGCTAAAAAGAACTGAACTGAATTTTCTATAAAAAAGCAATGTCAACTCCAGTGAATAAAGTTATCATAAAAATAAAATCAAAAAGAATTTTAAAACTAACACACAAGTAATTAAATTACATATACGTAACACTTGTAACATTGCAAATTTATATTACATCATTTTTTATGACTTGATACCTCTATTAATCAAAACTTATTCACTGACCATTAATGGTTTCCATTCTCTTCATTGATTCTTAAAATCAGCTTTCTGATCCCGTATATAAACAACATGTTTTTCAGTTATATAATAAAATCTTATAAATTCCTCAATCCTCTTGGACTCAAATTTCTAGATTTAATTTTTTTATATAAATATAAAATTTTGCAAAAAGAGTGATTAAGGAGAATATCATTACTCTTGTTTAAAATTTATTTTCCAAATAAAATTTTCCTGTAATTTAATGCCATATCAGTTTCAACTTTTGCGCAAATACATGTCATTCCTTATTTCCAAATTTCTTTTATACAGTCACGTTGAAATTTAGAAACCGATCATATTTTTTAATCTTCCTGAACCTGCCTTTGATTGTAAACCAGCATTAAAAATCCCATAACCTGTATTCAGTTGTATCGATTTTAATGGGGAAGTCAGTCAAACTTTCACTCTTTGTTATTTGATAGATATTAATTTTATAAATAAGAAAAATGTAAACGAACGTAGGAAAAAGGCCATGCTAATAGAAATATTAGAGTTCAAACTTTTGAAAGTTGGTGTATATACCGTGTGTTTTGCACCGCGATATTCCAGAGGTAAAATATATCAATGATATGAAAGCATCAGAGGAATTACAAATGGTTCATTGCGTCACAAAGTTGGTTCGTTTACTGGAATTGTATATCACAGGCTTTTGAAAGTCTATCAATGTAATAAGAAAATGGCAGAAGGGGAAAATCCTATACATGCATATATATATATATATA
>JAECUM010000865.1:0-75136 GCA_016617855.1 Megalonaias nervosa | reverse complement strand
TTAAAAAGGTGAACAGGCATACGTATAAATTGCAATTTAATAGAATTTCTATATGTTCTAAATAAATAGAGGATAGTTTATTTTCCGACTATAATAGGGGATACACTTTATCGTGTGGCACCAAAAACATTATATTTTAACTAGTGGCGAAACTAAGACTTAAAATACTTAGTTTTTGGTACGACAAAATGAAATATATCCGGTATTAACGTAGGAAAAGAAAATTGTCTTATTATTATATACCAAACTTGCTCCAGAATTGAAGTTTAAAAAATTAATCTCACTGTTCGGCTCAATACGCTAACTCTGAAACCGCCACCCCCGTTTCGTCAATTCACCGCACTTTCATAATATACTTGACTTAAGAAAGTAGTAGGATTGGATTGACCTAATCTATTGCAGTAAATTACATTTGTGTCATTTTGTACACTATTTGACCCTATCTTAATCTGATTCAGCAATGCAATACAGCTGGTTGTCGTTGCTGTCAAGGACGCAAGGGGAAATAACTTCTCGAGACGCGAACGGCGTCTGGTCAAATTTCTTTATCAAAGATTAATTTCCATGTCTGTAATGTAAGGCAGTTTTCATTTATTTGTTCCTGCTCACAAAGTACTCGTTTCTGTTGCTACAGGTAAATTTTTGGATGTAACACGTCGCATGGCATGACGGGAAATCTTACATTTTCACATGTAAAAGTATCCTCGCGGTATCGGTTTCGGAGCCCTTGAGAAGAAATCGCCGAATAATTCGTAAACAATGCAAGTTTACTAAACGTTGACTTCCACTTTGAATCTTCATTATAGCTGCACTGAAAGTCTAAAATTACAAGTATTCAGGGAGTAGTAGTAGTAAAGGATATAGGGGTTTATGGCTCAAAGACCCTATTTCATACTAGGGACCAGGTGATAGCCAGTGATAGAACAGTTATTTTTACATTTGCAGGCTTCTATCATTGATTTTGGCTCAAAGACCCTATTGCATGCTAGGGACCAGGTGATAGCCAGCGATAGAACAGTTATTTTCACATTCCGAGGCTTCTGGCTCGGATACCCCATTTTAGACTAGGGGCTAGGTTATGACCAATGATAGAACAGTTATTTTTACATTTCGATGTTTCTATCCTTGATTAGGTTTCTGGCTAAAGGACCACCATCAGGTTGTTGGCATATTCTTAAGTTTTTTTGGTTGGATTATTTCTAAAGTTTAGATAAAATTTCATACCCTATCATTGCCATATTTTTTGTCATAACTATTTTCATATCTGCTGACTCTCATCGGTAAAATATTTGTTAACATGCTGTCAATAATACGAAACTCGCGTATTAAATTGTCCATATCATATTTTACACCTCGCAAATAAGATCCTATCTGATCAAGTAATTTCTTATAAGTGATACTTGCTGTTTTACAAGCATTTTGTTTCGTCTCAAGTCTAGGTTCAATCTTTTTACAAGCTGTTGAAAGAGAGACACCGACAGCAGATATAATTAACAGTAAAGGATTTAATGATGCTTCACTTGATATTATGCCAGAAGTGGTCATTAGCAGTGGCAAATATGACATTACTCGAAGTATCCTACTGTAATATTGCATTAGAGCGTCAACATCTTGTTTTGGAATTTCTTCTGAAATATGATTGAAATCGATGATTTGTTTTTTCATTATACAATATTTGTTTACAGTTTTATACAATATTGAAAACTCTAGCACCACCAATCGAATCAAGAAACTCACAGAACTCATTATTGTTAAGATCAGCTATAAAATCTCTGTATTTGTCATAAACATTTGACGAAGTATCCTTATATCGTTCGTCTGTTAGTACCTCATTTTTTTTCAACCAAGCATATGAATCAAACGTGTCTGATACTTCACGTTCATACCAAAGTTTTTCGTTCACCAGATTACTGTAATCGCTTTCTGTCTCATCGATATACCCTAATACTAAACTCAACTGATCTAACGTGAAATTTTTGAGGACGAGATGTTGCCTGATAATTACATATGCGACTACGAAATTTGCTAGCATTAATTTTTGGAGCGCTTTTTTTTTCTAATAACATCTCACCTGAAAGTAAAATGGGATGGGAGTAATTTTTAAAAGGAAGACTATTCCATTCGATAATGATGTGTATGGTTCTGTGAGTATTTTCTCAATTTCATTGTGATAATTTCGTAATGACAATTGTCTAGAGCGATGGAGCGTTGGAAGTGGAACATCGTATTGTTCATTATATCGTAATAAGAATCAGGCTTTTCTTCCAACTTTGTTTGTCTGACTTTATCAAAAAACAACATTAGCTCCTGATCACTGAGATAACTAATTTCACTTCAAAATCATTGATTATCGCTAGAGATTTGTTAAGAATAATTGGATGAAATTCTGGTTTTTTACGTATCATTGGTAGAATTGCGTTTGCGTACACTTTAATAATTAACTCCGTATCCGGTGTCATGCTAACGATTTTAACTAGTGTTGCCTTGTCGTGGTAGTACATGCCGAGATACTTAAAAATGTTTCTTTTTCAAAAACTATTATATAAATCTCTGCTTCTTTTTACTCCCATTATTTTAGATTCCGCTAGATTGTCAAGACGGTTATGATTTTCGTTTATTCGTCTTTCTTCCCCCGTTTTTCCACCATGTGCTCGTGCTTTGATTAAGTCTGATTTTATTACCAAATCTATATTTTTAAAGGAAAGCTCGATCAATATTTTTTTAAACACAATTTCAACTTGTTTTTGTTCTTCTAGACAATCATCAGGATGACAGTAACTTCTTATAATATCAAAGTTTTCTATTGCTTTCAACAGTTGTGGTCCTCTCATATACATAACAAGAATAAAAAAATTTTCTTCATCTGACAATGGAGAATTTATCATTGTAATTGTAAAATTTTTCTTGGTATGTATCACACGTGCCGATAGTGATTGGTCCCAAACATCTATTTTAGGGTTAAAAATATTATCATAAAATTCTCTTGCAAAGGTTATAATTGGTGGTTCTGACATTATTTTATAGCACTAGATTAAATTTGATCATCGAGTGTATATATTTGAAATGATGTCAGTCCTGGAAACGGACGTTCAACAGCGGAAACATGAACTCGAAAATACAAGTACTTGTTAACAGTATTTTCTGTCGGAATCGTAAAATATTGTGTTGTTGAAATGTAAGTGTCTGTTGTACTATATAATGTTGTCCAGTCGATATCATCATTTGATCCTTCCAATCGCCAATTATAAATCTGACCAACACCAGGATTTAATCGACCTCGCAAATAAAATTGCCAAATAGCAACTGCAGTGGGACATTTAATTTTGATCCAAAAATTTTCAACTTCTCTGTTGGTCGTCCATTCGTGCCTATCAGAAAAAACGTAATAAGGATAATTTTCGGATAATATGCTGATGCGCTTACCTCAAACCCAACTCGATTGTCAGTTGCATTGAAAAGTGTTGGAATATATCCAACATTAGTTCGTTTGATACCACTAGACAGACTGTCAACATACGCCTTATTTGTTAGATCATTAGGGTTAACTGGAACATATGTCGTAGTTATTTTGTTGCTTCTCATGTTTATATTATCTAACATTGGTCCACCGGATTTTTTAAAGTATGGAGCAAGTTCTTCTTTTAACTGACCATAACTAATAGCATCAGTATCATTAGCTGGTGGTGATGTTGTCGGTAATCCAGTTATTTTTGAGGTATTACTCATTATCAGGTTACCTGTCACTGTGTCACCGGCTTTGTTAAGTTTGTTATCGTCAACTAATTTTAGCTGCGTATAACCTACCACTTGCGTATTATCTGTATTTGCTGGTGGGCATGAAGTTTCCAACCCAATAATTTTTTTACCTGACATATTAATACTACCTGTAAGTATCCCACCTGTTTTTTCAAACTTGTTGCCGTCTACATACTTCAACTGTAAATAACTTTCCACTTGAGTTTGATTTAAGTTTGCTGGTGGATACCCGGTCTCTAAATTTTTTATTTTTTTTTCCTGACATATCTAAGTTACCGCTTAAAGTTCCTCCTGTCAACGACAACTTGTTGTCATCGACAGATGCATAACTAACAGTTTGTGTATTAGCGATATTTATTGGCGGATACGCTTTTTCTAAACCTAATACTCGTTGATTTGACATGAACAAATTACTTTTCATTGTGTCACCAGCTTTCTTTAAGTAGCTTGATAAATCAATACTGCCGTCTGTTATTGTTGTACTTGCAGTTGACGAATCTCCTAATATTGTTCCAAATTTTGTATAATAGCTCATTATTTATTTATTGTTTAACAATTTTATGTCAACTTACTTTATAATATGTCGATATTAAATTTTGACACAGAACGGCTAATCAAACACCAACATAACAAAGAACTTCTAGATTGCCACTACCTCATCGTTGGTCGTACAGGGTCTGGTAAAACAAATCTATTATTAAATCTTTTACTCAACGACAACTTAAACTACGATCGAGTATATATTTACACAATTAACCCACAACAGGATAAATACGAATTATTGAGCGATTATAACAGCAAACTTCGTCAGGAGCTTAATGCCGGTGATGATATATTCATGATCAAACAACCAGAGGAATTAATTCCAGTAAATGAACTTGATTCGTCTGAAATGGTTGTGTTTGACGATATTCCGCTAAACAACGAGGAAATGAATAAAATAAGATCGTACTTTTCATTATCACCTAATAAAAGATGTAATTCTGTGTACCTTGCTCAGGAATTTTACAACGTTGATAGATTTGTCAGGCGAAATACGGGATGTTTTATACTATTTCCCGGACTAGATAATGTTGACGTAAGAAATATTGCAAACGAGCAGTGCGGTGACGTACCAAAAGATAAATTTATTGAATTATATCATAAGGCAACCAAAGAAAATACAATTTTTTCTTATTTGATAAACTCGCACGTGATCCAGCTAAGATGTTTCGTTATTGTATTAACACATTTCTCTAGGTAAATTTTATAGCAACATATATAAAATAATAATGGACGAACGTCAGCAAAGAATCGAATTACTAAAGAAATTTGTTACAACTCGAGCTGCTTTTAAGAAAAAAGTAGAAGAAGCTCGCCAGGGACAAGTTAAAGCAGAAGAAGCAGATGCTAGTTTTCTTAAACCTGTTACTGAAACATTAATTGGCAAACAGCCAGAAGTATCAACAATATCTCCAGAAGAACTAAAGAAAATGCAAGAAAAAGGCTTGATAGGTTTACTTGGAGAAAAACCAAAAGAAGAAACCAGAAAAATTGTAACTGAACTTGTGAGACATATTGCTGATCCCGCTGTACGACAAGTTGAATTTGACAAGTTAATGCACAATCCTCTTATGCTTCAACATGCGATAGCAAAATTGACGGTTAATCCAGCTGAGTTAAAGAAGATGATAGAAGATGTGTCAGAGCAAACTAAGGAATTAACTGAGTATATAAAAATGATGCAAGAAAGTATCGTAGAAGGTATGTCTCAAAAAAGTCAGATAAAATATTACAGAAAACAAGCTAGGGGGAAAAAATAGATAACTCTGAGTGTAACAGAATTGAAACCGAGTGGGCTTTTCTTCTTGGACTAAATGAACAACACAAACACAATGTGATGAACGATGTAGGTTTATGAAATGAACTGATTAAAAAAAAAAAAAATAGGATGATTCTTTCACGCTCCAAACACACGACTCATTCAATTACTAACACATTCACAAACGAAAAACAAATGAAAGTGAAATGCAAATATTCAAAATGAAAGTGAGATTCACATAATCTCACGTACTGTAACCGAGATTGAGATTCACATAATCTCATGTAATGTAAACGAGACTCAAATAATCTCATGTGATGATAACATAACTCAATTGTATTCAATTAAAACATCATCAATTGAAACAAATACTTTCAATGTTAAACAATACAACGATTGCACCAAACAATGACTCGTGACTCAGTCATACGATAACTATTTGTAAAAACTTGCATCCGAAATCATTTGACTTGGTTTATGAGTCCATTTGTCAAAACCACACAGTTCTCCGGAATTCCTGGGTCGGCTCACTTGTTTTGGCCCCATCCACCCTTCACGGATCCACCATGCGCACAAGTTTATACATCATGCAGTTCCTTCCTTGTAAGGACTTGATTCCAACCCATACAGACATACAGACAGCCAGACCGTCAGTCTGATGTATCTGCATATACATACGCACAGCTACACAGCTATACATCTATGCATCCACATACACAGCTCCACCGCTATGCATCCACATATACAGCTACAATAATAAAACCAAACTGGTCATAATAAAAGGTACATAATTACAATCTATAGATACATGCTACTAACTTAAAGGCTTAATAGGAACTTGTAACAATTCAAAAATTCGTTTCAAATCTGCGTAGTGGTAAAGACAACATTTCACACTACGACATTAAAACTGAATATGCTTCACATATCAAATAAAAATGTAATACTTACCCCTATGGCTGTAGACAAAAATGGAGAACGTACAGTCCTCGACAAGATCCAAATGACCAATGTGTCAGTTTGAAATAGAATCAACCTTAAATCCATAGGAGAGTGAATAATAGTCAGGGTAAAATACTCATGCCTTTCGTGACTCTCGTCGCATGTAGATTCCGAAGAGATACATGCTTGTACAGTCGCTTACCTGGAGAAACAATTATTCACCCCAGGTAACGTTGTATGCATGCACAACGAATAATGGTCAAAAATAGATGTGAGGCAAAACCAAGTTATTTCTCGCCTTATTCTGTGACACTGAGTATAATAAATTTATCGATGAATATTTGAAAAAAGAAAAACTAGACAATCTTAACGACATTAGAAAATGGTCAGAAGATGATTACAAAAAACTGATGGACATTTTAAAAAAAGTATATAATGAATTTGTGAGCGCTGAAGAAGAAATTAAAAAATGCTAGAGGAGAGGAAGAATTAATGCTTCTGTTAGATAAAATGAGAGACGGAATTATTGCTGAGACTTTCTATCAAACAGCAACACAGTATAGAGTTAGACAAGAAGATTATGGCAAAGGTTGGACTTTTAAAGATTATTCGATCAATATGAACGTAATCGAGATATGAGATTACCAGAGGAAAGAGAAACCACAGGATCTGGCGTTAAAGTTTTTACAGCAAACGCAGATAGTTGACAGACTATTGCTACTAATATCACCTAAAGAAGCAGGTAATGAAAGCACTGAAATCGACAACGAAATTATTGATATACTAGATCATCTTAGATCGAGCAGATTACTAACATCGTCCATATACGAAATTTTACATGGCTATCTTATATAATGTCGACAACATTGTTACTTGATTCCTCACAGACAATGAGTGACAACGCAAACTTTTCCGTCTACAATAATCCGCCAACAATACTAGATCCTGGTAGACAGTACGAAATTGGATTAATTTCTGCAACAGTATGGCACTCTATGGCAAACGTAAAAAACATTTTTAACGATGACTTTACATTTAAGTCTGGCGCCCGGAGTGAAAACTCCAGGACCTCAGTTAATATACCACAAGGAGCACATACCCTGACTGATATTAATAAAACGATCAAAGAACTGATCGGCACATTTGGTGTTCCGGGTATTTTTGAGCTTGTTCCAAACTATAATACGCTACGAGCCAGAATTACACTAAATAATAATATGATAATCGATTTCTCATCAGCGAGCAGTATTGCATCGCTGTTAGGCTTTAAGAACCAGCAGTACGGTAGTGTTACAGAACAAAGTGTATCATATGACGGTGACCTGCCAGTAAACATAACTGCTATAAACACAATACTGATTAATTGTTCTATCGCGTCGGGGTCTTACTCAGCTAGAGGTAGCCAGGGTCAAACAATCTATAGTTTTTCACCAGATGTTCCACCAGGGTCACTAATGCAAGTTACTCCTCGACAAATAATATATTATCCAATTACTCCTGAAAATCAAATAACGAGTATAACAATGCAATTAACAGACCAATCGGGTGGACATCTGGATTTGAATAACGAGGTTGTTACTTATTACTTAAACCTACGTTCGGCGACTTAGTCGCTGTAGATTTTTGTGCAACCTCAGTGATATAAAATGAGACAGCGAAAAAAAGTTTACAGAAGAAAAATCATAGGAGGATTTTTTGGAAATATATTTAGAAAAATTATTGAGAATGTTCCAGGAATTGCACACAAAGTAGCACCAATTGCACTTGACGCAGGTAAAGCTTTTGCTAGCACAGCTGGTACTGCATTAGGACAAAAAGTTGCTGAAAAAATTAAAGGCCAATCTGCACCATAAAGTGGCGTGCCTTCAGCATTGGAAAAAAGTGCAATATCAGATATTGCACCGACAGCAGAAACAGAACGAGCTATGATAGCTACCACAAAAAAAATTATTATTACCAAGCGGCGAAAATATAGTACGTAAACTTGTAGAGAAAACAAGAATAACGCCTGCTGCTTTTTAGACGTTGTAATTTTGTGTGCCACACAATTTTTTTGTGGTAAAATAAAATAATGGCAGTCAAAATTATCTCGATCTTTCCGAAGAACATGATACCGACGACATAGTGACAGAGTATGAGTACATTGAGTACTTGGATGAGAACTCAAACGAGCCAAATAAAGCTGGTGTCAGAACTTTTAATACATGTGACGAGGACTTGTTTCTGTTACCTCACAAGGCAGTATTAGAAGTGCGTGGTCAGTTATTAACTGCGATAGGCGGTAATATTGCAGCTGGTGCAGAAATTGCACTTGTCAAAAACGGTTGGAGTTTATTTAAAATCGCACGGTATCAACTAGCCAGTCAAACAGTGGAAGATATTTCAATGCATTTACCTATAGCGAGTACAATACTTCGTATCGTCTCATTCAGTGACGATTACTCGAGATCAGTGGTCACAGATATGATGTGGTTTAAGGACACATGAATTGGGACAACTGCTTCAGGCGAGTTTATTTCAGGAGGTGCTCTTACACATGGTGCTGACGCCAATGCAGACCTTGTAATTGTTAGAAATTTTCTTATCGCAAATGCTGCACAAGTTGGTATTAATCAACCTGCTGCAGCAGCGGATGCAAATCCTGTGAGAGTCTCGCTGACAAAAGCTTGTAATAATCTTGGTATAACACCGCCAGGTGCAGCCGCAGATGCAGTAGCTATGTTAGATTTAATAAACAGCGTTATTAGTACATGTAACAGAAGATATAACGAGGGATACTCCAAACGAAAAGCATTTGCTGCAGAATCTCGCCAAATAACAATGATGCTTCCATTAAGCACAATATTTGGATTTTGCCGTGATTACAACAAAGTATTTCGCAGACTAAAACATACGCTTATTTTAGATCGAGCGGATCAAAACGATTATATAATGCACGCCGATAGAGTGGTTGAAGGTCAGTTTGCTATTACAAGATTAGCTCTGTGGATGCTACGAGTTGTTCGTCTGTAGCTAAAATGATGGAACTCGAATCAATATTGACTAATCATACGAAAAAGATCTATTTCCAGCAAATCAGAATTTATCAAACAGCTATTCCTAATACAACTGATTACACATGGCGTGTTACAACTACGTCAAGCGAACAATTACCTCGATATTTGTTCGTTGTATTTCAACGACAGGCACACCGCAATGACCAAGAAATAAACAACTCCGTATTTGATAACCCAGATGTCAGACGAATTTTTGTTAGAATAAACTCCAGACAATATCCCGAACGTGCAATCGAATGCAGTTTTGCTGATGATGCCACTAAAAACATACCTCGGCCGTATATGTACCTTATGGAGGCTATACAAAAATACCAAGACGCAGACAGTGGATCTCAGATATCAGTAGAAGAATTTCGATCAAATCGACTGCTGATACTGAAGTCACTTGGACGCTTGGCATGCTGCCAGCCGAACAATATAACGTGTACGCGTCAGTTGTTAGTGATCGATTTTTTGACAATTGATGCGTCCAAAGGAAAAATGACAATACAAGTATAATTTGTGTGACAACCTTGATATAATGAAAACGGAATACACAACCAGAGAAATATACCTAACGCCAGGTCAAATTATAAAGTTATCAACAGCAGTTGCTAAACGTAATTCTGTTTCTTTAATGATATCCCCAACGACTCAATGTACTGCAGTAAAAGTACTGTTAACTCGAGAGCAAATCAATAAACTCCATCGCAAAGCGATTGAGGGAAAACCGTTTGTGCTGAAATTATCCACTGCACAAATAGCAGCCATGGCCAACCGCGGTGGATTTCTCGGACCAGCATTTTCTGTAATAGCTAAAACAGTAATACCCAAAATGTTGCCAATATTGGGAACACTAGGACTAGCAGCAGCGTATGGGGCCGTATCAGGAGCGACTAAAAATGCTGTGTCCGGAGACGGTATCAAACGAATCTATCGTCAGTGACTTTGTCACTGTAGCTACGCCAATAAGAAATAAAATGCCAGCTAAAAAATCGTCGACTAAAAAAAAGAAAACAAAGCGTCCTCGACAACGCAACCGAACAAAACAAGGAGGAATCATTCCTTTCGCTCCAATTTTAGCAGGGTTAGCAGGCAGTCTGATTCCAAATCTGTTAGGGATAGGACGTGGACTAACATTACCAGGTACCAGATACCGTTGACGTCAGCTTTGCTGAGGTTGACGGCCTCGACAAGGTCGTTGCCGTTGAGTAATTTTGATATAATTGAAAAATTGAATGACATTGTTAGATTTCGTGGAGTATATTCTAAAGACGAATTGGATAAAGTGCCGGCAGGTGGTTCGTGTGTAGTCAACATACAGGACTTCAATGATGGGTCTGGCACACATTGGGTGGCTATTTACGATAACAATTATTTTGATTCGTTCAAACTTCCTCCGAGAGATCTTATAAAAAAAATGTATTTTTTAAGAAATTTGAAAAAATATGCCATTCGTCTAATCAACTACAGCCAATTGGGACAACCGCTTGTTGTTATCATTGTATTATGTTTGTTCGGCAGATGTCCCAGCAGTTGATGAAATCGAACGCCTCTGATATTTTAAAGTTTATTTTACAGTTTGACAAGCAACCTTCTTACGCTAATGATGATATTGCAATTAATTTTGTGTGACAATCAAGTATAAAAGAATGACACAGTCAACATACTGTCTCAAATATAAAGCTAAAACAGATAACAGCAATGAGACAACAGAAAAAACAAAAAAAACAATAGAGTAATATTAAAAAGTGTTTGTGCTGTTTGTGGAAGAAAATAAAGTATGTTTCTGAAATCAGTAACTGGAGCTGGATGCCCAGACAACGTCGGGGTTGACAAAGTTATTTTAGTGGATGATTAACTGACGAAAGTAAGTAAAATTGGTCACAAAACGTCAAAATTTGGCAGAAAAGAGCATTTTTCACAAAATGTTTTCAGATCTTATAATAATTTTGTATGACGATTAATAAAATAAAATAAAAGGTAATTGTGATTGTGATAAGGATCTTTGCATTGAACAAGATAAAATTGTTACTTACTGTCAGCGTTGCAATCGCCGAGAAGTAATTGGCAGCGGAATCGATATCCATAAAATTATTGGAAAATTGCCGAAACGACTCATTCCGAGTCGGGGTTTTACATTGCCAGGCCACAAATACACAGGACCTTATAATCCAATAGACAAGCAACTAGACGAAAACGATAATCCGTTGCCCGGACAAGAACCTTATAATCAAGTTGATGCAATAGCAATGCGTTATGACATTTGCTATCGAGATAATGAACTAGATAAACCCGGCTGTGATAAAATCACGCTGAGTCAGTTGCGTGATATGAAACCATTAGATATACGAGAACGTATTGATCGAAAGCTTGTGCAGGGAATAATTGGAGCTAAATACAGGTTTGGCCTTGATAGAGAGTCTGCACTTGGAAAAAGAGAATTGTATGATGATCTGGCATCAGAATTACACAAACCTATTTTTTAAAAAAAGTTTCCACGACGTAAGGTTGTCGCAAATGTCGTAGATGATATCTGGGCAATAGATTTAGTAGATGTCTCAAATCTTGCTCAATTTAATGACAGTAAAAAATACTTGTTTAACGTTATAGACGATTTTAGTAAGTACGCGTTTAGTATACCCGTTTTGGATAAGACAGGGGCATCAATGACTGATGCGCTAGCGCAAATAATAACAAGCACAGAAAGAAAACCAAATAAAATTTGGACTGATCACGGAGCAGAAATTTTTAATAAAAAAAATTGAGCAGTTTTTGGAGTAAAATAACATCAAAAAGTATGTTACAGGAAACGAAGGAAAAAGCGTTATCGTCGAGCGATTTAATCGTACACTGAACGAACTTATAAATAAGCGCTTGACAGCCAAAAACACAAACAGATATATTGATGAGTTTCCACAGATAGTTGACAAATATAATAGCACAAAACACAGATCATTAAAATGTCACCAAACGACGCAATTAAAAATCCGATATTAGCAAATGAAAACATGTACCGTAGACACAAATTTAAAGTTGGTGATAAAGTTAGAATTTCGTTAGTGAAAAGGGTGTTTGAAAAAGGATTTACTCCAAACTGGAGCGAAGAAGTGTTTGTTATTGATAAAGTACTTTTAACAATACCTATAACATATGCGTTAAAGGATCTAGCAGGGGAACCGGTGCTTAGTAGTTTTTACGAACAAGAACTTCAGAAAACTGAACAAGATGTATTTGTTATCGAAAAAGTTATCAGGAAGCGCGGCAACAAAAGTCTCGTCAAGTGGAGAGGATTCAGCGATAAATTTAATAGTTGGGTACCAACTAAACAAATAATTAACATCGGGAAATAATGTTGTTATAAATTTCCTCGTACTTACGTTTGACAGATTTACATTTTACAGGCTTACATAACGATGCTAGATATTGACTTCGATCATCAGAAATCATCATTAGGTTAAATATCTTAGCAAATATGAAATCAAATTTTATGCTCTTTTGTTGGCCAGCTATTTTTGTGTTTAAGAAAGGTTTAACCAGCTACCAAAATGACTGATTCTCGTCTATCGAAAAATTAAATTTCAAAATTTTCTTGTGATATGATATTTTACATTATATCGTCCAGTAGTCGGTCTGCTGTAATTTTTTTTTATCAACTACACCTACAATCTCGTCTTGTTCGTCGTCATTGTTGTACAAAATATCATCTTCACAATAGCCAGCAGATTTTTCTGAGATTACGTTATATTTTGGTATAAAATTATCATCAACTACCTTGTCGTCAGCGTAAATATCAGCAAGCTGTTTTATCAGGTCTATGATATAATATATATTTTTATCTAATTTATATAATAGAATGACTGACAAAATAAAATATCATCATAAAGTTAATATATTAAATTACTGAGAACTAGCCGAGGCAGTTAGAAAATGTTTGTTGGGCTACAGTGATTATTCTGTTAACGTTAATGTTATGCAAGGTGACTCTGATAAAATACTTCTAACAGCAGCAGAAAAAATAAACTTGACAATAGTTCGTTTATAACATTAAAATTTGATAAAGACGATATCCTGATGCTTGTTCATAACTGCCTTACTAAAACAGAGTTAAGAAACATATTTGAAAATAAACCTGTCAAAAGTTGACATTGACATGGCCGATTTAGTTTTGCCGTCTGCTACATCTTTCACTGATTTGCTGACAATTTTATGATGCTTAGCAGCAGATGAGATTGAAGGAAATTTTAATTCTTCATCTGTTTCGGTATTTACTGAAATTACTGGTCTAGCAGAACTAGCACCACCAGCATCTCCACGTTTAGTATTTTCTTGAGATGTAACTAAATCTATATTTTCTAGACGATTATCTGTTTTAATTTTGTTGATGTGATCGATGAGTAAACCAGTTGAAATAGCGCTATTGAAAGTCTCGTAAACAAAACGATGGTTTAAATAAGTAACTTGATCGGTTAGTGTTCCTCGAACATTTACTTTGAGATATCCGCTATTTTGCAAATTACCTAATACTTTTTTCGTTCTTCAATTTCGAATAATTCCTTTGTCAGATGCCTCATACAAATCAAACACAAGGTGAGGTTGAAATTCATTTTATAAAGACAAGTTTTCAATATTGTCATCAGTAACCGCGCCGTTAACATCAGATACACGTTGTCCTTCTGGAATTTCATCACAGAATAACGTGTAAATAAACTCTTTCTTAAACATTTCAACTCGTTCAATATTATCTCCACTTACGCTGATCTTATAGCCGGCTGGTGTTGCTTTGCCAATCGGTTTTTGATATCTCACGTGAATCACCGACCCTAGCATATTTCCCGCGTACTTGTTGAAAATAGGGTGAACGTAATAGTATTCTTCCTCGCTTGCGAAAATATGTGCCATTATACTACAAGCAATTTATATCTCTAATTGATTGTTCAACTGGCGCGCAGTGAGTTATCGATCGAATGATCAATTAGATATATAATATTACATTATAGAACAATGCTGCAGTTACGTGATATGGCTAAACAGAGTCTTATGGGGAAACCTACACAAATAGCGACCGCTTTTGCTGGATTTGACAACAACTATCGGTTTGATAAAGAAATCGTACTTGTAAATTTTACTGCAACTGATCTTTATCATCTGCTAGAACCAACCGTAAAATGTGAACTTGAAAAACACAAGAGCCTAAGAATACTGGTGCAGTATCACGTTATATTTTCAAAGCTGCTTGTAACAGACGAATCGACAGACAAGGATTTTTCAGACCCTTCCATTAACGCAAAATCGAGACGTGTTTTGATTGGAATTAATCTGCGTTTGCTAGCCGAAGAAATACATCAGGAAATCTGGAAAAAGATAGAAGAATTTATTGAACTAGATTCGGGCTGGAAGTTTGAAATGATTTCTGAAATTTTATTTCACACAATGAAATATTGCGTATTACGCGGTAGCGGCGCTAAAAGCACTGGGTATGCTGACTTACCACAAAAAATAAAAAAATAAGAAATGCTGTATAACTGTAAAGAATTTTGATCGAAAATGTTTTCAGTGGGCTGTTCTTTCTGCGATGTTTCCAGTAGAAAAAATGCTGATCGCGTTGACAAGTATCTTGCTTATGTGTCGAGATTGAATTTTACTGATATTGACTTCCCAGTTGCAGAAAATCAAATACCAAAGTTTGAAAAGCAAAATGATAATATTTCAGTTAACGTATTTGGTCTTGACGAGCGTGAAAACGTATATCCGAGATATATTTCAGAAAGAGCCTCGCAATCGACAATAAACTTGCTGTTTTACAAAAATCATTACGTTTGGATCAAAAACTTTAACGGACTCGTTGGCAGACAGTATAACAAACATAAAGATAAAAAGTATTTCTGTTATCGTTGTTTGCATGGGTGCTATGACAATGAAAAATTACAGAAGCATCAGCAGTATTGTAATGATGTGCAACGAATATGAATTCTAAAGATAATAATTTGTTACAATTTGTCAATCATAATCACAAACTAAAAATTCCTTTCGTGTTATATGTTGACTTTGAGTGTCTACTACAGCCTGTGCTTGGCGCAGAAAATAACCCTAATCAGTTTAGTACGAGAAAAATTCAAAATCATATTCCATGCGAGGTAGCGTATAAGGTAGTATGTTGTAGTGATTCGAGTTTATCCAAGCAGATTAAATTATATCGTGGTAAGAATCCGGCTGTTTGGCTTCTCAAGCAGTTGATTGACGAAGTTGATGATATATTTATACGCTTAAAAAGAATTGTTCCAATGACAGAATTAACAGTTCAACAAAAATCTGATCACGAACAAGCAGAATTTTGTCACATTTGTGAAAAAGCTTTTGACGTTGATTAAAAAAAGTACGTGACCATTGTCATCTAACAAGAGAGTATCGTGGGGCGGCTCATGATAAATGTAATTTAACTTTTCACGCTCCAGATTTTATTTCAGTTGTTCTTCATAATTTCAGAGGACATGACAGTCATATTATAGTAGAAGCTTTTGGTGATGATGAAATAAAGTCTCGTTTAAAACTTGATAATGTAATCAAGTGCATTCCAAATAATTTTGAAAAGTATATGTCGGTTACGCTAGGTAAGTTGCATTTTATTGACAGCCTGCAATTTATGGCAGCATCATCGGATGAGCTAGTGAAAGATTGTAGCGACTTTTATAACCTACGAGATTGTTTTGGAGATAAATTTAATCTACTGACAAAACAAGAAGTGTTTCAGTACGAATATCTCGACGATTGGAGCAAATCTGATGAAATTTCTTTACCTGACGAAGACAAATTTTATTCGCAACTAAAATAGTGAAATTATAACTGATGACGAGTACAAATATGTACAAGATATTTGGAAAGAATTTGATTGCTAAACGTTTGGTGATTATCATGATTTGTACTTGAAAACTGATGTATTATTACTTGCGGACGTATTTGAAAGCTTTAGGAAAGTGAGTTATAACAATCACGGACTTGATCCTTGCTAGTATTACTCTTCTCCTGGGTTATCTTGGGATGCCCTGTTAAAGTTTAGTAAAGTAAAGTTAGAGTTACTAACAGAGGTTGACATGTTTAACTTTATCGAGAAAGGTATCAGAGGTGGTATTAGCTTGATAACAAAAAAGTGTTCGAAAGCAAATAACAAATATATGAGCGAGTACGACCCTGATCTTCCACCAAACTACATCATTTCTCTAGATTGTAATAATTTGTATGGTCATTCTATGTCCGAATCAATGCCCTTTGGCGGATTTCGTAGGATTACGACAGATCAATTTCTGGCGGAGACGGAAAAGAAGATACCTGACGATGTCTCCTATTTCGTTGAAGTTGATCTAGACTATCCTGTTTCGTTACATGATTTACACAACGATTATCCGTTTTGTGCGGAATCAATGATAATAGACTATAGTTTGTTATCTCAAGAACAACAAGCAATAGCATCACCAAAACAAGATTCTAAGGTAAAAAAAACTAGTCCTAAATTTACTTGACAAAAGAAATTATGTTTTGCATTACAGAGTTTTAAAACAAGCAATAGATGCTGGTCTTGTGTTGAGGAAAGTTCATCGTGTGCTAAAATTTAATCAGTCGCCGTGGATGAGAGGTTATATTAACTCAAATTCGTCTAGGAGAGCTCTAGCGAAAACTGATTTCGAGAAAAAACTTCTTTAAACTTATGAACAACTCCGTTTTTGGTAAGACCATGGAAAATATTAGAAGACGGGTAAATATCGAACTAGTTAATGATATTAACCGCTGAAACAAACTTGTGTCGGACGATGATTTTGTCAGCATGAAAATTTTTAATGAAAATCTTGTCGCAATACAGTGACGGAAAACAAATCTGAAACTAAATAAGCCGATTTATGTTGGAGCTTCTGTGTTAGATTTGTCAAAGTGGCTGACGTACGATTTTCATTACAAATTTGTCAAAAAAGCAGTGGCCGTCAAGTAGATTGTTGCTTACTGATTCTGACTCGCTTGTTTATGAAATCGAATGTGAGGACGTCTATCAGGATGTCTTTGATAACCGACATCTGTTTGATATCTCCGATTACCATCACGATAGTAAATTTTATGATGACACAAATAAAAAGGTTATTGGTAAATTTAAGGATGAAATGAACTCGAACGTCATCAAATACTTTATTGGATTGCGAAGTAAAATGTATGCCGTGTTGTTAGACAATAATAAAATAAAAAAAAAAAACCAGCAAAAGGTTTGCCTCGCGATTTTGTTGAAAAGTTTATGGGATTTGATGATTACAAGTACGCGCTTGACGGCGGCGTTAGTTATATAAGAGCAATGGCTATTAGAACAAATCATCATAAACTTGAAACAGATGTTATTATCAAACGCAGTTTAAGTAATTTTGATGACAAACGTTATTGCGAAAACGGAGTAGATATGTTTGCACTTGGGTACCGTCGCGATGACAGATTTATATTTGACATTATATTTGATAACTAGGGTATGAAATTTTATCTAAACTTTAGAAATAATATTTGAAAATTTGACAGTGACAAATAGCATTAATAGCAAAATCAAATATCTAACGATAGACGGAAAACGGTTGACAGTTAAAATTAGCAATGAAATATCAGGAATATGTTTAGTAATCGTGACAAGCTAAAACTTTCGCTCATCAAATCTGATAACAGCGAGTATTTCAATTATCTCGAAAAATTAAGCTGTGAGTTATCAAAGGGATTTAATAACTTTCATGATCCAATCAGTCAACAAAAGTATACTAAACTTACCATTGATCTCGATCGATCGAAAGTATATTTCATTGATAAAAAGTATCTTCTTAACAAACTGCAAATAAAAGATTTATTCGAATGTCGTCCTTGTGTAAGCGGTAGAATAAAGTTTAGTCTCTATTATCGCGATGATGAAATATTTCTAATATCTGTAGTTGAAGCACTTATGATCGGCGATGAGTATAAACTTTATAAATAATCTGACAAATAAATTTTATCTAAACTTTAGAAATAATCCAACCAAAAAAACTTAAGAATATGACGACAATCTGATGGTGGTCCTTTAGCCAGAAACCTAATCAAGGATAGAAACATCGAAATGAAAAATAACTGTTCTATCATTGGTCATAACCTAGCCCCTAGTTTAAAATGGGGTATCCGAGCCAGAAGCCTCGGAATGTGAAAATAACTGTTCTATCGCTGGCTATCACCTGGTCCCTAGCATGAAATAGGGTCTTTGAGCCAAAATCAATGATAGAAGCCTGCAAATGTAAAAATAACTGTTCTATCACTGGCTATCACCTGGTCCCTAGTATGAAATAGGGTCTTTGAGCCAGAAACCCCTATTTCCCTTACTACTCAGGGCTGCTGACATTTGTTCCTTGGCAGTTTATTTATGAGTACTACGTTTTGCTTACCTTGTTTATAACGTCGTCTGTTTCGGAGCGGTTGATCACAGCGCCACTTGCGGCCATCGTAGAGAAGACGAAAGAAATGTATGGTGACACGAATTGGCAACAATGGCCAATATAAAATAAATGATCTTAATATGAACCAATATTTTCATTGTATTAAATTCTTCTCGTAAGTTTCCTTAACAGAAATTAAGCACCAAATTTTGAGCGATAACTTTTTATGCTGGTCCGAAAACAAAATTAACTGTTAATTTCGAAATTAGTTATGTGCACAGGCTAACACTTCCATTAAACATCTCAACACTCTGCCATGGTTTTCCTTGGCAGTTCTGGATGACAGGAAGGCTTCATTCCGCCTCAAGTCTCTTACTTCTGTGTACTACTTCAAATGAACCCAGTGACTGCATTCTTGAACACAACATGGTGTCCAACTGAAGAACTCGATGTAGTCATTGTGTTTCATGGCGCCAGGCTGTTCTTGTTTACATACACAGCAGGGTTCACCATCCTCTACAAACTCAGTCTTCTGTTTCTTCCAAGTCATTTACTGATATCACCTGCTTTCCCGATGGACCAGCCACACTAGCACAATCTTTCTGAATTTTAATGGGTGTGTAAACTTTAATTTTTTCCCTGGCCTTATTGAACCCTCATATAATAAAGGTTCCCTCGGGTTCTTTTTTCGTTTTTCCAATTTCCATTTTTTTTTTTTTTTCGTATTGCCTTTCAAGATGTTCTCTTATTTCCTGCACGATGCTATCCTCTGTTATAGGCTTTCCACCAACTACAGCTGTTCAAGCTTTGCGTTTCTTACTGGTCTTCTTTGATTTGTCCAGCAATATACTCTCCTTCCTGCCGAAAAAGCCAGCAGCTTGACTGCTTGGACTAAAAGCATGAGAAATTATCGATTTGTCCATGTTGGGAAGAAAGCATTCGTCATTTTGTGGAGAGATGGTAAGGTAGGTGTCTGTAATTTTGTTTAAATCAGAGTCGTGTCTTTGATCATGGAATACTGTAGCTGGTATGAATGATGTGCAGTCTATAGCAGATGGATCGAAGGGGTAGAATCAACATTTTTTAAAAGCTGCTCGAAGATTTGTACTGGACAGACTTATGTTGTATGCTCTCATGCAATCTCACATATGGCGTGCTTAGAAACAGATGATGATGTAATTTCTCGCATGAATTTGGCCCTTTCGTTATTGTATATCCTCTAAATCGGTCCGAAACATCCGACGTCGAGGGGATGTAGGACATGACTAGTATATGGTGGTAATACGAACAGAATAATGTTGTTTTTTTTTTCTTTGCCAATCAATCATTGCCAAAGATACGTGTGAGCTGTGCCTTTCATATAATATAAGCAGTGGCTACAAAGGATCACGCCCTTGTACATAGCTAATAAAATGTTAATCAAGATATTTCCTTAATACTTGACCATATGACCATCCAGTCATACTAACAGTACCCGAAACCCCAGCTGTTGCACCTTCAAGAAATTAATTTCTCATTCGCTTTTCCGGAAATGCAAAATAGACCGGAACAGATGCACCTAAAGCATTTCTAGCCGATAACACAGTTATATTATAAGATATTCGACTGGTAATTGAGACTGGTTTCGAGTTTTTGTCGATGACTACAAAAGGAGGGGTATGGTTGTTGGAAATGCCCTTTTCATCAATGTTGTAAATGTACTGTGGCTTCTTTTTCAGGTTGTAAGTGTTCATTATTTTCTCCAGTTCTTCAAAATATGCGGTTATTTTCTGTCTGGACGTGGATTTGGCGCGTGCGATATCGAATGACCTTGGCTTTTTAATTGTTAAATTAGGCCATCGCGATAAGAAGTTGCGATACCACTCCATTGATAGTGGATTATCCTTCTAGCAACGTTCAATGTCAACAGCATAGTCAGTGGCCAAATTATAACCAGAGCGTACTTTCGCTAAAAGCGAAATGTGATCTACAAGCCTGGCTTCCTGTTCCAAAGAAAATAATGGATTTGGCCCTGATTTATCAGTATCAATGTCCACTTCACCAATGACACGTTGGCGTATAGTTGTTTCTGGAACACAATGCAATCTTGCCGCCATTATAACTGGCATTAACTTCTCTTTAACAACTATGTATGCTTTTGTTAAAGCTTTTTTGGTCACAACAACAATAATGTCGACCATTCTGAAAAAAAAAAAAAACCATGCAAATTGCATGTAATACATTTACGACGGGGTTAGAAGGTTTTAATACTGTTTTCTTTATAAAATTACGTAACTGTTAATGGCCCTAACTATAAATATTTATCTTTAAAATAATTACATTGATTTCAATATATTAGATTACTCTTTTTTCCTTTATTCAAACGTGCAAATAAGGAAAGAGAAAAAAAGTCATTAAATTCAGCAGTGAAATTTATAAGTATTTTATTAATGGGCTTCTGTAGGGAAAAAATACGAAATGGGCGGAGATAAGAAGTCACATGATTTTATTAATTTCATAGACGACAATAAACAAGTTGTACCAAGGGTTTCAATTCACTGACATTATGGAAAAATTAACGTATTTTGAATGGGTATAAAAGTGTATTAGGCAATTTTATGTTTTTTGGTCATTGTTATACATAATGTGCATACTTACATGACTTGGATGAACTCGAAGCATTTTCTTTACTTGCAACAAAGCGTCAAAGTATTGTCAACAAACTTCTGAAAATTGCGTCATCAGCTACATGTTATCACGTGATAACAACGAAATAAACTGGCCGCTCCGAAACACGTGACACTCCGAAACTGATGCCACGACGATATAATGATATATATTTCACAAGTTAAAATATAAGGTTATATTTTTCACGTGTAAAAATATAAGAGTGAGCAACAACAACAACAAAAAAAAAAAAAATTCGCCAGTAACTGTCTATATTTCACACTTAAGTATCTAATAAATTAAATTATTACATCTGTTTCCTCTGTAGGTATATTTGGAACAGAATATTACCCAAGGATGAATTTAAAGTTATGCGTGTTGTCTTGACTCGTACGATATCATTTCACCCGAATATTACGTGACATACCCTTTTGTAGGATATCATTTCACTCCAATATCAAGTGAAATACCTTTTTGTAGGATATCATTTCACCCGAATATCAAGTGACATACCTTTTGCAGGATATCATTTTACCCGAAGATCAAATGATAGACCTTATCAAGGTAGCAGAGAGTCTTGCATTGTTGATCCGTCACAAACCAAGTTCCTCAGATTGCGAAGGGTTAGCCTTGCCTGCGTTCCTTTCACTCTCTGTCCTAAGGCAATTCCACGTCGTACTTCTGGACAAACTGAAGGACAACAAACCGGTACGAATGTCTTTTTCTCCCGTTTTTCTCCCTCGACATAAACTTTACAAAATCAAAATTCTTGTTGATCAGAATTTTTCCTTTCGTTGTTTTTCCTTCTTCCAGTTTACCAAAACTTCATTACTTTGAGAATCGAACAAAATTTTTGGTCCCAAATTTAAATTTTACACCGTAAAAACCCCACACAAAATTCAAACCGAAACTCACTTTTAAACTGGAAAAGTATGTTAGCTGCTACGTTCTTTAAAACGTTGATATGTATGGTCCAGAAAAATCCTGACACACGCTGCGCCAGATAATTCGCCTGTGATCATACGTTAATCAAAACACATTTGACACACACTGGACTAGATTATTTACGGTTAACAATACTGCAGTAGGCATATTGGTAAAAACAATGCTCAACTCACGCAATCAATAGGCTAATCAGAATTCTTTGGAAGTTAGACAAGGGCCAGGTTTTCAGGAAAATTATTAATAATTAAACCCTTAAAGATAATAATTAAGAAATTTATGTTTTCATACAAATTATCTAATCGTGTTTGATGTTATTCCGTTCTATAAATGATCAATAAAACTTTTCTTATTTTAAGACAAAAATTAAATACACGAGCTTTAATAAACAGGCATGTGACCTAACTTTTCATGCCTAGCGAATGGAGACCGACAAAAAATACCATTTTATGTATTGTATGTCATTCTATATTATGTTGTTCAGCTGATGTTCCGTTTAATGTTTGAAAAATAGCAAACAGCTCCCTTAATTGTTTATCCTCTTACACGCACACAGACGCATATGTTTAATAGTAATCACGCCCACCCCTCTAGACATACAATACTTTCTTCATTTCAGTGGCACACACACAAACATAATCTACTCGCTCTCTCAAATACACGAAAACAATCTAGATTTTTTTCCTTTATAAATGTATGTTTGTTGGGGAGTTGGGATGCTTTTTTTTAGTTTCGATGTATGTAAGTCTGATATCGATGATGATGTGCTCCCACCTATATAGAGAGATGTATTGTTTTTCGTATGCTATAAACTGAAAAACCTCAAAACCCAAAATTAAATTTGGACTCAAAAATTTTCGTTTTTGAGGGAATATATATATATATATATATATATATATATATATATATATATATATATATATATATATAAATTAAATTTGGACTCAAAAATTTTCGTTTTTGAGGGAATATATATATATATATATATATATATATATATATATATATATATATATATATATATATATATAATCTTGGTTGAATGTAATCCATAATAAAATAAGAAAAGAAGTCCTGTTGGTCACAAGAGTACTGGCAACATGATTTAACTACTCATCCAGTTTTCATTGAATGATTAAGTTTCACAAGACACCTAAATTTTGAAACTTACTCATTCATTTTCATTGATATTTGAGACGATTATTACTTCTATGACAAATGATGTCATAAAAGCAAAGCGGGTTTAATTTCCAAGACCAGAATTTCAGGAACATATTTATGCACAAAGATTTTGATGCTTGTACAACAAACTGTATCGTTCACTCATTAGAACCTAACCTAATCCAACCAACCTTGTAGCAAATCAATTTATTCTAACATTTCTGATGAAGCTTTCAGCAAAAATATACAGTCTTTTTTTGCACATCGATGACAGTAGTTAATATTTGAGCCATCACTTATTTTGAAACCCTCTTTTTATTTTATTTTATTAGAATTTAAAGTGCAAACGACCTAGAAAAAGGATATTTTTCTTGTATTGCAAGATCTTTGGCAATAAATAGAAAAACCGCATAGCTGTCACTACTGCACTATACTGTCTATAATCCCTTTCCCGGTAGGCTAAAAAACATCACCTAGCTATTATCCACATTGTTTTGCTAATGCTCCCAAGGCCAGCAGTATCCAGATTAATTAAAATTATAATCTAAACAATCACTTAAATGTATTCTGTAATGTTTTAATAACTCATATTTCTTCAAATCCACAAGGTGGCCAAGTTTAAGGATTTTTATCGTCGAATTTAAAAGACCGACGAGCATAAATTCAGAGTTTGTTTGATTAATACCAGACATGAATTCGATGAAAATTTTAAGGATCTTACGTAGTCATGGGAAATGAATGGCTTTAAGGGAAATTTAAGCACATTATTGGCTATAACATGCCGAGTAAATGGGAACTAAGTGCATTCCCCAAAAGACACACCGACGGAGCCGCGAACTAGATTAACAATATGTAAGATTAAGTTTGCACCTAATTCTCCACAATTTAGAACCCCTTCTTCACCGATTCTGAATAAAAACTGTAGATGGGTGTATGCTTTCCTAACTCTTTGAAGCAGTTGAACTGGACATCAAAGCCGTTGCAAGGGGATATCCAGATTGGATGGCGTTACATGTTTCCTCAAGGGACTTCGATAGGGTTGCTCCAGCGGCTACTAGGATGCTGCAAGAATACTTCCCTGGTAACGGAGGATTATGAATATATCTGGAAATCAGGCCTGTTGAAGAAGGTGGACCAGGTATGATGCCAAAAACGTTTTCAATTATGTAGAAGATAGAAACCTGTAAAGACAAAATTTCTTGTGAAAGAAAAAAAAATGGAACTAGTGTGGGACCATTCCTGTATAGACCCCCAACACGCTAAAACTCATTTTGTGCCATCAGTTTTGTCAATTATATCAAAGATAAAAATTAAGTTCCTGTTCTAAGGAGAAGCGGGGCTCAAGTTTGTTCGATCAGAAATGAAGGTTTGATTAATGTTAGGACAAGAAAACGAATTATTAGAAAGCACGATTCCATTCTTGGCAAAGATTTTGTTCTTTCCACGTGTTTCTTACTAGCAACGAGACTGCAGTCGAACAGTAAGAAGTAATATTCGATGAGTTTTGCAACCTGAATAAAAACGAGCAAACATTATATGACCTATTATTCATTAGCTTTGCAGAGTATACGAAAAAAGTATTTTCATTCATAATTCGAGAAGAAACTGTATCATAAATCTTACGAAGGAAACTCAGCATGCTGTCATTATCCTTATATTTTTCCTCTACTGAAAATATTTTACAGTAATTGGTAATAGGTCTGAACCGGGAATACCCCTTATCATGCAGAAACTATCATCCTGGAATGAACTCAGCAGTGGCTGCCTTTGATAAATTCGCAACCGACAACCGGAAGAGGCCTTCGGAACACACCTATTCAATTTAGCGCGTGATGGAGATAACGTAATTCTTTACGCCCATATTTGATTACAATACCGCTTGTACTCAATTATAAGACGAACCCAATTCCAGACCCAGATTTTTCGTCGCTTAATGCGCCGGCAGATCTGGACATATGCAGTCTGTTAGGATTAATAAGTAGAACAAAGGACATAGACTCTGATCCGCCAGCGCATTATGCAACGGCAGATCAAGATCTTTGTTGTTTGCAGTTTGACTATACTTAAAATCGAGTATATTCGGTTAGTGATAATGCGTCCGTGTTCAATATAATTGACGAGTTTGCATCAATGTATAATGTGGGCTGTCGGTGCAAGATGACAATTACATGGAAACAGACTGCTTCGTGGTGTTCTAACGAAACGATCGGGCACATTGTACAGGCTATCCCTACAATGTATTGCATATACTCGCTTATAACAAGAGTCCAACTGCAAACTGCACAGACCCAGATCTGTCGTCGCATAATGCTCCGGCAGTTCTGGGTCTGTGATATTTGTAAGGAGATCAGGATCTATGTTGTTTGCAGTTGGACTCAACTTATGAGCAAGTAAAGACGGTAAATTCTCTGTGTAGCGAGTTTCGGAGACAGTAAAGTCCAAGTAAGAACTTGAGCTATTTTATGAACATGTTCTTTTTTTAAATAAAGATATATAACGTGCACTGATCCTGTGTGTTAAATGAAATTAAATTCCGTGCAAATATTGTATACTTCGTACCATCCACTGGATTAAAGGTAGATCACAATTAAAATCCACTGAACACATCAAGGCTAGCTATTTTAGGGCATGGCCTGTGTGGAGCTGGAAGAGAATACCTTTACCATCAGCATTAGGGTCAACGCTGAGGAGTTTGATGGTCAAGAGAAAGCCGTGCAGACAGCCTGGACAGTCATCATTCCTCTTGTATCACACACGTTCTCTTTTTTGAAATCCTGGGCTGGACTTTGCCTTGAGGTATATTAATACGTATCTTGTCGCTCAAATTCAGTTTCTCCTCCCACCCTGCCCCCACCCCGCTGCTCTCTCAATCTTACATACACACGCACACAAAACCAAACCATCCCAAGACCTGAAGCACATCTAAATGTATCGTATTCATATTAATTTTTATAAGTTTTAAAACTTATTTCTGAAGGAATTTTGCACTCATTTTAAAGGCAATTTAAGAAATTAAGCAATTAAACACTCAGATTAATGTTGAGTATTATATACCTTTTACTGGACGAACAAAATGTGGCATTTTTCTTTGAATATTGTTCAGTTCCTAGAGAATGGATTTTTATACATGGTGATCAATTAAGAGAAAAGGTACATTTTTTTGTTTCCCACGTTAAACATGAGGGACACCCAACATTCTAATTTGTGCTCAAACGTTTTTCAAAGAGCGACATAAATGCATTTGTCATTTCTTCACTAACAGTAGAATTTCTCACGGAATCTCTTCCCTCTTCAGTAGCACTTCTAAAACTGAATTATCGCTTAAACCTATAAACTAAAACTAATTTTAAAATAAAAATAAATGATTTCGTTTTGAGCATAGAAATTTCAGTCCTGAAAGTGATACTGAATCTTGAATACAATAAGCAATACAAATTTGAGCTTTATTTTGTTTGTTTTTGTTAAATATTATGAACGATAAATAAATTTCGTTATTTAATGTTTTATTGCAATATTTAATAATCATTTCTAACAGTTTTGATCATAGCTTTTGGGAAGCTATTTAATTGTGGCTGCGCACGGGGCAATTGCCTTCCACCCACCTACCCTGCTCCCTACAGATGTCATGCGAAGAGGCCGCCATCGGGGAGGCTTTCGTTTATGTAGCTGAAATACTCGCAGTAATTCGCCTTCACCTTAGTGTGACGGGGGAGGGGGCAAATTCTTCACACAATTTATATTTGTTTTTTATGGGGAGGGACTGACATAAAAAATTGTTCGCAGTACAGGCGACACTAAAGAACATTACCCCCAGGCACCTCGAATAGCGCAGCCAGTACCATTGCATAGCCATGTTATAATCGAAGAAATGTCTTTAATCATCAGGTTTTCAGCAGCTTGTATGTCTTTAATGTTAAACAAACACACATGAGTCTCTTTGTATCTTGGCAGGTGTTTGTGGTTTTCAGTGTCAACCAATTTCACAATGAAAACTCCGACGCTGTAGCCACTCTTCCCCTACCTGAAATATTGATAAATTCGAGAAGGAATAAGACGGTAACATTCGTATCCAATGGTGCATTGGTAGAGATCAATACTGACATGCTGTTTCCATTTCAAGGTAAGTATCACTCTGAAGCTTACAATACATTATAATTACCTGATTTGTGTCTGAAAGTTTTGTAAAGGAAAAGTGTATTTACAAAACAGGAAGGTTATTCATTATTAAAAGAACAGTAGAGCCCCCCCCCCCCACAATAATTAAGCACTTTAAAGAAGAATACTGGAACTAATGAAAAGAAAAAGAGGCCCTAGTTGGCCTGACATCGCTCATCACACGAATTAAAGATTAAAGCTTAAATGGGGAAATAAAAGCTAAGAGCGCATAGTTGATATCTATTAATATCTGTATTTTTATCTCCTTTCACACACACACACACACACACACACACACACACACACACATATATATATATATATATATATATATATATATATATATATATATATATATATATATATATATATATATATATATATATATATATATATATATATATTCACTTATTCTGTATTTTCCTTTGAGTGTAAGCCCTACGGGCGATTAATCTGTGCAGTATGCAGGGATACCGGATTTGTCCTTACACCACTACCCACGTGCTTTTGGAGTCCATAGGGAACTTCAGTGGTTCAGGCGTTGAAATCATTATCCGATGACTGCGAGTGCGATTCACGTCAACTGCCAAGTCTGTATCCTCATCAGTATGCGTGGATATTGTTCATAATTGAATCAATTTGAAATCTATATGATACAAGCTAATACTAAATCCTACCTAAATCAGAAATATGGCGTCTAGCGTGTTTACAATCCGGACAACCAGCTGCAAGTTCACCTCATCAGCAGGGACTGATTATGGGGAGGGGGCTGAGCCGATACACTCCACCCCTACCCAAAACGAGGAGAAGAAAAACGAGCGCGAAACAACTGGAACGTTTCGCAGAGCAAAAGCAAGTTGTCTTTAAAGTAAGATGGATAAAATTATGTCCTGCAAATGCTTAAAATGCTGGAGCTGGGCTCCCACAGTGGGTTCCATCCAACAAACCCGTTTCAATCTGGTGTAGTACCACCCTTATCCACCTCCCAAAAACATTTTTGATACGCCACTGATAACATTTAAAATTGGCCATACTGGCGCAATCTATCGCCTTTTCCATGCATGTATGTGCCGTTTTTCTTCCTACAATGTAAGGATTACCACGTTTGATCTCCCTATCAGGTGCTTTTTATGTCTCAAATGAAATGCAGAATAGTTGTTTCCCGAATGAATGATAACATCTGTCAAATTAATGAATATGTTGGGTGCAGGTGAGAAAAGGGCACATTTTTTCTGACTGTAGTCACAAAACAGTACGCTATACAAAAGTGTTAGGTTTGCGAACATATAGCAAGCAGCAAAGGAGACAACACACACACACACACACACACACACACACACACACCCTGGGCAAAAAAAACCCATTTATATGGTTAGATTGAAGAATGTTCAAATTTTCTTATCTTAGTTTATTTGGTCTTAAATAATCAATCTTCCACTGATATGCATAATGTTCCAAAATGAAAGTAAAACAAAAGTCACCTGGAGATAACATATTCCCAGGTGCCCCGTTTATGTAAAGACTCCAACTGAAAATACCCTACGTTCAGTTACTGAAAATTTTTTTATACAACTTATGATAGAGCCCTTTAATTCATCGATCTTAATTGATAAGCTACTTAATCTGTATTCCCTTTTTATGGTAACGTAAAAGAAAATATTGGGTGTGGAAATTTCTAAGTGTACCTCTAGACAACTTGCTCGACATGTGTTTGGTTGCAATATCTTGAGTTATGCTCTGGAAACTAAAATAATTGCGAACAGACAGATGAACGGATATAACGATAGCTATATCCCACCAAATTACATGCCGTGGAGTAAAATGGAACTCAGGAGGATGGAGTCATATTTGTCATTCGTCCTACAGAAATGTCCGCTAAAATTCAGGATGATTTGTCAAAGATTTCATACCTGTACAAAACATATTGAGAGGGGATAAGTATCATAAATTTTGCTCCATAAATGAAAATGTGAATGATTGATAGGTGATGAACAAACGGACCTGCATGTTAAGCATATTGAAACCTGAATTGTGAATAGCAAAAGACATCTATAAAACCAGTCCGGGGGCCGGTATATTTGGTGGAAGAAGAATCTGGGAAAACGTCGGAAGGAACCACCCACTCGCAAGACGCTACTGACAAGAGTTCTCACATTCCCACGTTGGCCGAGTCTATGCTCGAACCCACGCTGAAAGAGGTCAGATGTTGGTGCTTTTTGAGGGGGAGGGGGCGAGCGACTTGAACAACTCAGCCTTCGGGGACACTGAACAGTTTAGGAATTTCGATCCCCCCAAAAAAAGTGTGAATAATAGATGGACAAATGCACAGAAACATAAAGTATTGAAATTGATGAATTATGAACAGCAACAGGAACATATACATCACCAGTCGAATATGTGCAGCAAATCGCATGGAGAGAATGTAATAAATTTGGAGTATGCGCATTTGGTTATAGCGCCCCGTTTTAAGGAATTCTTAGATTTGTGTGATTAGTTGTTTGATTATTGGAACTCGGTCCAGTGGAAATATTGCTTAGCCCGAAATAATTAGCCAGTTCCTAGGAGCAAACGTCACGGAGTGAAGTGTTATTGAGTTTCCATGATGCCATGGTTTACGTTTGGTGAATTCAGGTTAGAGCCCCATGAGTGTCCCTGGGTTCCATAGTCGCTATTAAAATCTAGTGGTGTACATTGGTTGTGTGATTCCAGATGCAGAATTTATGATTGAAGACTGGTAAATTACATAATGGAATAACAAGAAGGGACTGTTCCATCGTCGGCAAATACCGTTTATGTCGCCATGGTGGCAAATGTGATGCAATTTTACAGGCGAAATGTGGCTCAAAACCATGATTTGACTGGCCTAACGTGTCGTAGTAAAAATAGTTCCCTGTGTTAGGGTAAGTTGTATAGTTTTACGGCATGAAATGCTGACGGTACGGAAAGTTGACGAAGAGAAACCATGAAGATGTACGGTTGATAGACAATTGGAAAGTTGTGAGATCTGTGGTCTTGTATTGATTAGAGTAAAATTATTCGTAGAATGAACAAGTTGGGCTTTCTAATTTACAACAGAAGTTGTATGAAAGTCTTTGGAATTAGGGGAAACTTATGACCTCTAGCGAAATTTCGCCAGGGTTTGACACCGCTCGGTCAAGCAATTGCCCCTGGTTTGTAACAATATTTTAAGCAGTTTTTGGAGCTTTTACTCGGAAACCAAAGTTTGGATAATGGATAGATGGCTGGATGGACGAATAAACGGGCAAAAACATAATATACTGAAACCGAATAATTGTTAATAATTACAGGTTCATTTCCGTCACAAGTATAATGCGTACAAAAACTGAATAGACATATTTTAAACGGGTTTTTTTTTTTTTTTTATATATCTATCCCTGGTACAAAAGTGTGGAAAATTGATAGATGGATAATTCAACGGACCAAAACATTACACATTAAAACTTAAGAAGAGAGAAGAGCAAAGTCACAACTGGATCACGAACCTAATATATGGACGAAATAGCAAAGAAATATCTTAAATAGTTTTGGAGATTTGTCTCTAGACGAGCGTGTCCGCGATTGTTGGATGCATGAAAAAACGACGAAAACGACAAAATATTGAAATTGGAGAACTGTGAATTACAAAAGGCACATCTTGACTATTATTCTAACATGTGTACCACTTTTCATGTCTAAAATGTTTTTGTAATGTTGTCATGGACGGAAAAACAATTAATAACAAAACTTTAAACTGAAAAATTGTGATATGAAAAGGCATTTCTGGACCGCTAGACCAGCATGTGACCATGTTTTATAGAAATACACTGCACGATTTAAGGGTTATCATCAGGAAACGAAAATGTGGATAATGGCTGGATAGATGGACAGAAATATGGCATGAAACACAAAAGTATCCACAACAAAATGCGATTCCGGACCACTAGTCCAATATGTTACTAAGTTTCATAGAGATGCCTTGAATGGTTTTAACGTTATGATCCGGTAATTAAAGTATTGATAATGGACTGATGGACAGAATAAAAACGGATGAAAATATGAAAGCTATCATAACGGAAGAATAGTGAACATCAAAAGACAAATTTGTGCCATTAGTTCAACGAGTGAGCAAAATTCCATAAAGTTACCGTGAACGATATGAAAGTCATGCTCTGGAAACAAAAGTGTGTATAATGGATGGATGTGAGGACATAAAAACGGACGAAAACATAAAATATCGAAAATGAAGAGATGTGAACAGCAAAAGGTATATTTAGACCACAAGCTCCATATGTGTACCGACTGCCACATAGTTACCTTAAACGGTTTTAGAGCTATGCTCTGGAGTTTTCTCCAAATTGTATTAATCAGAAAGTAATTTCTACTTGGCTGATATGGGTACCTTGTGGATGAGGGGTATTCTATTGATTCTGCAAATGCAAAAGGTTTGTACTAATATCACAGTGATCCTTGTTAGCCTGCATAAAGTTTATCGTCCAGCTTTGGAGCTTGGAATACAGATACTTCTCCAATATAAATATGTAATACAGTGTTTTTACACTCTCAAGATGATTGAAAATAGCTAATTAATTTTTCTTGCAAATAGGAAAAAATTGGCTTGAGAGTTTAGCAACGTGGAGTGTTATAGTACGATTACACGTTCACTGATTTCCATGACATATTGTCTTTTTAACCTCAAACGTTGCAGCAGTGGCTTAAAGTGTTTATAATACTAAAATACGTTACGAAATCTGTCAATGAAAATATTTATATTGATCGTAAAAGTGCATCCTCTAATGTAAGGTCGAAACTATGTCATAATTAATGGACAAGAGCACAGATGTGAGTTTTTATGGATCGGATCAAAGTTATAGTTCCTGACCTGTTATCCTCGCTACTACAATTTAAAAAGGATTAAAAGCAGAAGATAAGCTTGAGAAAAACATGTTTTCAAAATTATATAAATGACGTCAATAGCCATATCTTAAAGGTTCCATGGAAGCGGCAGATACTGTGTCAGTTATTGATCACTGGATTACCCTTGTCTTGTCTCATCGCCAAGAGTTTTTGACTTCTTCTGAAAGCGGTCAACAAAGGTGTCGTCTGCCTGAGCCAAACCATGGTCATGTAATAACTCAAGCAAAAAATCAAGCAAAAAGGACTACAAAAATAAAAGGTCAGGTATGTAACATTTAATTTTGATTTTACAAATTTTGTCGCGTAGAATATTGAGTGAAGCTGGGAAATAAACAACAGTAGGTGCGTCAATATTTGAAAGAGGCATGCAATGTTTTACTGGCAAAACTGATTCCAAAGTCAAAGTAATTCAATTACTCTACTTAAATATCTATCAATACTGATTGCCCGACGCTATCCATGGTTCGTACAGGCCTGAAGAGTTTTTCATTCAAGTATTTTCAAGGTGTTTGGAAGGACTTTAATAAGTTTTCGAGATGTATGTTTTATTATGGAAACCGCAGAGACTCGTTGCAAACAAACTTAAGACTATCGGTAAAGGGCGGGGGAGGGGGATTCCCGAAACGGTAACACTTACAGGCGACAGTAGAACTGTGGGTAAATCGATATAAGGATTGTGGGTGGCCGTGGGAAGAAAAAAAAAGACAGTAACAATATTTCGGTTCTTACCGACTCAGAGTCCCTCCCCAATCTCAATGTCCATTTAAAAACATTCTTTGTTTCGTTTTTAAGAAACACAAGTGAAGAAACTGATCAAGTCATACATTCGCAAATGTGATTAGCCGTTCGAAACATCCTCGTGTCTTTCTGATTTGAGTCGGGTAACATCGACTATCTGAATGATGCTGAGGTAAAGATAGTGATACTTCCCAAAATCGTACGTTTCTGGCGGACGAATATCCCGCTAGCTGTGCGAAGAACATATTTTCAAATTAAATTTCGTGTTAACACCTTACAACATCTCAACAATTATTGAAAAACCTGCACTTTCAAGTTTTAATGTTATTTTATTTAAATAACCTGAATCTTCTGCTTATGTTGCTGTAAGAGAATACACGTCATCAAGTCAATGCAATTATTTTGACGTAGTATTAACTTTTGGCTTGAGGGCAGTTCAAAATTGGCAATTAATTACATTCAAGATTTTTATTTTTCTTCTAGCGTACAACATAAAAGGCCGACAATGTTACAATTGGTGATTAGCACGTTACAATCGGAACGCCCTCTTCCTTTTTCCATTGCATGCTACATTCGGAACAACCTCGGCTATTTCTGCGAGACAAAAGTACACTTCGGATGCAGAAAGTTTCAGAAAAAAAAGTCGCGAACGTGTACGCTGGAGAACAACCACGTATGTAAATAATGGTCATTTTGAACATCCCTCAATCCCATGGTTGGTATTACGTCAAAACATCTTTATAGGCGTCATAGTGGCTAGATATCGTGTAATCATTAACAGCAACTAAAGCAACAGTTTCGTACTATTGAAACTGAATGATTTATGAATTTTGTTTTTATTGCAACGTCGCATAAATAGTATTACAAACTAAAACTGCAGTTATTACACTCCTTAATGAAACTTGGCTTTGTTATTTTCGACACCTACTATTTTATAAAAATATGTTCATGCACACCTATCTGGATGTTCGTCCGCAAAAAAAACAACACCCCCCAAAACAAATGAGAACCCATTCAAATATGGGAACATTAGGATGCTACGATTACGTCAAACTTCACAAGTTTCTCAAAAACGATCACTTCTATCTTGGCATTATGGGATTGCGGTCTGCATGCAAGATTTACTTTCCTCCGAAATTGAAGAGCTGGACAACACGTCAATCTACCCACCTCCGAAACTAAAGATTTGACAGCATGTGTTCTCCAAAAAAGATTAGCAATAATACCATTTGCAAAAACACATGTTAATACATGTTTACGAAGAGCTTTTCTTACTTTAAATTATAATTAAGGCATATATTAGAATGACCATAGCAAAGTCATGAAATGTGGTGGGGCCATGTGTTTACAACTATTTTGTTATCCTTAGCATACTCTTAACATATGTGTCACGTAGCTGGTCGGCGTAGGGATACTGTCCAAAATTGGATACTAAATAGCCAGATATTAGAGTAGCTTATTTAGCGACTATGACGCAGAGTGAGGATTACATCAGTCTTTCTCAGAGTCGAAGTTATTCGACTCACACCGGAAAAGACCAAGGTTTTTTCGAACGTAGCACTACAACAAAGGGACTCTACTCCATCTGTTAACTACCAGTGACATTTTAGCCACCAGATTTTAGCCCATTTGAATTTTTTTACTTCTGGAAAATATTTAAGTAATAACAATTCGAAATTTAAAAAGGAATTTAAAAAGTGGTATGTTTTTTTTGTTTAAACGTTTTGTATTCCCAACGATAAATTCTATCAAACATTTTCGCAAAGTTCATGGATCTTTTAAAGGACTTCGTAAAGAAACATCCAACTTTTTATTTATTTTTTAAAAATAATTAACGATTTCAAGAAAAGCCAAAGATTCAACGATTATACAGAGTTGTACGAACCATGTCATATCATTACTTCACATCATTCATTAATTACTTTCCTTAAAATGCAGATTCACCGATTCATCATTTTTTAAATTTTACAAAAGACTGGATATGAAGATTTTATTGGATAAGGAAAGTAAAATGTACCACACTCAAATTATATGCAAAAATGCATGAAGAACAACTTTGCATGTATCTGTATTTTCAAGCGAATTTCATTTCATTACCCAAAACATTCTTTTTTTGATCCTACTTTCTCAGAGGAAGGAAATAAGATGGATTGTGAACAGCGATGACATCAAGTCTGCCCGAGTAAAAATGGACAAAGCCAAACATCAAGATTCCAACAAAGTACAGGCCAACCAAAAACATCAGTTACAGTACATCTCTAAAAGAGCTAGGTCCAACCAAGAAGAACTTAAAATTCAGTCTTCTGGTGGACATCAGAGAACTGATTGGGGTCCGGAGGATAGATTTATTATAGAATTCGCTGAAACAGCTTCCATTTTTGCTGCGGCCGTTCTGGCCAGTGCGGTGGCCAAATTTGTCGAGGAAGAAAGCAGAATAAATCCTGAGTGGTCAAATGATGTGACGGCTGAACAGGTAACATTAATGAATTAAAAGTCTGATGAAGATGATCAAATTTGACATAAAAAAAACCCCACCTCACAGAATATATAACCTGAAAGCAAAGTTCATACTCGCAAATTTCTTTTGGGTGTATACGTCACAAATTAGAAATATAAAACCAAAGTAATTAAAACAAATTTATGCATGCTTTGTCTCAAGTTACCAATTAACGGTCAAGTTTAAATAAGTGCTAAAAACGGATTCTGCTTTAGTCAGCGCATCCATTGTGGGAGAGAACCAAAGATTAGATCTTCAATCATTGTATAAGAAGCAATGCCTTCTAACTATGTACATGCATGCGATTGTAACATTGTTTATAACACCGTTCGTATGCGCATATTATAACGAAATTAATATTGAATTTTAAGCAAAAATTTTGTCTTATACGCACTGTGTACATATTACATAGGATAGATAGATAGATAGATAGATTCAATCGCATATATCTAACTCAATGATCCCGCACAATGTTTGTTGTTTTTATTTTTAAACAAATTTAAAAACAAAATGATGCGCGATACTGCGATGAAGGTTATACCGTCACTATAATTTCAAAATTAATTTCAGCTCGTGAACGATTAATGCATTTTTTTTCTGTCCGCTTTTGACAAGCAGATGCTGTATTCAATACCTATCACTCTCTATAAACAGGTAGGGAGACAGACCCAGCTGCATAATGATCCTGCATAATGTTAAGTAAAAAAAAAGTGGATGTACTCCATCATTCCAACAGTTACGGAACAAACATCAATGATGCATCGTTGAAGGGAGTGTTGGGCTAAACCTCAGACCCTGTACACATTCTCTATGTGATTAGGAATGGTCTGCTACAAATTTCTGACATAATATGATTCTTACATGTTCCGAATAGTCGGTTGAAGCTCTTGAACTGGAGCTTTATGTTGTCTGTAATATTTTAATATGGGAATATTATACAAATATATGGACGAAGCAAACGCACACAGTGACACATACGTAATAAGATAAAAGTGCGTAAAAGTCAATTTACGGTGGTGCCTAATCAAAATGCCTAGCGTGAGTCCACTATCGAGTTGTTTGCCAATGGAACTGAGTCCTAACCTGCTGTGCCTTGTTCAGGGCCGGATTAAGGGAGTGGGGGCACGACCCTGGCTCTGACTCCCCTCATCAGGTTCACGTGGATAAATTTACATGTGTTTAAATAAGCCACATATAGGTCTTAATGGTCTAATACTTGGCCTAATATAGCTATAATAATTATACACGTATAAAGGACAGTTTAAGGGCAGCTTTCAGGGTGTATTTGCAGAACCACAAGGGCCAACCTATCTTAAATACCACGGGTCCCCGATAGCCATATTCCAGTCCTAACCGAGTTGATAATTTATATTACACTTTGTTGTGTCCCCCACCCCCTTCCAATTTTTATTGTATGAATAGCAGGATTACTTATGTTTAACATGATGATGTTAAAATGAGGATAACGAATTTCAAAGGAGATCGATCATCCGTTGTTTCTTGTGAACTATTAAATAAATGTGTCATGGTGTGCAGAAGAATATCACGGAATGATCGGTCTTGCCTGTTACAAGATACGTGATCATATATCTAAAATGATCAATAATAGAACAATGTTAGTACACTATAATCACCACCTGGGTATAAATGCAAGTACTTAAAATAATACTTTTATTACGTTTCCTGAGTGTTGGAAGAATGGAGTTAAATGTATAAACTAAAAGAGCTGAAATTAAAAGGTTGGTCTTTAGGATATAGATCAGGGTTGGCCATAGTGCGGCTCGCGCAAGCCTGTGGTGTGTCTCTTATGACATACCTTAAATAATTGGATTTGTTTGTGTATTTATATCCAAATTTACTGAATAACATTGAATAGTATTCAAAAAAGATTATTTTATATTACCATTACTTTCCACAAATATAAACTCCGCTTCCCACCCAGTCTTAAATCCTCTATTATTGTCATTATATTTACGTTTTCTAGATGTTTACAAAAATATTTGGATGGCTCTTTCCAATATTGCCTCCTTTATTGCGGCTCCCAAAGGTCGTCTAATTGGCCACCCGTGTTATAGTTTGATACACAGATATATACAATTTGACCACATATGCGACAGTTTCGTACAGAAATACGGAAAAATACTTCCATTCACGACATCATTTGCAGTGCCTTGGTAGTGAATGGAAATATCAATTAAATATATATTTGAAGAAAACAAACCCCAACTTTTTATCAAAATGTCTTCTCTTACAGGTGAAAGTTGCGCAATTAGCCGCAGAATCCGCTGAAGATACAGATTCTGGTAGCGCCCTCTGTGCAGTCCAGTCAGTTATTGATGCAATTCACGCTGTAAAGATAAGGTCCCAGCTTCAAGAGCGGGAAAAATACCGTAGGAAACAGGGAAGTCGCACATGTTTGCTACTCTAGAGTGCATTTTAAGCAGCACTTCGGCAGGACATCGCCATTTCAATGAGTGCCCAACAGGCTTTTCTGATACAGACTGCCAGAGTGGAAAGCAAGATCGTAAGAAACACACCTGCTCTGCCTCTTGTTTTAAGTATATTTTATGTAGCAATATCACAGATGGATCAAGGGCATTTCCATTACTATTGGAGTGGAAATAAAATTCCAGCTCTGAGACTTGAATAAAGATAGCAGAAAAGGTACAAGTTACAGATGTCTGCAGTGTTGCATCTTTTAATAGTGAAACTTGTAGTTCCTTAAGACACAAGCAAAAACATTCAAATCACAAGTATTAGTGAAATTAAAAAAAACAAAACAAATCGGATGTCTCTTTGCTTACAGATGGATTAATTTTGACTAAAGAGATAAAGATGTTAAACCTACCAGTAACACTTCTTGCACAGCTAGCAATAGGATGGAACATTTTTCCAAAAAGTGGCTGTTAAAACAAGGTAAAAAAAAGATAGAAAGAAACTGGTAAATCCATAAACTGGCTGGATAAGTAAGATGGTTGATTAAGGGAGATACAAACATTTTGGGACAATGTACCGTATTCATAAAAGAAAACCAACTGAAAACGATTTTGTTTAGGTAACCAAACATTATTATGGAAGTGCAGCTGTGAAGAAAGATCTATAGTGGAGTGAGAAATAACGCCCTCTGTGCAGTTTATTAAGTAATCGATGTCTCTGCTGTTGCAAAGAATCTCTGCATCAAGACTGGGAATATGTGCAAGGAAATGGGCCTTTCCCAAGAAGTCCTGTGGTGTAGCGTAGACTCGAATCATGTGGATCAACGAGAAACTACTTTCTTAACTCATACTTGGTAAAACATCACGATGACTAAGAAAATAAAAAAAAAAATTATTTTATTCCTGTAAATTTATCTAATTAGTATCACAGCCTAGATTATATATTTTGTAAGGCCATCTAAACAGGAAATCAGTCCTGTCTGCTATACAGCTTTAGTTCACTGTAAATCCTGCCACACAATATTATGACTCAAAATGTTAAGCCAAATTTGTGTCCGAGGATCCTGAATATTTATATTACTTGTTAGAATTTTCTACCTGAAGCCATTGGACAATGCGGACTGGCAGCTAACATGTGAATTCAATGGTATCCTCCCCTATGTTATCACATCATCGGTTAATCATTGCCAGCAAATAATTGATGCATGGCAAGTATAAAAATTTTTTCACCAAAAGCGAACATACAAATCTGGAATGACTCATTGTTGGAAATTATTTTTAGTAAAAGTAAACATGGCAAACTATCTGGATTCTGGTCCTACATACATTTCTTCTTCACACGAGAAAAATGTCAGCCGAAGTGGAAATGTTTTGAATATATCTTTACAGTTCTGCATACTGTATTTATCCTGAATATGACAAATGCTAACAGTGAACACTGCTCACACTAACCTGCCATCACATTATGCGGCAGCAAATGCAATCCATGCTCTTTGTCAGACATCTTAATGCAAAGCGACCATGAAAGACCCTGACCTATTTGCTCACACTCTGGGTCTACATTAATCGTAATTGTACGTTACATGATATAAGTGCAGTAACAAAACATAACGACTGAAATGCATATATAGTGGGTTGAGCAAACTCAGGAAATTAAAACCTGATAAACTAAAATTGAAAAAACAAAATATAAGCTTCTTAATTTAACTGAAGCAAAAGTTTGTATCTATGCATTCAGATGGATCAAACACTTGTGTAACATTTTTTTGTTTTATTTATTATTATGAAAGATGTCATTATTATCCTTTTTCTTTTCTTCTTAAGTAGTAACAACGTGATTGTAACAATGCGATTCTATGTAGAAACTGGACAAAGTCTGCAAGTCGAGTCCGCTCCCAAGCTATGTTAAAAATCCACGAGGGTGGGATAAAATGGCGTAGTAAAAGTGAAAGTAAAAAACCCCAATAACACAACCGAGGTTATTCATACTTACACAATATACCTTGAGGCAGTATTTCATTATAATGACCTTAATTATGGGGAAATTAGAAGTCTTAGAAAACATGAGCGAAGTCAACTTAAATTTCAACTTGATGCATTTCAGTGAAAGAAAACTATATTGAAAGTTTTTCTTTTGTAATCAAATTAAGAACTAAATGATGATAAAGCAAAGTCACTTTCTTCCGTTACCTAGTTCTAGAACAATAAGCAAACATTTTAACCTTTGACCATGGACCTCCATGAACCTCATCTGTTCCATCACTTTTCAGACTATAAAATTTATTGGTGACATCTCAGGAATAATTGTGGCAATTTTCATCTTCCTGTCTTTCAGCATAACATTGGTTGCTACGTTGACAAAATGCAGTGTGCATTTTTAAAACAGGTCACTTTACATTAAAAAGGGGCGGGGGAAGGCCTTGTGTGTGAGATAGACACTAATAAATACTGTTCTGTAGGGTGAAATACAGGAGAATTATTCAAAAGAACTGGTTTGATCCTTGTGACTTAAATGTTTCAGCCATACAACCAAAAATAAAAATCATACAATAATAATACCTATGTGTTGTTTATGGGAACATTCTATAGACATTATGAACTTCTGAGAAAGTAGCAATGTATGGTAAAGTAGTTTACATCTGCAACATGCACAATAACTGTTGCTGAAATTTCTTTGGTCTCTGGTTTGGGGTTTGAGATTAAATTCAAGGTCTCGGTTGTTCTGGGTGGGTATGTAGGAATAACTCTGTATGAACACTTTGATAATTCTCAAAGTAAGTAATTTTGTGGAAAAACACTCCATTGATGGTCTCCTTTTCTGTTTATTTGTTCTTACACATAATGGTCTCATTTAATAAGTGTCTGCTACTGTTATTTCAATGAATATCATTTGGTACTGATCTGTCATTGGATTGAAACTGTAGAGTGTTACTGATTTTCAATCACTGTTGGAAGGTGGGTGGGTGTAAAAAAAATGGATGAAATAACTTGAGGAAATGTTTGTCATGCCAACATTTTATTTGCACAGTTTTTTCATCTTCTTACATGAATAAAATAAGTACATGTTGACTGTAGTGCATTGCTGTTGCTGGATTTTCATCCTACATGGTGCATACAGGCATGTGTATCATGTGCAATGCTCCTGATTGCTGCCACAAGTCAGGACTTACATTTTACTATGTCATGACCTTGGCTTTGAAGCAGGTATATGGTATGTGACATACTGTAAAGCCGTAATGATGTATATATTTGGGCAAAGTTGCATGAAAATCTCCACAAGTGTTGTACAGCTATGTCCCTCACCAACAATTGTTATAAAGTTATGTCCCAGACCAACAAATGTTATACAATTATGTCCCAGACCAACAATTGTTAAGGCCCATCATATGATGGGGATATACCATATGTACTCACTTGTAAGTTGAGTCAAACTGCAAACAACAAAGATCCTGATCTGCCATAGCATAATGCACCTGTTGTTTGTTCTACTGAGTACCCCTAACAAACTGCACTGACTCAGATCTGCCAGCGCATTATGCAATGGTAGATCTGGGTCTATGCAGTTTGCTATTGGACTTATAAGTAAGTAAAGACAGATAATGCATCAAATAATGCTTGAAGCTCAAGGGTTTCAGAATACTACATAAGCATGATACAATTGAAAGTAGAAAGCCAATAGGTTCATGCAATGGAAGACCTGTAATTTCCAACTTTGGACCAGAAAAAGTCATTTCCCATTAATGTACCTTAAAGACTTTCACCTTAGTTGATAATACTGTGCTATTAGGAGCTATTATTATGCATAGTGTGCTTCAAAATTAGTTTTATAGCACAACAAAAATGAAAAATTTAAGTACACATGACACTGATGAGTTACTTGGTGGAAGAAGCACAAATGGCTTAATATCAATACTACTGTAATATCTAACAAACTTGTACATTTCAAGACAAAACAATACATAATAGTCTCACATAAATCACTCTTATTCTATAAGCACTGTAAAATATTGCATTTATGCAACACATAATGGGTCATTTTCCCATTCTTAATTTAAATCCATTCTATCATTTTTCAGTGATAAAAAACTATTACAATAACCAAAAACTAAAGCATTACCGTCTCACTTTGTTCAATTCAAATCCAGTAGGGGTGAAACAATATGTTGTTATGTAGTTACACATATGATGATACAAAACCTATCATATAATACACATGTAAAGAATAAAGCAGCAAATGACTAAAAATGACTGATGTCCACTGAAGATTAAAAGTAACTTTTATAAGATGAATATTATTTTGAATCAATTTTCCATCTTTATAATTAATGGCAGTATCAAAAACCTCACATCAGTGAAATGTTTCACCTCTAAAATCAAGCACACTTTTATAAAGAACATGTGAACAGAAATATATTTTTCACTAAACCTGAGCATAAATTTTTTCTGATCTAGCTAAATAATAGTTGCATATTTCAACTATACAATCCCCAAGTCAGACCATGCATGCAATGCAACAAAACAATGAAATATGAATGAATAAAAAATTATTTACTGATGCAGAAAATACAATGACAATTTCTGACTGTTATTCTGTTCTATTTGTCTTCAAGGAAACACTCCGAGTAAATCTTCAATGTGTTGATCTGTTTCCATTTACAACTATTTTGTATGCTGTCAAGTATCGTGTCCAACTTTAATTCTCCATATAGGCCTATAATTCAAAAATTAAATTACACAAAAATTAAATTGTCTCAATAAATTAAACAGACGTTAAAATAATCAAACAGTAACTTCATTCCAAGAAGAACTCAACCCGATTCCTTGAGTAACAGCAACCACTGTCTAGTTCTCAAGCAACAGTGTCTTAATAAACTTGGCCATGTGCTTGTCCCCTCCCCAACTGAATGAAAGGACGGAAGAAGAATGAATGTAAGGACTTCAGCTGCACAAGAACTTAGTCACTAGGCAAGCAGAATTTAACACCCAGTTATATGCACAAACCCATCAGATTTCTATTTAGAAAGCAAGTTATATACATGAAATTATAATAATAAACTGATACATATGTCTATCGATGAAAGAGAGAGAAAATTGTTTGTCATGGAATAACACATTAAGCAGATTTGGTTTTACTTTCAAATTCAGATTAAAATTCTCACCTTAAGTTACAACTTATTTTCTCATACAACTAATTAACTTGTACATTATGTCTTTTTTTACAATTCAAAATTACCAACTCTAATATAAGAACAAAGGAGAAATTTATAAATTTACATCAAAATATTGTTTCATCTGTCATGCTCTTCACTTTCCATGACTTAGGTATTACCTTTGTTCAGATATACAACAAAGAGTATTGTAGCACATCATCGGATTTATTATAGGCTGATACTGTATGGTGCTGTAAAAATACCATATACAATTGACAACATAAAAAGCTGACACTGATATTTTTGTATAACTATTATATAGTATTGTCAGAGACTATAGTATTCCCACACCATCTTGTTTGTTTGTTCCACCCCTACTGATTTTAAAAATATCAAGGATATAAAAGGATATAACAAAATGAACAAAACTTAGTTATTTCAATCGTAAATTATAATTTCTAACCTGACTGTTGCCAGGGAGTCCGAAACACTGCAAACGCGTTGATGCTTCCAATCAAACGGGAGTTTCTTAGCAATACAGTCGCCAAATTTGCTAGGGCCAGTGTATACTTTGAAGCAATTGATGCGATTTAGTTCATGGTCTTTGAAATCTCAATAATTTCATAAATTTTGGATTTACATCTCTTTGAACACTTGTATACAATAATTCCTCCTATTTATTTGCTAAATTTGTTTAATAAATATTAAAATGAGACTTTGCAAATATTAGACGCAAATGACACAAGTTTGACTGAAATCGACTATTCTTGAAACCAAACGAAGAGCGATCAGTATGTTTGCTTGCCTACATCTGGAGCTTCTGCTAGCATTGAAACGCCAATAATTTGACAGTGTTATAGACCCCTTGGCAACAATCAGTTAGAAGTTATAAATCAATGAATGAAATGACTAAGTTTCATGCATTTTTTATATCATTGGTGCTTTTCATGTTTAAAATCTGTAGAAGGGTAAAAAAAAATGGGAGGGTATGCGAGTACTATACATAATAATGATGAACATATTGTATATATTATGATGTCTTTCACAAGGTCATTTGAAAATTTCTGAGAAGTGCAGTCATCACATATCACATCTGAATGACCCTTATGTAAACATATACTTGAGAAGTACATATAGCTGTCAAAATTAACAGCTAAAAGAAATTCGCTATGCATAGTTAAAAAGAAAAATCTCAGATTTACTTTAAATGTAAACATTTAAACAAGCAATGCAATCCTATCATACCAAATCCAGATAAATCTCATTTTTGTACTTTTCATTCTCAAAATCATGCCAAGCATGATGTCAACAAATCATCTGCTTCCCAGTTTAAACAATGCAAGCAGAATTGTCATTTTTGATAAAAATAATTGGTATCTAATGTGTAGGGGGCCCATTAAGGGTGTATTGTCAAACTCGTGAGTTTCACTGCAGTGTGGGTTCTTAGTATAAAGGTAAGCTAATGAGCCCTCTCATCTGTTCAAATTCATTAAAGATGCTTTACCGACATAGGATATGAAATTTAAGTTTATGGGCATTGGAGTTAACTACAAGTATGCTGTGAAATGTAACATAAGAATATCATAAATCATAATTATTTAATAAATCTACTGCAATTCAACCATAAAGATCTCATTTAAATTTATGAATTTAATTTTGAACAATTTTATTAAATGTTTTGCCTCCCCATTACATTTCCCTAATTTTTAAAAATTTTGCTCTGATACCATACCACCAATGGTCACTATATTTCTCAATTGCCATGGTAATAGGAGGTTCCTTTTACATGTTTAGAGCACTTCCTGTCAGAGCTCACCTTGGAATACCCAGCACTTTGGCAGACCAACTGACTGGAAATTAAAATCATTCACCATGACCAATGCCTCACACAATGGTTACCAATACAGTAGGATAATAATGAACATGTACAAATACTAAAACTTTCTCTGGTTAGGTTTTCTAAGCAGTAATCTGGTAATATGACATCCCTGAACACTAAGATCTTCCAATCAATTATGGTACTCCTCACTATAACACTGTTTGGGGGAGTTATGCAAGTGTACAATTTTATAAGGCTACCTTATATTGAGGTGTATTCAATATAATAATTATATTCATACCACTAACTGGATTCCTGACCAAGCATACCCATAACACGAGAAAACACAGTATACTGAGGCACTTTATATTGAGGGACCACTGTACCTGCTCTGAAGCATTAAATGTATGTACTATAAATTAAATGATTACCTTGCATGTTTACATATATTATATAAAATATACAACTGCTTCACTGACAAAAATTTAACTAATTTTATATAATTATATAGCACAAGTACTAGCTATTACCATCAGATCCACCATATTCCCAGACAGTGTTGGGGGGTGGGGGGACTGTGTGCATGACCAAAAAAGAAGCGATACCATCCAACTGAGAATAAGTTATCTTTCCACATAAGCCTATAGCAAATGATTTGAAATTCAAATTTGAATAAAAACAATTAACTCGTTTTCCGTTTCAAAGTGTTTAATAAACTTAGAAAGAAAGATACTGTTGGTAGACATAGCATTGTCAGATATCAACGCCATACACATACACACATGCAAACACTCACCTGATCGCATCCACACTAATATTAATAAAAAAATAAATCAAGTTTGTGTCTTAAAAATCCACTGGATGGTAAAATATATGCTTAATTTGATACATTCTTTCAAGCTTTCATTAGTTCAACAGGGATCTGAAGGTAATGCAAGTGTCATTAGTGTTCATCTTTGCACTCACTAGAGACTGGATGGCACCATTGTCCAAACTTCCCTGCTGAGCAAATCCTGGTCAGGACTGAGTTGTTCATGATGACCATAGCATTAGCATTGTCAGAACTGTATCTGATGCAGTTTGGCCATGATACATGCTTGTCTCTATTGCAAAATGAATATATATCACATTTAGGACTGACCATATCAATCGGAGGGCGGGAGGGCCTCAAAGGTAATAGACCAGTATAAATGCCTCCGTCCAGTACGGGTGTTAATGCATTATTAACACAAATCAACTGTGCAAACATGAGTGTGTGCTTATTACTGTCTTTGAATCATTCTATTTCATGGCTAAAATCATCCTGAAAAGCACGAGTCAATTAATAATTATTATTTTAACAAAATTAAGATAATGAATAATAAAGAGAATTTTCAATTCTGCGTGTCGAATATGCTACATACAGGTGGTGCTCCTATTTTGATGGACATCATATACTTCATTTTGATACGATATTTGCAGTATGTGCAAAGAATTAAATACTTCCCTTTGCTGCTGTACCTGACAAAGTAAAACTCCATCAACCTGAAGTTTTGACATTTATTTTTGCTGGTCTTTGCTGATAGTGTATTCCTTCCAGAATCACACTTGAACACTATTCTGACAACTGAAATAATCATGTTTTGCATGTCTTATATGGACTAAAATTCTGACTTCAATGAAATGTTGCCACTTATCACAAACTTTATTAAAGTTGGCTTCAACATTCTCATTCAATGCAGTGATATGTAATAATATTTGTTCTTCAGCATGTCTCTTTGATTCAGATGAATTGGGTTCTTCTACTTTGTTTACTTTACCTATTAAAATTAGATAAATGGACTCACCCACAGCAGAATTTGACACAACACATCACCCTTGATATTGTCAGCAAATTAAGTAACCTAACCACCTAGACATCATAAGAAGTCTTCTGGTGAAAGTGCAATGTTGATATGACCAGCCATCTAGGAGAAGTATTGATAATTAAGATTTTCCAGATGGTTATTGTTGTGGCTATATTTGAGGTTAGATTACCACTTTATTCATTTATGACCAAGTAGTCATCATAAACAGTCTTTCAATGAAAACTCCATGCTGATATGATTATTCATTCAGGAGAAACAGTGATAGCAAGATTTTCAAAATGGCCACTGATGGCCATACTGGATGTCCATGTTGCATCATTTTCATTTAGGACCAACTAATCCAAGAAATCTTTTGGTGAAACATTCATGTCAATATGACTTTTAAGTTCATAAGAAACATTAAAGATGGTTGCCATGGCAGCCATATTTGACCTCAGTCCAGCACCATTTTCATTTAGGGCAATCTGGATGTCATCAGTATTCTTTTACGGAAAACCATGTTGATATGACCATCCATTCTGAAGGAGTAGCAATTACAAGATTTTCAAGATGGCCACTAGGGTGATATCAGAATGGCCTACATAGGATGAATGTGTGCATAAAGTTTCATAGCATTCCTGCAAGTAGCTTAGAAAATGTAACAATAATAAATCTGCTAATGGGCAATGGATGACAAACCATCCCATATGGTCTTCGGATCAGCAGAGTATAAATGACCTGTAGTGATCACCTTGTCAATATGAAAATCCAATCAGGAGGAACAGCAATAATGAAATTTTCAAAATGGCTGCCTTGCTGTCATTTTGGCTCCGTTCTCAATTAAGACCATCTACAAGTCATAAGCAAAACCCCATCTTAATATCATCCTAGATTCAACAGATGCAGTAATAAAAAGATTTTAAAAATGGTTGGCAACAATGATAGATTTGAAATCAGCACCATTTTCATTCAGACATTTTACAATGTCATAACCTTTGAATGAAAACTCCATGTTGATATAACCATCCATTTTGAATGAATAGTGACAACAAGATTTTCTAAATGGTGTTCATGCATGCTGAATGTCAGATCAGTATTATTTTCATTATTTACAGATCCTATAAATTCTTTTTGTGTATACCCCATGTTAATATGACCATCTGTTCTAGTGAAATGGCAATTGTCAATATGGCACCCAGGTGGCCATATTGGATATTCAATGGGCATCATTTTCATTTAGGACCAATTAGTACTCGGGATGAAATATTTTGCTGTTTCATCATTGTCCTCAATGTAGCTTAGGACGGGTGGTGATAAAAAGACAGCTACTAGTGGGTGATGGATGGCCAACACATGAAAAGCTATCACACAAGTTCTTCTGGCCTTCAAACATTAGAATTAATAATTATTTACATTTTTTTTCCAACAACTACTAAAAAAGTTACAGTTATATTCTGATTTATTGTTTCAGTGAAATTCTATTGTTGCATCAATGCTGAGACATACTTTGAATTTCCTAAAATCCAGATGCAATATAGTTCCAAGCAGCCTGTTGTCCTGGAAAACCAACTGATGATTTTTATTAGTATAGAAAGTATAATATAAGATAAATCCTATCTTTATGGTCTTAAAATCGTATTTCTATGGTTTTATTTTACAATATGTAATAAATTAAGTTCCCTATAAACAAAAGTTTTGAGAGGTTGTCCCAAAAAGCCTGCAGACAGTGGAAGATAATCTGGCTACAAGTGAAACCTGCCTGTGAGTGCCTTCAATAACCTCTCTCTCTCTCTCAATAAAAACATACCATATTAAATGCAAACATAAAGCCCAGAATCTAATCTTCAATTACATTTTACTTTTCTGAAGCTTTTCCAGCAATCACTGTTAACATTAATTATCATACTGAAAAATTTTAATTAAAGTGTTCTTGACCTGTAAATGTTGGTTATTGAGAAAGGGGGAATAAGTCCTTTTTATTTAAGTAGAAGTACTATAATGTATCAACAAAGATAAGAGAGTATTTTTCTTCCAAATGATTGTTCACAAAATTGTCTTCAGAAGATATTATCACTGTCTGCATCCAGAAACCATATTTTACACAATAAAGTTACAAAATTCTAGATTTAAAAGCATACTGGGATGCCAACCCCTACCTATGTAAAATTGAAATGCCATCTTCAGAAATTTAAATCTTAAAATACAAACAGGAATTCTCCTTATTCTTATCAAACAATTTATTTTTTTAATTAAATCTTACTGATTTACAGTGGGCTTTGGTTGAATCATGCTTGCTACATTCTTTCTCACCATAAGACATGAAAACATTCAGAGAGACCAGATTCCATAGGCATAGTATTCATCCAGTGTTGAGGCCATGTATATTCAGAATTTCTCTGTACACATTTCTTTCTCAACATATAAATATCAACTGTTTTCAGTTTGATGTCTTCCTTCAACTTTCACAGATGAATAAGGTGCTAAGTTTATGTAATTTCTGATTTTGTCAATATTTGATTGCTTTTGTGAAATAAATGCTTAGCACTGCCTTCACAATGAATTACAGACATTACAAGTATTTATATGATCTAGACATGCCAGTGATCAAGTTCAATTAAATGCTTAGCTCTGCCTTCACAATGAATTACAGACATTACAAGTATTTATATGATCTAGGCATGCCAGTAATCAAGTTCAATTCACCTTAATAAATTATATCTGACTTGAAATTGTAATCTGATTGTAATGTCGTAATTTTAAGGCTAAAAATAGGAATGATTTTGCCAAAATCAGAGTAGATGGGATCTCTGAGTACTGGTATGCATACAGAGTGCAAAAAAATGTGATAATGAGGTAAATGCAAAAACCTGAAGTAAAATGCAGAAAAAAAGTAGCCCACAGTGACTTTTCTTTATTTGTTAGGGTGTTGTAATAATTGAGATGAACATTCTAGCTGAATGGTGCTGGAAAAAAAACAACATAAGACACTAAAATTAAATGAATGGTTCACAGTGGCCATTCCATAATTTCAGGTACAACAGAGTATATAAAGGGTGCTAAAACCATGTGGTCATGTACTGAACAAAAAAAAAACATTTCAAGAATATACAAGTAAGGTACATGTACAAAAACAGCTCCTTGGTCCCTCCCAGGGAGTAGGTGCAATGTAACCCAGTCAAAACTGCTTCCAAGGACCTAGAAAGAATGTACAAGTTGTAGTGAGACTATTCATATGCATGTGTTTTTGTGTCCTGACATTGATGCTGACACCAACACTGTGGCTATGTATAATACAATAGCTCTCTATTTCATAGAGTCAAGCTAAAAACAGAAACAATAACAAATTGTGTGATTGTACTCTGGAAAATTGGAATATAATATTGAAATGCTGTAGGAACTAGAAGAAATCTCTGATGGCAAGCAAATACTGGTATTCATGTAGGCAGGTTTTGGCACAAGTATATGCAGTGTGTATAGGTGTATATTTGTTTACACAAGCATTCATTGTTATGAGACAATCACCATGGGGGTCATGCTATTTATATGGGATTACCAGCAAGGGGTTGGTGCTCATTTTATGTAACAATTATCAGGGGGTTGGTGCTCTTTACATAGAACAATTACCTGGGGTTGGTGCTCTTTTTATGGAACAATTATCATGGGGTTGGTGCTATTCTGATGCTACATGTGGTGATGTTATTTGTTGCTCTTTTCATTTTGTAATGCCCATAAATATATCACTCATATGGCTAAAATAACAGATGACCATTTGAGTAAACAGCTTACATAGTATTGCAAGAACACAACCCAATGTAACTATCTTCCAACCTTTATTGATTTTACATATTTCACTACTGTTTAAAATTTTTTTCCAGAGTACAGGTGTAATTATTATGCATAGTTCAAGCTCACAATCAAACTCATCCAAGATACTCATGATATAAACCTGTTTATTATATGCTCATTTTTCCTCTGTTAACTTTACATTGTCAGAATCATTCAGTATTTTTCAGTACTACATGTACATGGCTTCATATTGCACAACATGTGTGCCTAATATAATAGCATATAGTATAGTATATTATGAACTACTTTGTAAACTAGGTCATGCAATATTACTCAGAAAAAAAAAGTTCATATTTTCCTATACAAATGCACTGCCTATAATTACTAAACTGTATTAAAACTGAAAGAAAAATACAGTGTCTATAGAAGTAACAAGATCAACCATTAAGATGCAAGATCATCTCATTATAAATGGACGGATTTCAATTGTTACAGCTAAGTATTTGAGCAAAATCCAATTTAAATTTGGTTTTCAGAGTGGTAACCAGCAAAGCCAATCAGAGTGGTAACCAGCAAAGCCAATCATATATAAAAATACCTCATAAATATGCATAGGTCTTGCTCATAATTTAACTCGTCCAACATTTTTTTATATAACACTGTTTAACAAACACTGCTGGCAATGTCAGCCAATCATTTGCAAAATCACCTCCTTAATATGTGTTGATCTCCCATTATCAAACTTGTCTGAGAACATGATAATATATACCCATATTCCATGTCTGATCAAACTGATTCAGAAATACAGCCTCCAGAGTTGTATCACAATCAGCCAACCAAATGCAAGACCACCTCATTAAACACATGGATCACATACATAATAAAACTCATCCAAGATCTTAATGATATAAGATTAATTTTGAAGTTTGTTAAAATTCGGATCAGAAATATGTCCTTTGGAGTTGTCATAAGCAATGTTTGATAGCTGGATAATGGCCAAATGATGGTCACAAGGCCATAATATAAATTGACATCGCCTAATGACCAGATGAGCTAAAATCCAAATGATCCACACATATTAAATCTTGAGCTTTTACAGTTATACTATTTCAGGTTAAAATTGTGTTCTGTGAAAACATTACTTTCTTTATATAGACTAAGTAAAATTCAACCTTTTTCATTCATTTCCTTGAAATAAATTTTCTATCAAAAAGACTGATGCTCTGCTGGCAAAAAAAGCATTTGTATAAATCCACAACATGTCCATTTCTTTTCTACTTTAATTCAATTTAATTACTGATTACTGAAACTCAGATATTATTGTAAAGTTAAAAACATCAAACTGGGGAACAAAAATATATTTTTATGTAATTGAGATACCATGTTCTAACAATTAATGCAACATAAACATATTTGGCATGGCCTTTTATCTTAAACCTATTACAACGGATAGAAGATCATTGAACTTGTCTCTAATAATGTCAATATAAACATATATGTCAAGTTTTATTACATACACAAAAAATATTTTAGAAAAGTTGCTTGATAAAATAAGAAGCTATTGATGTGGTAACATTCAAGGTATTCTTCACATATTTCCAGTCTTCCAGGTTATTAAATGCTGGTGGTCAGAACTACCTCATTTTCACTCAAGACCAACAAAGCGGGAAGTGTTTCAGTGAAAGCCAATGTAAATGCAACAATTCATTACAGAGGAGTATTACTACTGCAGGTCATGTTGTCACTGTTTTGTCTATTTTATTAATAAATCCTCTGACAAACAGCAAAGTAGAAAGTGGGCTATTGAGGTGATATTGGCCATCCTGAAAGTCTTGTCGTTAACAATCCCCCTGAACAGATGGTGATATCTAAATGGGGTTTTCACTATAAGACCTTTTAGACATTAAGTCTTAAATAAAAATGGTGCAGATCTGATCTCCAATATGGCCTCCATGGCAGCTTTAATGAAGATATTATTATTGTTACTCCTCAGATAAGCATTATGGACATGTTGGACATGTAATTGGCACCATTCTGAGTAATTTTAAAAGCCCATTTACATTTTTTTCACAAGTACTTAAGTGAGAACACCATGCTGATATGACCATCAATTTATGCGTGGTGATGACATTTTAAAGATGGCACAATGACTGCCATACTGGATGTCAGAGTGGCAGTATTTTTCATGTAGGACCAACCAGACCCTGACTTGAATGTGTATGTACACTTTCATGGAAATCTTCTTGCTAGTTTAGGAAGAATATCAGTAACAAACTTCTACAAAAGGATGGATGTGGGATGCTGGACAAAAGACTGTAACACAAGATATTTTGGTCTCTGACCAGCAGAGCTAAACGCCTTGCCTTTATTTTTTTCTTTGCGAACCAGAAAATCTAATTAAATACAAGTCACATTTTTGATCACCAAGTAATAGGAAACTTGTAAGATAAAGCAGTGATTTGCAGAATACCATTCCATTTACAAGTCAGTAACATAGAAGCTCATTATTTGCTTGTGAACTCATTTGATCTAAAATAAGTCTGAGGAAGAATGCAAGTGTAGACATACAGTATGATAATGAATGCACATGTAGACATAGTCTACTGATGAATGTGAGTGTAGACATAAAGTCTGAGGAAGAATGTGAGTGTAGACATAAAAATCTGATGATGTATGCACATGTACACATAAAGTCTCTTCATGAATGTGAGTGTAGACATAAAGTCTGATGATGAATGTGAGAGTAGACAAAAAGTCTAAGGATGAATGCAAGTGTAGACAAAGTCTATTGATGAATGCGAATGTAGACATAAAGTCTGATAATGAATGCGAGTGTAGACATAAAGTCTGATGATGAATGCGAGTGTAGACATAAAGTCTGATGATGAATGCGAGTGTAGACATAAAGTCTGATGATGAATGCGAGTGTAAACATAAAGTCTGATGATGAATGTGAGTGTAGATATAAAGTCTGATCATGAATGTGAGTGTAGACATAAAGTCTGATGATGAATGTGAGTGTAGACATAAAGTCTGAGGAAGAATGCGAGTGTAGACATAAAGTCTGATGATGAATGTGAGTGTAGATATAAAGTCTGATCATGAATGTGCATGTAGACAAAACTGACAGTTGTCCAGTCTGTAAAGTAGACATTGGCATTTCACAGTAATGCATTACGCTATAAACTGGGCATATCATCAACCATGTTGTAGAGCCTGTGTGGATAAAATAATATACATGCTTAATGGTTCAAATTTGCATGCTGTATTATCCCTAAAAGAAGGAAGGGAGGGATGATACATTTTTGCAGAAACTGGGCGTGCTCTAAAAGGTTATATAACAAAATTTCTTACATTTTTTCTTTCTTACAGGTAAATGTAGCATATGATCAAAAGTGCCGTAACTCTCGGTAACACTTGTTACAGACCCTCACTGGTTTCTTAGCAATGGCCAGCTGTGACTCATTGGAGGAACAGTCATTGCAGAAAATATTGCCACAGTTTCGACAGTGATGCTACATGTACAAAATATACACAATAAAGTTTGAAAATAAATCAAACAAAAATATACAAGAATGGAATGCAGAAACACAGAGATAAACTAACAAAAGATTCACTACAGACTTTTCAAGAATTTTCTCCTAAATCAATCTGAACTTTGTTAAAATAAGCATAACCTCTTACTCAGGCAAAGATACGGGTTAAAATGTGCTGCCTGACACTCAACATTATTTCTCTGATATTAATCAATAATTAAGAAAAGTCTGATACAATCCTATCAACTTCATTGCTAAACCATATTCACAGGCAAATATTCTATGTAAAAGTTTTGAAACTGGGCACTAAGCCATGTTCAGGACTTTGTCATAACCTCCAGGATTTGCTCTGGAAGCAGGTCTTGTCACAGCACAATGTGAATACATGAATGCATACTAAATAATAAAAGTGACAGCCTGAAATAACATGGATGAAACAGTGTGTAATGGCATGCCGCCAAATGAACCAGACAATGATGCCTATCTCACATATACAACATGCATAGGAATTTCACATTGAAAACTCTGATTCACAACCTTATATATCAATATCTGTCAGTTCTAAAGTGACAATCTTGGGATTAAACTATTAATAGCACATCAGCACATTGTAGATCATTTCAACCTCAGACAAGAGGAGCTAAAGCACATTGCCCAGAGACATATCATAACAGTGACAGGAATCAATAGCACTAGTTTTTCATAGAAATAGCACTATTCTTTCACAGCAAGTCAACTGACAAAATCAATTCAATATTTAAGCAGATCTTCATAACATGTATCACAAACACGGACGGGTTTCTTGGAGGCTGCAAGCTTGGTCTCTTTGGCAGAGCACTCATTACAGAAAATATTTCCACAGTTCCTGCAGTGATGCTGTCAAAACAAATGTAATTAGCCAAATGTTAACATACTAATAGATGAACTAACTTGTGAATACACATTAAGTGCTGTATATATTTACATTGAGGTATCGCATCTATCAATAAACTGTTTCATAAAAGGAATCCCTTGTCACTAAATTATGTCACTGCTACCTAAATGTGCATTCATAAGTAATCACATTAAGATTAACACTGTTTGGATGGATGGATGAGAACAATCCCACCCCTGTTTAGATTTCATTATATAACATATACAAATTCCGATCATTACAACTTCAACATTCTTTTGATCTCACTTAAAAAAAAGTTTTACCATCCACTGACAACATTTCCATTAATCTCTAAAAACAAATCTTGAAAGATAAAAACTGGAAACGTATAGGTATGGTAAAGAGAATGTGGAAAATTATTCATTTCTTCATTTTCACAAGATATAAATCTGACTGATCAATCAACTTACCTTTCTCACTGTTATGGAAAAGGGCTTGTCACAACCCATGCAATCTTTGACCTCACTGTCATCTGCCCATTTTCTACTTTGTGCTTTGGTTGTGGTGATCTGAAATAAAATGTGCAAAAAGATCACAGAATATTTGGTGAAATAATACAAATCATTCAAGATTAGCTGTAACAAATGTTCCATGTCTCCTCTGAAGGAATCAATATTCAGGAACAGTCAGCCATGGAATCGCTTTATGACACAATGTAAATTAGCCAGAATTCACCATTCTTCATGGATTGTATGGTTGCTATAATTTGCAAATTTAACAACCAAACAATGATTTTTCAATGGTAACAAAATAAATCATTCACCAATCCATACATTTAAGTATGGACAAATATCATCTTGTTTTACAAAACAGTAAAATTTATTCACATGAAAATAAATGGATTCACAGTACTGGATAGAGTGAATGCCTGATTAAGGACCAAACTTATATTCATTATCTTCTTTCATCTACTGCTTATACTCACTTATAAGTTGAGTCCAATTGTAAACTGCAAAGATCCAGATCTGACATTACATAATTTGTTGGGAGATCTGGGTCTCTGCAGTCTGTTTGGAGTAAACAACACAGACCCTGATCTGTTAGTGCATTATGCAATGGCAAATTTGGGTCTGTTCTTTACAGCTGATGTTGTTGTTGTTGTTGTGGGGCTTAACGCCATTTTTCAGCACACGATAGGCTATACATGGCGGCCAGTATTAATGGTGGAGGAAGAAACCGGGAAATCAGCGGAAAGAACCACCGACCCACGAGAAGCTACTGGCAAGCTTTCTCACATATCCACATTCGCCGAATCTTAGACTCGAACCAACGCAGACAGAGGTGAGATGGCAGTGATCCGTAACGGACAGCGCTTTAGACCACTCGGCCACTCGGGGCCCCCTTTACAGCTGAACTCAACAAATAATTAAGTATATACGATAACTAGTATTATTAAATGTATTTCAGTGAAATGCCATTTGCAACAAACACCTTTCACTTGATCCTAAAGGACAATCACAAAACACGCTTTGTACTACTTCAATACTTTCCACTATCTGCTTTGAAATCAGACATCTTTTAAATTATGGACATCAAAGTTTCAGTGCTATGACCATTTGATCAGTACAAAATCAAATACATCAACCATGATACAGAAAATATTTCATATCATAGAAATTCAATGGATGCATTTCCTACCTGCAATGACTGATTTTCTCTCCCCAGCTCCTGCAATGCTGCCTGTGTGTCATCCAGTTTGCGACGGAGTTCTGTCACCTTATCCTGAAGTTTCTCACACTCTCCTTCACTTTTAAGGCACCTTAATGAATCAGAGAATTTACATTTTTCATGGTAAAAGGTACTACTTGAGATATTTATCTTCTGCATTATGCAATGTATCGCCAGCAGAGAGTGCTATGATGTGAATCTGCAGCATGCAGTGACTGATCAACATATGGTGTTATGATGTGGTTCTGCAGTATGTGATGTTTCATCAGAGTACAGCACTATGATGTGGTTATGTCATATGCAATGCTTCATCAGTGTATACTGCTATTATGTAGATTTGTGGTATATCCTTTTCACCAGCATACAGTGCTATGATGTAGTTCTGTAGTAGGCTGTGTTTAACCAGCATGCAGTGCTATGTGGTTCTGTAGTTTACAATGTTTAAGCAGCATGTGTAGCTATGTGGTTCTGTAGTTTGCAATGTTTTACCAGCATGTGGTGCTATGTGGTTCTGTAGTTTGCAATGTTTATGCAGCATAGGGTGATACAATATACTCCTGCTGTATCTCACTTGCAAAATTTCCATACAGTTTACAGTTAAAAGCACTCTTAACATTAATGACTTCCATACAGTTTAAAGTTAAAATCACTCTTAACATTAATGACTTCCATACAGTTTAAAGTTAAAATCACTCTTAACATTAATGACTTCCATACAGTTTAAAGTTAAAATCACTCTTAACATTAATGACTTCCATACAGTTTAAAGTTAAAATCACTTAACATTAATGACTTCCACACAGTTTAAAGTTAAAATCACTCTTAACATTAGTGACTTCCATACAGTTTAAAGTTAAAATCACTCTTAACACTAATGACTTCCATACAGTTTAAAGTTAAAATCACTCTTAACATTAATGACAACAAAATAGCAATGCCCTCAGTGTGTCATCCAGTAATACAGAAAAAGACATGACATGAAAACCTTTAAGTAAAGAAATAGGGGGAAATGATTATGTGCACACAAAATCGGTTTGAGGTCTCAAACAGACTTGGTATCTGGTGTAAATGACACTTTCAACATCCACTTCACACCATATGAGTCACCTTGAAATTATAGTGGCACTATTTCTCATTAAATCAAGCCATATCTGATGGAATGAACTGTGGAAGTATCAGACATATATACAACAACTCAGGTTCCATCCATTTTTATAAGATATGATTTTACTTCATGACAATGTCAGTGCCAAATCTGCATTTTCTTGCCGCCAAATATAACAACACAAAATGGGTGATAAATGGGGCAAACAATACAATCTGCTTTTTTGAACTTGACAAATAAAGAGATATGTCCATTTTCACTGGATAACTTGCTGTTTCATCTGCATTTATAATCCATCATAAGCATAAAACTTGTGATTAACCTTAGGATCCTTTGCAGTCCTTTTGACACATTATCACATAATATACAAGAAAGATTGGTAGCCATGCTAAATAAAATACACATGAATAGTGAGATTTATTGGAAAACTACTACTCTCCCCCACATGCATTGCCAACTTACTCTGACCATTACTTTACAAGCTATAAAAGAGGAGGAGTAAGGCTGTGTGTATAATGGTATAAATAAATGAACCAAGGATTAAGATTAGAATATCACTGCAAGAATGACTTTGCCTGATTATGTCTAAGATTTTACCTTTCTAAGAGGATCCTTCTTTCATCATTATTGTTGTCGAGTTTTGCTTGTAACTCTGAAATTAAACACGGACATTATCAGAAGACAGAAAAACTTGCCTGCACATGTTACTTATAATACAGTTGAAACTATCTTAAAAGACCATCCCTTATGCCAAAACAGACACCAGTCAGAAATTTAAAAAAATAATTGTTTTTTTTTTTGCTGTCTGGATAATTTGCATGCAAATGAAAATTATGAATTTTCCACAAATATCACATTTGTAAAAATCATTATTTTTGTGTACTGATGCACCTTGCAATCTCAATTCTAGTCAGAAGTGGGCTAGGTAAACTAGACTGCAGTTGCCTACAAATGCAGAACACTTAAAAGATAAAGTTTGGGCATTTTCTGTTACAAATAAAGAACACTTCAATGACGTTTTTAGTTTTTTGTTACAACTGAATACTTAAAAAAATATTTTGGCATTTTCTGTTACAAATAAAGAATACTTTTTGCAATATTGGTATTTTACTTTTCTTTTTGTTCATGCAAATCTACTGGCATTGGAAAAAGTTTACAAAGGTCAAGTTGTGTAAGAAACATCTTTCCAATTGTTATCTTTCTTGTTAAGAGTGATGCTGCCCTTTTTTGTACAGGTGCCAATGGAGTCAAAGCAATGGCAACAGTAAGCTGAACTGATTACCCATATTCTTAAAATCCTCAACACGGGAAGAAGCTTAGTTTCATTTTTAATGTTGTATACAGTGGAAGTCAAAGCCCTTTCTGCATACTAGTCCAAATGGCTGACAAGAATTTCCAGGAATCCAAGACAGCCTCTTGTCTTCAACTGCAGAGTGCTGACACCATTTCTGATATTCTTGAGTAATAAGATGATTTTGAAGATTGCAACCATGGTGGCTTTAATCAATGCAACATCAGCACCATTTTTATTGAGGAACAACTAAACTTCATAAGAAGTCCTTTGGTAAAACCTATTGTCAACATGACCATCAATTAAGCAGAGATAACAAAATTTTCAAGATGGCCATTATGGCAGTTATACTGGCTGTCCAAGTGACACCATCTTCATTTATGACCAACTAAGAAGTCTTCTTTCAAAAACCCATGTTGATATGACTTTCTATTTAGAACTAGTAATAATAAGATTTCCAATAGCATTATTATTGTTGCCATATTAAATGCCAGAACAGCACCAGATTCATTCTTGATTTTCAAGATAGATGACTGACACCATTTTCATGTAGGACCAACTGGACATCATAAAACATCTTCAAGTGAAACCAATCTTTTTCTTGTAAAGTATTTTTTAAAAATAATACTCACCACTCATAATACCTTAGGAGAATTACTACCACCTCGGAAATCCAGACCTCCTAGACTACCTCGGAAATCCAGACCTCCTAGACTATCTCGGAAATCCAGACCTCCTAGGCTAATCACTTTAGCTAAGAAGCTAAACATTACCTGCCCATATAGGATAGGTTGCAGTTAGATATCTCCCTTTGATACAGGGATTGGCACCAAATCCCATGAATACTTCAGTTGCTACTGTAGCAGAGTGCATGCTCTCTAAATGGATGTAACTGTGGAGTGGAAGGAGTTACATCCCCTTACCCCAAAAAGGCCTTCTCAGGTGACTTAAGGTATAAGAGTCAGCTTCTAGATAGATAACCTGGCTGGAGGATAGATTCCATATACCAGGACATGGTTTCTGTAAGGGAAAAATCTCCCTTCTACAAATCCAGTGGAAGTCAGAAAGCTGCATTCACAGGAAGCTGCCTAATGACCCAGGACAGTAAAATGTTGTACAGCTGTAATAAGCACCACCAGTCTAGCAGAGCCTTTTGGGAGGAAAGATCTTAAAGGTAAAAGCTGGAGGACATTGACTCTATACCTCCATTCTACAGCTTGCATGTCAGCTAAGAAAAAGTTTCGCTTGAATGCAATGTTTGTTGCAACTGCCCTAACTTTATGAGCTGAGATGCATAGCAAGTTCATTTGATCTCAGATTAATTCTTGATATGTACAGTGGCTAACCCATTCTATCCTGGTTGAGAGTGCCTGTGCTTCAATGTCCTTGCCCTCCTTGAGAGCTAAGAAGAGGCTGGATCATCTTCTATGCACCGATTCTGATCTTTTCAAGTATGACTTCAGAGCTTTCACTGTGTACTGTAGACGACCATGAGATGAAGTTTTCAGAGTAGACAGGGGTTGCAATGTGTCTGAATTAACAGGAGTGGGAGCCTGTTCTTGGCAATGAAAGCAGGGGCAGTCAAGAGTCTAATAATAATAATGATGATGATGATGACAATAAAAACAGTGATATTTGGAGCATGATATTTGTTCAAAAACAAATTTTAAAAGGTGATCCTGTATAGAGCAGTTATCTGTGTACATTGGCCAGTTTTGCATTTTCCCATGGGTGGCTGCTACTGACAGGTTTGAATGTACTTCCTTTCAAAGAGATCATTCCTCTAGCTTGAATTTGGTAGGAAACTGCAACAAAACCTGTATGTGTATTGCGAGACCTCTCTGTTTATAGAGTGTGCTATCTGGCTCAAGGGCAAATAGTGACTGAAGTGTTCATGGGATCTGACACTGGTCCCTGTATCAAGGGGAGATCACTCTAACTGCTGCCTATTATGGCAGGTAACCCTTTAGCATCTTAGCTAGAGGGATGGATTTGCAAGGTAGTAGTAGTTCTCCAAAGGTGTAATGATAAGGTAACATATTTGAAGATGACACTCATGCTGATATTATGATCCAATCAAAAGAAGTAGCAATAGCATGATTTTCAAGATGGACAAGTGGAACAATTTTCCTTTGGGACCAACTAGACTTGAGGTTGAATATTTGTGTCAAGTTTCATGGTAATCCTCAAAATAATTTAGGTGGCTTAGTGATAACAAACTTGTGCAAATAAATGGAAGGATGACAGACAATGGACAACTAGCCATCAATAAGTTCTTCTGTTCTAGGACCAGAGGAGATAAAAATTATTTTGATCAGGTGACAGAATGACAAGAATACAGTGATCCTCAAATGAGACCAAAATATTAAGATCTGGTTACCTGTAAGTGTCTGTCCTTCTCAGCCATAAGAAAGATACACAACTAAAAGTTTGGCAGGCCAGAGAAGCTGTGGCTATAGGGTAATCAAAACAGTTTCAAGGTCTGATCCTCATCTAATCCATCACCTAGTTTAAAAGATGGATAAAACATGCCTAAGTTTATGTTCCAAACTGCGTTTTGTCCATTGGTTAAACAACAGTCTTGGTGACTGGAAACTTTACGCACTGCTAAAACTGATTATGTTGTGTATACAACCTAACTTTTGTCCACTTAGTTCATCCATCTTCTGTTGGTTTTTTTGTAGCTGTTCCTGTGTGGTGACAAGATCTCCACGGACTGTTGTCAGGTTCTCATTAAGGACGGACATCTGCATCTCAAAACGGGCCCTTTCTTCATCAAGCTCTCTCTGAACATTGTCCTTTTCATTCTGTACACTGTCCTACAACACCATACATGTGGAAAACGTGTATTATTATCATTGTATACATGAATTTTTCAGAAAAAAAGTAGCAAAATGATTACAATGTGGAAATTTTCTTATAATCTGTATTGTTATTCTTTCAACTTTTATTTTAGCTATAAAAGAATCATCTAAGCAATAGGTTGTACAGCTTGTATCACATATTTTCCATGGAACTATACCTTGGAGGAAATGGAAATTTTTTTACATTATGAATTTAAATACAATAAAAAAAAACATTTTTTTTTAATGAAATTGTCAAATAAAAGTAACTGCCAGATTAAATGATGTCAAACAACAGTGATTTGACAGTAAAATACCTACTAGATTAAACAATGCCAGATAAAAGTGACTTGAGATTGGAATAAAATCCGACCAAATAAACACCAAATTTTGACAGACAAACCAACGGCTCGTTTGATAATCTACAAAACCATTCTTCTCACTGGAAACTACATTAGTTCTGAAGTATAAGAAAACTGTTCACAACTGAAAAAATGGATCAGACCTTTAAGCACCTGCTGTAAACAGGAATTTTTTTTAGGTATGTTTTCAATCTTCTAATTCCTTCTGGAGGGAAAATATAATATTTTTGAGTACTATTAAAAAGTACCATTACTGTAAAGTTACTGATTCAGCGTTTTTGAGGAAATATGAATATGTCTGAGTTTCCAGTAAAACTGAGTTACATTAAAATCTAAAGAACTTACACATTTTGTCTGAAGTGCTGAATTCTCTTCTCTTAACATATGCTGAACATTTGCAGCATTTACCTTAACTCTCTCAATTTCCTCTTTTGTCTGAAAAGAATATAATGTTTTTAATCTCTTTTGCTGTCCAGTGATATAATAAAGAATTATATTGCTCCACCTTTTTATTAATATTTAATAATTCTGCAACAATTTAGGCTAAAATTATATTTCAAAAATGTGAATTTTACTCATCAATAAATGTCTGAAACTCTAGCAAAAATGAGAAAAATATAAATATGAAGTTTAGCATCACATTTGTTATGCAAAAAGTCTTAAGCTTATGTGCTCAACCGAAATGTACTCTAATGGAACCCCTTTTGTACGTACTCTATCCTACTGCATATGCTGAAATAAAACCCCAAACTTCCTTCTAACATGCTGAAATTATGAAGACTGGCATTAATCAAAGTACCCTGGTAATGTCATAATAACCTTTCATACAGATACATACTACACTGTTATACAGGAATATTTTACAAACAAGACTGCCCTTGCTTTTAAAAAGACAAAAAAACAACCCAAATGGTTTTGGTTTATGATAAAGTTGTATACTTTGATTTTATACTGACCTTTTGGACCTCTTCTTCATATCCAGAAATTCTGTTCTGAATCTCAAGTTTCTGTGCAATTAAGATTTCCCTAGCATCCTCCAGTGTGGAAACTTCCTGAAAATTTTGTCATATTGAAAATATGAAAAAATATACAAAGAAGTACATTATGTTCTCTCTCTCTCTCTCTCTCTCTCTCTCTCTCTCTCTCTCTCTCTCTCTCTCTCTCTCTCTCTCTCTCTCTCTCTCTCTCTCTCAATAGACAGGTAACAGGGATGTACAAAAAAAATAAGAGTGTGAGTCAGAATTAGTCAATATCCCCTAGAAAAGTACCATTTTTCCACATTATTTCAAGACCCTATTTAAAAACTGGCATGCTGCCTTTTTCAAGTGCTGTCCTCTTCCTTATCAACAGTTTTCTATTAACCATGTTACTGGCATTTTGAAGAATTTCTGTATTTATTCAGACTGGAATACACCAACTGCTTCATTAAGTACAGATAAATCAGATAATAATTAAAAAGTAATATTTGGACGGGGTTGGATTGTTTCTAACTACAAGTGGCACACCAGACTGGTCATAAGTCAGTACCAAGAAAAGAAGACTCAGTCCCTAAAATCTCTTTAACTACACTTCATACACTGCTCCCTCATTTTAGCACACCCATATAACTCACAAACCCACTTAAAATACTGGGGCAGGTGTGGATCCCAATGTTTCTTAAAATACCAAATTAACAGGTCCCAAGTCATATAGTGATAATATATTTTGCAAAATGTTTTTAAAAGTCTCAGCATCCTGAAAATAACTATATATATATATATATATATATATATATATATATATATATATATATATATATATATATATATACACACACACACACACACACACATATATATATATATATATATATATATATATATATACAGTAGTCCCACTCTTGAACGGCCCCTCTGACCAGTGGCCGCCCGCTCCTTACGGCCAGAATCCGACGGCACCGACGAATTAGTGTTTAAAAGTACCCCTCACAAAAGGCCACCCCACTAACGCGACCAGCGGCTAGCATATTAGTGCAAAAATATAAAATTTACCCCTCACAAGCGGCCACATTTTATTTTGTAATATGTATCCAGAACCAATTTTATTCATAACGTGTGTTAAGTAATCCGATTTCTGTTTCCCGATGTCAGGTTTTCATTCCTGAAAGAAGTGTTGACTAAAGTACATATACCACTAAGGTTAATATTATATCATTTACGCTTCATGAGAAGCCACATTTATTCCATAAAGCCTAGAAAGACTCAAATTTTAATCCATACAAAAAGGTAAGTACACATAATCCGATTAGCCTTACTGCTGTGTTATCATGAGATGTCCGGTTTAGTCACTCTGATAATTGTTAAGATTACAATTATTGAACAGTAGTAACAGCTGAGAAGTGGCGGTATTGATGTACACTACACAAGTCAGCGGGAAAATGGTTTGATAGCCTGTATGGCTTCCCTTAGTAATATGTTGAGCTTGTTCATTCTCATAATTAGTGGCTATTACTATTGACAATAATTGTCAAGATTACAAATCGTAACAACCGCAAGGTGCTATTGTTCAGATCAAATCTGCGTACATATCGAAGCTGTTTTGGCTTCTCTCCCTTAGTGTAAATAAATGTAAACACAAATAGGGTACCAGACTGCAACTAATGAATCACGTGACACGATCGCTGCCTTTAAAAAACACATGGCAATTTGTTTAAATGCAGAAAAGTTGTTTTATCAGTCTTGTAGTTGGCAACACTGATGATTACAACCGAACGTAAGTGTCAAGATCATAACAGGGTCAGCATAGTCTAAAAATAGATTTTTGCAGACACGCACACAGAGAAATTAGCCTTGAACAAAACAGGGTACCAGACAAAGACCGAAAAATCACGTGACAACACATTCCTTTTTAAGAAGGCATTTCGTCCACTCTGCAAAAGTTTTGTCTGCATAATTAAACCGCATACAGTTAGCAACATCCAAATAAATCATTACAAAACATTAACATGTCATTACGTAAATGGAGACGAATATTTTAGAAAAAAGTTGGTTATTCTACTCGACGACATTGGGTGAAGTGGGGAGGGGGAACTTGCCGAACGATTTTAGGTAGAAAAGACTCGAATAAAACAATTTTACGTTGAAAAGACTCAAATAAACAACATCGTATCCGATAAGGAGGTTATTCAGCAGCAATGGGAAAATGGAGCAAATGGAAAGAGAATTATGTATGTACCAAGATTTAAATGATGTTTTCGAACAGTTTTCCAATGTGCATGACAACAACACCTGCTCGCATATCATGCTTACGCCAAGAATAAGAACTATTAATTCATATTCAGTTGAAATAAGTCTATTATTATAACAAGAAGAACCTTTTAATAATTAATGTTCATTTTAAACAAAGATATTAAATGCTATGAGGAATGTAGCTTTCTTACTGCGTACATTACATATACTTCTCACAAAAAAATTTATTCCCCCTCTGGAAAGGCCACCCGTCTTATAAGGCAACTTTCCTGGTGCAGAAGGGGTGGCCGTATAAAAGGGGCCTACTGTATATATATATATATATATATATATATATAGACACACACACACACACACACACAGACACACACAAACATATCTGCACAAAATAGGATAGACTGACATAAATCAAGTATACATGTGTTATTACCTGTTTTCTGTCTTCTTTTTCTTTCTCTAAAGATTTCCTTAAATTTGCAGTATCTTTTTCAAATGAATCACACATTGCTTTTGTGTCTCCATATTGTTTCCTTAGCTTGATCAATTCATCTTCCATGGAGGTCTAAAAAGAGATAAGAAAATGCTGCACAGTCCTGTAAAATCTTGACCAGACCTTGGGTCATGTTGGTCACAATCATAATATCTATAATTACTAATTTCTAAATTATCACAAATAATTGTAATCACACATTTTATGATTACCAGTACATGTAATTGTTTTTAGAATTCCACAGAAATAGTATATGACTATACTTTCAAACTGTATCATTTACCATGTTTTACTGCATTTTATATTATGACTCTAAATGACATTAAAGCTCATGATAGTGTAGGTACAGTCCAGATATTAGCACACCAAAAAACATACAAAGAAACTGGTTTTCATAAGAAAATCGCATGAACTTTAGATGAAAGATAAAACAATTCAGTATATTTAAAGTATGGATCTAATGATTTCAAAGAGGAATTTAAAGTTAATTCAGAACCTATTACTTTTTGTAGTCACTTCTTGTATGACCAACAAATGTTTCAGTATGTTTGAGAATAGCAATACAGTCAAACCCACTTATCTTGACCTCGGTTATCTCGAGAACCCGTGTATGTCGAGCATTTTGGTCTGGTCCCGAAAAAATCCTTCTTTGTTATGCTATTTTTTCCCTGCTTATCTCGACCCCTGTTAAGTCGATAACCCAGTTATGTCGGGCATAAGTTTCGGTCCGAAGTAACATGTGGACCTGCTTAATTCGACGAAATGCAACTTTTAATGTCCATCTCAGAGAAATTTTACAAGAAATGATCCGGCGTTTCGGCTATTACCGGTACCTTGTACTGGCAAGGATGGAAAAAGTCGGTACAAGACCAAATTTTCCCAGTACAAATGCTAATCAACCAATCTCATCAATGCATGGTTTATCACTTACACAGAGTGGAGAAAAATATCATGTAAACAATACTTAGAGAATGGAAATTGAATGCATGCATTTCTGACCTTTACGTAAGATGCTTTCAAAATGGACATTATCGCATGTCCACACCATGACAATATAGTTCGTCCCACATAGCATCGCAAATTTGATCTTATCTATAACTTGGAAAATTATCAGGTTAGCATCATAAAATGTAGGTAAAAAATACCTAATTTGTTTTACACAATATATTTAAAACAAATTCAGTAATAATTAACATGTTTTCATGCTTGGTGCGATCGTAAAAGTCTTCAACTTCAGCATGGCTAGATCACGTGACTCACAATAATCTATAAATAAAAACCCGCAAAACTCCAAACTATGCTGTCCCCCCCCACTTACCCCCCCCATTAGTTATTAATTTATTTTGAACAAGAGTAAATAAAAGTACCAATGGTATTGTAAAAAAAAGTCTATAGCGCCCAGTATTTTTTTTTATGAAAATGGTGATCACTGTACCATGATTACATATTCTTCAACACAAACAGAATGAAGCATGGGGTGACTGATAGGATTAAAATTTGAAACAGAAAGAAGAGTGCTTTCATTTGTGTTGCTTTTATCTTGAATTTCAAAGTCTTGCAATCCATCAAAGAGATTAGCCGACTCTCCTTCTGGAGCTGTGTTCTTGCTGACGATCACTGTTCAAAGTCGGGAAGGATATGGGACTACAACTGTATGAATGGAATAAGTTGTCTTCTAACTGCACAAATGGAATAAGCTGGCTTCATACAGAATTTGATGTTGAGACAGCTAACTTTAAAGACTTGAAACACAATTTACAGTTTGTTGGTACATGAATACCGACAGCCCCATCTTATTCCAGTACAGAAGCAAAATTTATCGGTAAAAACCGGCATATACTGGTGTAAAGGAACCTCGGACAATTAATAAAAAAGACTGATTTTCACACACAGTATTGGTCAGTTACATTTTGCTGCTAGTCACAAGTCAGCTCTAACAAAAGAAAACACTTTCAAAAAAAAAAAATAAGTATAGACCTACATGTACATGTACTTCAATTGGCCTAGATTCTGGATAGCTTGAGAAAATCATTGTCTTGCTGAGGCTACCAAAGGGATGAGGCTTTTCACAGGGAAAAAAAAAAAACTTTAAACCACTGACGTTGTTGCAGTAACTTATTGTTGTAAAAATATGTGACTTGTTACTTTATCTCATTTAAAAGACATCCAATCTTTTTTCTCCAACCAGGCATGACTGAATTATTATTTTTATTGTGCATTAGAAATGTCATTTGTTTTTAGAAACAAAACTCCTCAGTTTTGGTACTTTAGATGCATAATCATTGTTCTGCAGTAGATTTATCAACTAAACCCTGATATCTCGGGACCCAGTTATGTCGACGATTTTTTGACACCCCCAACGTAATCGAGATAACCGGGTTTGACTGTATATATATTCTATATATATATATGAATAAATATAAAATTTGTAAATGGGAGTACCAGCAAGCATTTTCTTCAAAATGTGAAATACTTTTAGCTATGAACATATACTGTAAGTATAACTCTGCCATTCTTAAAAAATACAAAATACAGATATCATGATTTTAATAAGAAATATGATTAACAGTAATAGGAATGTAACTGATATCAGTCTAAATTGTAACATAATTTAATCAATAACATTGTAGGAAAGTGAATAATTGTGTCTCTGTAATCAAATGTTTCAAAAGTAACTGTAATTAAATTAATTGATGACATTTTCAAGTAATGGGTCTGGTCTTAATCTCCATGTTTAAAACAACATTTTAATATAATGAAACAAAGTGACGTGAAAAAACTTATCATGCCAACTTGTCTATATGTATAATAGGCATGTAGTTTCTTTAAAACATGTATAATGGGTGCACATTTGATTTAAAACATATGTAATGGGTATAGTTGATTTAAAACATTTATACTAGGGAAGCAGCAGGCAGTGTGAACCCTACAAATTGGTTTCGAGCAAATTTGTCTAAAACATAAATGTTCCTACAGAGGCTGAAAAAATAAGGTCAATAACGCTAAACCGAACCTCCTAACTTTTATTATTACCGTATAGTTTGAAAAACAAATAATAAATTGTTTGGGTTAGCTCATTTTTGTTATTTTATTTTTGATTTTTTGTTTTTTCTGTTATAATGCGTTTAGTTTACTCGCCGGATCACTCAATTTTTGTCATTCACCCTGCCTGCTGCTGTAATCCTTGATAAAATCAAGAACCAAAGATTTTATCTAGACCTACACGATATCTAGATCTTGGGTCATGTAGATTTATTGTAATAAATCCAAACGGAACAGCTTGTGCTTGAGCAAAAAAGTTTCTGAACTTCATTATGTCCATATCCCCTGAACACCAAGTATAATAAATATTCTGTAAAGTATAATTATCTACTCCATTAAACATTACTAAAATATTGCAGTTGTCTCTGATCACTTTAGGTATTTGTGTATATCGCTGAGTGACGTATATAACATCTGTATTCTTGTGTCTACCTCGAGAAAATATTCTAGCTGGATTTGTTTGTCTGTCCAACATAACGTCATCGTACACCACTAAATTATTAATAAATCCATCTAGGTCATCTACAGATGGAGCCTCATCAATATCGGTAATAAAATCAACAACATCATCACCGTCTTCATTCAGCAATTTTGCATTTTCATTAAAATCTTTAAGTACTTCGTAACAGTGTTGATCATCTACGGATGGTGCTACTAAATACAGCTTGTCCCATCTCAACCATCTCATTATTAAATTTAATAATAGTTGTGTTTTACCCGATCCAGATGGACCTATTATAATCATCCTTATCGAATTTGGTAATGCTGGATGATGTTTCACTGGCTCCTGTTTTCGTGTCGCCGAAAAGTCAATTATATCCATATAATAAATAATATGAGTCTATATTGTGTTTGATGTAGAGCATCTACACCCACTGCTGAACTAACTACAATAACAACAAAAAATAAACGACGTGCTCTGACGGGCAAATGTGTAAAATGCGGTACCAAGAAATACAAATTTGTCAAAACAAAGACAGGTGGAGATATAGCCACTTTATTAGGAAAATTACCAGGAACTCCGTGGGCTAAATACCCCGGTGAGAAACATATTCCAAGATATAATTATTGTGGTTCTGGAACCCGACTTGACATCCGACTTGATGATCAAGATCAACCAAGACCAGGAGAACATCCAGTAAATAAGATTGATAAAGCGTGTCATGTTCATGATGTTGCGTATAAAAGTAAAGATTTACAACAACGGCATCTCGCAGATGCAAAATTGATTCACGCGTTAAATTCTATACCTAATAAATCTGTTAGAGAAAAACTCGCTAGTTTTCTAGTAAAATCTGCAATGAAAGGTAAAATAATGTTAGGGGCTGGTAATTAATTATATAACTATTATAATGGAATCTATTTATTATAGCCCAAGAGGATATTGGAGAGGCAGATCAGCGATTACTAAATTATCTGAAGCAGCAAAAGTCTCAGGTTCTGTTGCTGCAGCTTGGTTAGCACGACAGGCAATATGGCAAATTTATCTACCACCACCTAAAAAAATTCAATATGCACATTTTGATGTCAGCGTCCCTAATGAGGTTCATTAAGCAGATATTTTATTTTTACCACACGATACCATTAAAATTGGTAAACGTCAATCACGCACATACAAATACGCATTAACTGTCGTTGACGTTGCAAGTAGATATAAAGAAGCTGAACCATTATCAACAAAGACAGCGTCTGAAGTTTCATCTGCGTTTGAACGAATTTATCAGCGAGGACCCGGACCACATGGTGGTCTGCGATGGCCACAGTTATTACAGGTTGATCCTGGCAAAGAATTTCTTGGTACAGTATCATCGTTGATGAAGAAATATAACGTTAAAATCAGACGAGGACACACTGAAATTCATCGAGATCAGGCAATCGTTGAACGATTTAATCGAACACTTGCTGAGCGGTTATTTGGATACCAATATGCAAAAGAAATATCTACTGACTTTAAGTCCGGTGAGAGATCTCATGAATGGGTTGCAAGGTTACCAAATGTGATAGCTGCATTAAATAACGAAATTACTCGTTCAACTTCAATGAAACCTTCTAATGCGATCACAAAAAAATATATATACCCCGTAGCAATGACAGACATCAACCTCAACCAGTATTAGGTAATGTAACTGTAAGATATTTATACGAACCTGGCGAACTTGAAGATGGTAAAAAAAGAGCAACCGATCCTATATGGAGCGTGACTACACATACAATTTTTAGTGTAGTTAGATCCACAGGTAGACCTCCAATCTACAGATTAGATTCTACAGCCCCTCAACGTGGATTTGTACGTGAACAATTACAGGTAATCCCTGAAGACACACAATTACCACCACATACAATTACATAACCAGAACCTCTACGTCGATTACATTCAAGACAGGTCAGCATCACATTATCACGTGTATGACTAAGATCACTATTAATTCTATCTACGGTAAATTGTCTTGGATTATTATTCGAATATTGCCATAACATATTACAGTTACAGCTTGCACAATTATTATTCTGTAGTTGTTTTAGTTTTATAATAAATTCAACATCAATATCAAAGTCACGATTATTTTTTTTGTCACATTGCTTATAACCAGATAGTTTTTTCTTATTACGTCATTACTAACAGTCTGATCATTATTTTCTGTAAAATTCATAATAACCCTATGTAGTTGATATATTCTTCTGACTCTAGAAACTGCGAGATAAACTAAATTTGACCATTCGATCCGATCATCTATAATCCAGATATTTGTATCAGAAATAGTTAACCCCTGTGACGAGTGAATCGTTATAGCATAACCTAACGTCCACGGTGATTTATTCATACTCAGCGCATTCTCAACAACATTAATATCGACCAAAATAATATCATTCAAGACAAGATTCTGTATTCCACCACCAGGAATTTCAACATCAATATTCTGTCGTCGAGTATCTGCTGGGCGATAACATAATGGTACAGGTAGATCTGAAAACTTTTCTTTATGTAACAGAAATAATTTATCCTGTAGTTCATCACGAACTATTTTTCTACTTGCAACTATTAAATCAGCGGGATTCCATAAATTTAGAAAATCATTCATAGAAGTCTCTGGAATTACTCCGCACATTATTTCACATTGTACACTGTCTGGTTGTAGTCTAATTAATCTTTTAAATTCCTTCAGCGGTTCATCAATAGCTCTATGGTCATCATTTATTTCTTCATAATAATCTACGTTATTCTTCAGCCATTCATGTGGAGACTGTCCAATAAAAGGTGGTGGTTGACCATGATCACCGCACATTATTATAGCAGTATTTTTCGTCAATAACCATTCAAGAAATGTTTTTAATATTTCTAACGACACCGTGCATATCTCGTCCCATATAATATATTTAGGTATATATTTCTCACCCATTCGCTCAGGAGTCCATGTGTCTCCACACCATCTAAAGAAACTATGATAAGTACACGATTTTACTCCTCGCTCTTTTATCTCTGGCGAGTTTATGTGTCGGTGTCAAAACAATTATATCTGAATTATTATTCATGAATAATTTAATCACACGAGTTGTTTTACCTGAACCACCGCATCCGTTAAGATAAACGGTTTTATGTCTAGCCACAGGATCGTATACAGATGGTGCTGATGATTTTGATATTTGAATATTATTTTTGCAATATATTTCCCTAATTTCAACGTCGGCAGATTCAGAATAGCTAAGTATATTTTCTTGTTTTATTCTCCATGACCCCCATTCACCATTACCAAGTAGTGGTTTTAATAAATCCGTATATTTTTTATTTATATAAAACGAATCCGTTGCGACTCTGACAGCATCACGAGAAAATCTATTTATCATAGACATTAGATTTATAGAAACATATGCCAACATAGATGATCTTAAATGAGTAAATTGCGGTGAGTCACCATCAAGATAACTCACAATTGTACCTAGTTTGATTCCGTCTGACAAATAAGCATTACTCCGATTTATAAATGTATTTTTTTCCGTTGTATCAGCTATTATAAAATCGAGTTCAGCATCGTCCATAATCAATCTTGTACAGTGTCTTTTATGATCATAGGCTCCTCCTTGAGTAAATTTACCAATTATCTTTCTACCAAGATCTTTTACAAGTTTTCATCATGCTCATCTCTGCATTTACGTATATTATTAGTAATTTTAATAATATCATCTTCATTAAGATTAGGGAATTCTTTTCTGGCATCATCAATATTAAATCTATTTGGTTCTGGTAACCAAACTTGTTTCTGTGGACTATACGATATAATCGCCTCGCTCACCTTCAATAATGTTAAAATTCCAACATCAAGTATATATCGCAATAGTACTATTGGAACCCAACATTTTTCTGAAAAATGTCTTCCAAACCAAACATAAGTAATCGGATGGAGATTTTCTGCAAACTCGAATGATTCTACATGAGCAAATCCGGTTAAGTCCAAATCTGGTAAATGTCCGTTTATCGCAACCCTGGTCATCTCGTGTGATGGATGTCCGAATCTCTTAAAGTATTCAGAACATTCTCCGTATCCAAGAAAACTTCCAGGATAACACGCTACCATATCGACGGATATAACGTCATTATACTTATATTTAGTATTTCATAATCCTCCGTGTCCATATTCTACGCAACTTTTATGAATATCTTCAAGAAATTCCGATCGTGTTGGTTTCCATAAATTTTTCTCCTGAGCGAAATGAGCTGCTACAGACGGAACAGTAAAACAATTATTTAATAATTGTCTAACTTTGACATCGTCTGAAGTATATTTCAGCGCAAGATGTTCCATTTCTACATTAAGAGATTCTATACGGTAAATATCACCATTAGGCTGTACAAATTGATCGTAATGATCATATTCTGAACTTTGAAACAACCAAACGGACACAGGGTCACTTTTACTGATATTTTTGATAAAATCAAATATATGACCATCATAAAATTTAACCGCTCTATCTAGTGGAAATATTGTTACTGCTGAGGTCCATGCGTGCGAATTATGATCAACGATTGTTATAGGAGCTCCTCTTGATTCATATTTTGGTTTGTACAAAATCTCTCCGGTTAACGTCTTTACTGTTATTGGGAATTTCAATTTCTTTTCTAGTTCAGCGACATCTCTGATAGACGCTCCGGTATCTTTAACTGATTCTACCCATGTATTTATTTTTTTACGTCGTAAATCTGTTAAACCATTACCACGTATCGCGTTTATGAAATGTTCTGTAACTCGTTCAGCTACACAGTTTATTCTTGACTCTGACAGTTTCATAGGCTTTAGATCCCCGACGTCAGGTTTATTATTAAGCGGATATATTGCATATACAACTGCAGTAACTGGATATGCACGTTCATAATATATCTTATCAATACCAGTCAGTATTCCGGGCTTAGATTTATTATTTAAGAGAATAATATTATTTCCTGACTGCACACGGACTGGATCGCGCTTATCACGAATAATCCAAATATCTTCTTCTGTATTTACAATAAATTTTATTAAAATAAAATATTTTTGATCATCAATGTGATTAATAATTATTCTTCCTCGTTCGTCATTCATCATATTAGTAACATTTCCAACTCTGAATGTTGACCATACATGA